>JAFEMH010003937.1:0-237261 GCA_022495995.1 Adenophora triphylla var. japonica
CTGGTCACCGTGGTAGGCAATACCACGTCCTTTCTGTGCCCGGGGTTCTGCTTTCCTGCGGAGAGAGGAGCAGCCTTTGTTACATCGGCTTTCGATATACGGGCCCGATGAGTACGAAGAGTGTATGGGGGAGACACAGATGGCTATCTTGTGGAGACGGAGTGAGTTTGTTGGGTGCTTGCATCACACTGGGCGGCTCGACATTGAGGAGGACGAGCGAGGAGCTAACCACAGGAATCGTGCGTCTCGATGCCATGGCGATTATGTGGCAAGTGCGATCGGAGGCCAATCAAGCCTTTGCGATGATGGCTCGAAGCGAGGCGGCTCGAGACGAGCTAGAAACGAAAGGGCTGTATTGACGGCCGCGGGATTGACGGAGCGTCGGGAAGAGTCCTGAGCCGGAGTAGAAGGCCTACAGGAATATTTCTGCGAAGGTGAAGAACACTCGCGGGGAAAAGGGAAGGGGAAGAAGGATGAAGGACCTAGTACGGGAAACTAGGTTGACCTTCTTTGTCAGTATCCATCCATTGTCATTGGACACATTAATTGATTAATGTTTTATTGTAGTTTTGCTAGCGTGTAGCGAGTCAAGAGTTGGCCAGTGCTTGAACTCATCAAAGAATGTTTTAACCGTTATGAATTTGTAGGTTAAATGAAAAGAGTTTTTCGAAACACGAAGCAATTGATGCTTATTGTATTTTTTGTTTTTAGACCGAACCAATGATGGGTGCCTACGTTCCCCTTTTACAATTGGACTAAGGGGCTCGAGGTCACCGTAGTTCGACACTTTAGGTGAATTTGAGAAAAACAAAGACAAAAGAAGTGCGACCCTGTTTTTACCTGGATCATTAGCGGGAATGTATCCGGTTGGGTATTACTCTTTTAGCACTTTAATTTGCGAGGGGACGGTGTATGGGGAAGGTGAGTTGACTCGTGCTCTTCCTCACACGAAGTATCTGCGGAGCTTGCTTCCGTTCACGGGGTTAACGAAAGGGTTTCCGTCCAAGTCTGCTAGCTTCATGGCTCCTCTGGAGAAGATTCTTTGTACCACGAACGGTCCTATCCGGGTAGGCTCCCACTTTCCAGGGATTGGTGCACGTAGGAGGCTTTTCCTTTAGCACCAAGTCGCCTTCTACGATGTCTCGGATCTTGACTTTCTTGTCGAATGCTCGTGCCATTACGCTCTGGTAGGCTCGAGTGTGTTCCATGGCTTTCAATCTGCGCTCGTCGAGTAGAGCAAGTTCGTCGTGATGGCTCTGTAGCCATTCGACTTCATTGAGCCCGTTTTCCAAGAGGACTCGGAGGGATGGAATTTCCAATTCCACGGGTAACATTGCTTCCATTCCGTAGGTAAGTGCGAACGGAGTCTCCCTGTGGCGGTTACGGCGATGTTCGGTATCCCCGGAGGGCTAGATGTAGCTTTTCGGGCCGGTCCAGACCTGCAGTGGTCATCTTTACGATTATCATGGCGAGAGTCTTGTTGGGCGCCTCTCTTGCACCATTGGTTTGTGGTACGTAAGGAGAAGACTGTGACGTGTGACTACGAATTCGGTCGGTAGTTGGTCACAATTTCCTTGAAGTGAGTCCCATTGTCGGAGATGATCTCGTTGGGCACTCCGTATCGGCACATGATGTTCTCTCGGATGAACTCGGCCACCTTCCTAGAATTCGGTACCTTGTACGATCGGCTTCTACCCATTTGGTGAAGTAGTCGGCTGCGACTAAAATGAACTCGTGACCATTGCTCCACGGAGGAGTGATCTTGCCGATGACGTCGATTCCCCATGTGGCGAAAGGCCGTGGCGTAGTCATGCGGTAGAGTTCGTGAGGAGGGATGTGATTGAGGTTGGAAAACCGTTGACATTTGTCGCGGCTTCGGACGGCTGGATGCGATCTGTTTCCATTGATATCCGATAGTATCCCATACGGAGAATGATGCAGTGTCAATGCTCGGGCGTTCATGTGCGGACCGCGGGTTCCGTTGTGAACTTCGTTCATTAGCTCGGCTTTTTCTTTGTTTACACCGAAGGAGTGGCCCTTGGTGGCGCTTCTTGTACAACATACCCCCAGGAATGACGAAATGGGATGCCGGGCGTTTTAATGCCATCATGTTTTGGCTTTGATCCCTTCTTTGTATTTTCCATCTTCATTTGTGAAGGAAGCTTCTCCGCTTTGGAAGTGCTTGGTAAATTTGATTGTACCGGGGTTCGTCGATCGTTTCTTTTTCTTTTTCGATCTCACGGCAATAGGCGGGTGTTTCCGTCTGCCTGTTACGAGGGTTTCTTGCTTTCCCTTCGGGAATTTCGACAAGAGGCGAGGTTGCCGGGCGTACGCGAAGCGGTTCTGTCTCTTGGCAAATAGTGAAAAGAGATGTCCTTGGGCGAGCAATGAGCTCCTCCATGTACGCGTGGTACTTACGAAGGCAGAATCTACCGTCTTCCATTTGTTGGATACTTGATTGATGATCAATCTTTGAGTCTCCATATACATCCGGCTCTAAGATGTTGCGCTCGAGGCGGCTTCCAAACCTCTTTGCCACGAGGCTTCGTATTCTGTTTGCATTGTTGGTTGCTTCAAAATTCGACTTGATGGCTATGGGAGTATGCTCGTCCTTGGGATCGACAAGGAGCATTCCAATGCCATTCCCCTTCTTGTTGGCTGCCCCATCGAAGAAGAGTTGCCGGCGGTTTGCATTTGTCAGTGAAAAGATTCCGTCGTCCAGGAAATTGCGGATCGGGACCCTTAGGTTCCTTGCTCGGGAAGTCGGCAAGGCGATGCGCCATTACTCTGCCCTTTGTTGATTTTCGACCATGTACTTGATGTCGAACTCGGCCGGGAAGAATGACCACTTGGCTAGCCGCATTGAGGATGGCTTGTCAAAGAGATATCGGACGGGGTCCACTTTGGAGACAGGAGCAGAATGCGGCGCATGTAGTGTTTCGGTTTCCCGACTACCCGTACAGGCGGTACGGGTTTTCTCGATCTTTGAGTAGCTGAGTTCACTTCCTTGAAGCTTTCGGCTTACGAAGTAGATTGCATGCTCAACCTTGGAATCTTTGTTCTTGTGCCGGCATTGCTCAGATAGATGTGTACATTGCTGTCGGATACGGGAGTAGTGGCTTGTCTTCATGTGGCGGGCACGGGGTGGGGATTAACCAAGTAGGTCTTGATCTTCTCGAAAGCTGTTTGGCACTCGGAGTCCCATTTGATGTCGGCATTCTTTTTCATCGGTTTGAACATGGGCTCGCGAGAAGATGTCAAGCTGGTTGATGAAGCGGCCCGATGTGCGAAGTCTTCCCATGAAGCTTTTCACTTGTCGGGGTTTGAGGCGGCTTCATGTCGATGATGGCCTTGATTTTTACGGGATCGGCTTCGATACCTCTTTTACGTAACCATGTACCCGGTACCTTGCCGCGCTTGACGCCGAAGGTGCACTTTGCCGGGTTCAACCTCATGGAGTGTTTTAAGTACATTGAAGAACTTCCTCGGATACTGTCATGTCTTTGCATGTACGATCCCTTGGAGTGGATGATCATGTCGTCGACATATACTTCGATTTCTTTGTGAATCATGTCATGGAAGAGAGAGTACATTGCGGCCCAGTAAAGTAGCCCAGCGTTCTTTAGACCGAACGGCATGGCCAGTGTAACGATATGTCCCCCATGGAGTGGTGAAGGCGATCTTGGCACGATCCTCCTCGGACATCTTGATCTGGTTGTATCCAGCCAAACCCGTCCACGAAGGACTTTACTTGAAATTTGCCGTGGTGTCGACCGGCATGTCGATGTTAGGCGGTGGGAAATCATCTTTAGGGCTGGCCTTGTTGAGATCCCGGAAATCCACGCGACATCGACCTTTCCGTTGGCCTTGGTGACCGTCACGATGTTGGAGAGCCAAGTCGGGTACTCAATCACTACTGATGAAACCAACTCGGAGCATTTTCTCAATTTCTTCTTTAACTTGCAAGGACCACTCGGCTTGATCTTGCGCGGCTTACATTTGGCAGGCTTGGATTCGGGATCCGGGGAATTACGTGCTCCACGATTGAGGATCGAGTCTGGCATGTCTGATATGACCGGGCGAACACGTCAACATACTCCCGGAGGAGGCTTATCGGGGCTTCCTTTTACGCATCGGCGAAGAAGCGCCCTTGTGTTTCTTTAGGCTCTTGCAGCGACCCCGGGTTCACTTTGGTCATAACCTCTTCGGCGGCTTGGGCCCGGTTGTCCTCTTGGTCAACTACACGCTCGAGAACTTCTCTAATGTATTGTTCGTTTAATGTGTATGCTTCTTTATCAATTGAATTATTAACGTCTTTTAAGTTGTTTGTTAACTTATCGGTTGTTAAAGTGGCAATGAGAGGATACTCAGAAAGGTCGAGACTTTTCATTACACAAGAACGGGAATACATGATTGGCTACAACATTATAGTCCTCCCGTAAGGCCGTTGGATGACTCGGAAGGGCCCGGACTCGACAGGGCGGCTCGAAGGGTTTGAGACCGGGTTTAGGGAGATGTGGGTGCGGGCCCGGCTTGTCTTCCAATTACACTGGCTTGCCCTTGAGTCGGTGAAAGTTACCCAATTCTTCGGTGGCATTGCTTTGGATGCTTGAGGAGGGTGCGGGGATCGAGAGGCTTGGCTCCTGTTGTCCCTATCATGGCGATCATGCTTTGTTGTCGGAGCCCGGTCGATCAAGTTGGGCAACTCCATGACTTCTTCAAACGGACTACGTAGAGTGGTCCCATTTGAGAGCGTCTTCTATGAATTACGGTTCCTTACGCTTTGGATTTCTTGTCTCGAATGTGGCCTCGGCGGCTGATCCGAACAACTTGTTTCCCATGGAGAGTACCTTGAGTTGCTCCTCCAAGTGCAGGATTCCCTTGAATGTGTACTCATCTTTGGACCGTGGTGGCGGTTGGTCCGGGTAGAGGCTGTGATGTCGAGGAATGCTCCCCTTATCGGATTAGCCTTGAGTCCTACGAAACGCTTGAGGTCCGTGCTAGGCTGTTCCATCCTTTACGTAGTCTTGGCGTTGACTATTCACTGCTTCTTTCTCATCTTCATCGGTTCCACTTTGTCGGTCCCATCGGTTCATTTGTCGGTTCATTTGTCGGTCCCCTCGGTTACGATGTCGGTTCCCTTGTCGGTCCCCTCGGTTCTGCGTCGGTTCCCTTGGTGAAGTAATGAGCGAGGTCAAGCTGTAAGGTCGGAGGTGGGTGTGCCGTCGGAGGTTCCCCTTTTATGGGGCTGCTTGCCTTGGTGCGGGCGAGCCTTTTGTCTTCCTTGATGTCGGCCGGTGTTGGCACGTAGCGAAGCCCCTGGACCGTGGTGTGGTCCTTGACTTCAATAACTTGGTGCGGCCTTGCGGCCTTTTGCCGAGCCCGATCTGGGATGAAGTTCATGAGTTTCATCATCCTCGTGGCGGGAGGAATCGATCGTGAGACAGTGGAAGGTCCACGTTGCATATTTGGATCTTGGAGGTCTCGAGTGAATCCGATTAATGGCATGTCATCATTATGCTTGATTTCCAAGGCGGAATGTCGTTGGTCTTTGGTCCCCTCGGTGGTGACAACTTTGTCGCCGTAGGCGTGGTTAGCTCGTTGCCTTGCATGAACTTGAGGCACAGTGAAGGGTGGATGCCACGCCATTGATTTGATGCGGCCGGGGACGCCCCGGGATGGGCTGTGAAAGTGATTGGAATGTCCAACACTTGGAATTCGGTGGGGATCACCCGCTTGCCGAACCGGATGTTAAGGGTAGCAACCCAGGAAGCTGTACGGGAAGTAGAGTCATAGGCCTTGACGGTGTGGGTGAAGGCTTAAGATGCGTGGGCTTGATGTCAAGCGGGTCCATCATCTTGGCGGGCAAGACATTCATTCCGGAACCTCCGTCTACCAACACGCGGGGAAGGCGACGCTCGTCAGTTTGGGTGTGATGTAGAGCGGCTCATTGTGATCGGCCCCAAATTTTGGAAGGTCCAAATACTGTGAAGGTGATAATGTTGCCATAGTGGATGTTACCAATCATCGAATGACTTCATGCGGGGTTGCGTCCACGGGGACCATGGTACGGGCCGGGCTTTCCTCTAGCTTGAGCTTGTGAGGATAAGAGGAGGTGAGCGAGAGACGAAGGGAAATGTTCGCACAGTGCGCTTGGTGAGTGAGGATCGGGTCCTCTTTCAAGGAACTTGTGTCTTGGCTGGCCGGACTGCGGTTACGCTCCGTCGGCTTTTTGGTGGCCTTAGGTGGTAATGCATGGATTTGACCCGATCGGGTTAGAACGGCGACATCGGGTTTGGTCCCTTACGAGCAGTGCTCTGAGTTGAGCCATAGTTAGAGGAGGATTCCTCGTAGCGTAGGGCCATATGTCTTCCCTCAACTCATTGATTGTGGATGAATTCCGGGAGCTTCGGCGGCTTGGCGGATTACGTGTCCCCGGGATGCGGCTTAGGTGCCTCTGCGGGGAGGTAGCCTACGGTTTGGCGTAGGCTGTTCGAATGTCGGTGCACAACGGTGATTGCTGGCGGGCGTGCGTTGCGACCCTCGGGGAGGTTGGAGAGTTCTCGGCTCAAGCGAACGGTCTCCTTGATCTCTTCACGGTATATCGCGTTCCTTTCCTTCTTCTTGAGCATACTCGGGCGATGCAGGTTGGGTGCAGCGATACTCGTGGTTGGCTAGTTTTCCTCCACTCTGGGCCCCGGATCAACCTTCTTGCGGCGGAGCTGCGTCGAGAGTTAATGCTGCGTTTCTTCCCATGTGAGAATAGCCGGTGCTTCTTTGAGCTGCGTGCGGCGGTCTAGGTAAACCTCCATCGGGGAGAGTTTTCTTCTGCCTTTATACGAGTGGCGGGTATGTCGGAAGGTGAGTATACGGCTTCCCGAACATCGGCCCATGTGGTAGTTCTTTGTCCCGAGTTGATTGTTTACGTAAATGAAGTACGTAGGCGTGGAATTTCCACTGAGTAGTTGCTCGAGGCGAATTTCCATCCTCCTCCTGTTTTTAAATAGACCTTCCTCCACTGAGTTGGCCTTTCAATTTGAGTGCGGTAATGATCCGTTCCCATCCTCCCGGGACCCTTGGGAGTCCGGTTTTGTTGACTTCATGCCGGCTTGGAAGAGAATGGTTTCATCGTCTTCATCGTCGCTTTCACGAGAGAACTTGCTTTCCTCGGGAAGGTAAGCGGCAGGATTCGTTACCTGTGTCGTTCCATCTCCTAGGTCATCGGGACCGTTGACCACCCTTGCACAGCGAGAGGGGTTGGATGAGAACAGACGGTAGTCCGGAAGTTGCCATGGGCAAAACTCCTGAGGTCGAGCTGGTCTAGAGTGGCCTCTAGCTTTGTACGAAGGCTGTGACACTTTAAGGGCTTGGTCCCTGTAGGTCTTTCGAGCTTGGTCTTCGTCCCAAAGACGACTTTCTTGAGCGGCTAGCTCCATGAGAGCTTTCCTTGCGAGACCTAGGCGATCTCAGTAGGTGCGCATCGTCGGCTAGTGTCGAGAACCGTGATTACATTCAAATCGCCGAATGGCGGAACACTTGGATTACATTGACGAAGGAAGTCGGGTAGGACATTCCATGCGTCCTTCCTTAATCTCGATCACCAAGAAGTTTGCCCATATACGCGATTGACCCAGGGGGTATTGAATTACTGCAATGTTGACGGTCTCGTGATCTCGCTCGATCGCCAAGTCTATCGAGCTAGCGGTCGATTGGCGGGATGTACGAATCCGGGGCCGTGACGGTGGGAGTAGAATCGAGCGAAGCATGTTGATGCTTTGAGGTGGTCATTTCTGTGTCGGAAGGCGGCTACGCCTTACGGGGAAGACTTTCACGAGATGTTTTCGGGGTGGGCTGCCGGAAGCATTCCCGAGGTCGATCGACTTGTAGCGGGGTGAGGAGCTTGGTCTCCTTTCTTTGTTGCCCTTGGCCTTGGCGGCGCTTGAGGGTATAAGCTTGGCGACGGCACGGGCCGGTTGCAGCCAGAGTGGTACTCGGAAGTAGTGATGAGCTACTGAGCTCGCTTGGCCGGTGCCTCGTTTACCGTGAGCGAGCGGTCATCGAGGTGACCTTGGTGTTGCGAGAATCGATAACAAGGACGGGATCCTTGGCTTCATCGGGATACACAGGAATAGATGATATTGACGAAGTCGTCGTCCTTCACTTGATCGAGAGGGATTCCTCGTTGCGTGAATCACGTGCTTCCAATTATCGAGATAGGCATGCATGCTTTGGACGTTGAGCTTGACAATTTCCATGGTATTGGAACCTTGGTCGTAAGTGACACGATCGGAAGGAGTTCCGTCCTCAAAGCGAGCATGTGAATGCGGAGGTGCGCTTGCGGGTGCGCCGCGTCCTCGACTCCGGAGAGTCCGATTCATCGTCATCGATCGCTCAATCCGGGTGTAGGGACGTATTGCGTCGGGTTGCGTTCTTTGGGCGGCTAGGAAAACATCATGCTCTTCGTTGGAGAAGAGGGGTGCAGCGGGTAGTTCCTCGTGGAGGACGTCCCATACAACTTCCATGCATTCATCACGAGAATGACGGTGTTTGTTGACCTTTATCACAAAAACCTCTTCGCACAGCGGGGGCAGAGAGTTGGTTTGGAGAATGCGCGAACCTCCGATTGGAGGCGGGGTTTATGTGCCCGTATCATGGCGATATTCGGCGTTTCCTTCCAATCTGCCTCCAAGTGTTGGAAACGGCAACGGTTGAACTTGATGTATCGGACTGCTTCGAGTGCACTGCTCGAGTACGTTTACATAGTTAGCATCTCGGACTACGAGGGATTCGATGAGATTTGCCCGGTAGTCCCTTGGTTGATTCGAAGGAGGTAACCCGGTGCACGAGTGCGGACACGCAGCTCTTGTCTCGGCTTCGTTTCCTATGAGGAAGCTGTCCCCTCGGATGACTTCGAGGTCTCCTGTCGGTTAATGAACTTGGCCTTGATGGAGAGTGGAAGCTATGGCCTTCATGTGGTGTAGCCAGGCGTCCCAAAAGAGCTGTGAACTCGGATGGAATGTCCATCACGTGGAATTTTCTTGGCACCATTTGGGTTTCGAACCAAAGTTCCGAGTCACTTTGTCCCGAGGATGGGGCGAGACGAGTTGTCGTAGGCCTTGATAGTCAAGTAGACGGTATCAAATGGCTTTCATGGATGCGGAGAGCTCGCATCATGCTTTGAGAGGGAGGACATTAACGGCTGACCCGTTATCTACCAATACTCGGGGAGTGATATGGTGTTGAGTTTGAGAGTGATGTACGAGCTTCGTTGTGCCCCGAGGTGTCTCTCGGTAAGTCTTCATCACGAACGTGATCATGCTTTGCCATATAGGCGGGAGTCGTAGATCTCGTCTCTATCCTAGAAGGAGAGTCATCCGGCCATCCGTTTCTGTCTTCCTCTTGCGAGGTAAAGCCTTTCTTTGGAACCTCGGGAGTATGTTGAGGTGCTGTGGCGGTTGCCGCCCTTGGTTAGCACATTGATCGAGTGCGATTGCCAAGCTGACCTTGGTCTTCCTTTACAGTCCGGGCTCGGAAGGCTGGACAAGTTGAATCTTGGGCGATCCCGCGGAGGGTTAGGCTTACGGCGCGGTAGGACTACCAAGATCTGAGGTATTCCGGTGTTCCGGGGTGCAGAATTCTGGTTTCGGTGGGCTTTTCGGCTTTCCCACCTGCGCTCTAGAGGCTGCATGGCACTGGAGGCAAGAGGGTGGCTGGGTACGATGCGTAGTAGTCGAACCTCCCGGAGGGTTCTCCCAGTGTACCTCTGGCTGGTATCTCCGGCTTCGTATCTTTCTCTCGATTCTTTGTTGAGAGGATTTCTTCTTGTTTTCTCGGAGGATTGCTCGGACGGTTTCTCGAGACTCGTACTCCCGGGCGGGCGGAGCGATCACAAACATCGTAGGCGATGTGGACATTAGAGGAGGATCAGTGAAAGAGGCGGGCGGTTACGTGGCACTCTTCTTGGGCACCCACTCAATGGAATTCACGTTGTTATTATTCGGAAAGGGATTCCCGGCGTATTGGGCCACGGGCGCTCTAACTTGCCTTCTTCTATCAAGTTACGGATTTCGTATCGCAACCCCAAACGGTTGTCGGTGGTATGGCCGTGATGCGATGGAAGCGCGATATTTGCTCTTGTCCGCATTGGCTACGGGAACTTTGGGTTTGTAATTGGCCACGGGCTTAAGGAGACCCTCCTTGATTAACCCTTCCGGCATCTTGCTTAGTGGCATGTCCAACTTGTCGAAGTGTACGGACAGGCCGAGTAGAATTGTTGCTTTGTGGGGCCAGGTTTTACATTACCCGTTTGTTGTCCACGATGGGCGTAGTTGACAGACGTATCTTTCCCTTTGCCGGGGGCCGGTGCGGGATTGAATGCGGTGTTGAGCGGTATACGTATGGCTGTGCGGTAGCCAACTTTTCCTTGAGATCCTTCTCGAGCGTGAGCCGGCATTGACCATGGCCGGAGATGCAGGAAGAAATTGTGGCCGATGAGAGTTACGATGGACGGTCTCAAGCAAGACTTGAAGATCCGCATACATTCGTCTTTGGAGAGTGGCTCCATGATTTCGGAGAGTTTCCGGCTCCATCTCTTGTAGAATTCCCCAACACTTTCATCCGCTTTACGCTCGGTGGTGATTAAGTCCTCGCGACTTGTTTCCCACTCTAAGTTGGATGCATGTCGTTCCGGGAAGATGTTGCGATCTGTTCCCAGTGTGGCGATCCGCGAGCTTGACCCTCGAAACCATCGTAACGCGAACTTTTGAGCGTATCTTTGGAAGTGGTCGGCCATTTCTTTGGAGGGTTGCTCCTTTTGCTCTCATGCCGAACGTAAGTGTCGACGTGCGTTTGAGGACATTCGGTTCCATCGAATCGGTCCATCTCCAGGCATTCGAACTTGGCGAGAGAGGCGTGACCATTCCGGATCGGTGGATTTGAACGTTTCTGCTTTGAAATTTGCTCATGGTGGCTTTCGGGTCTTTCATACTGCTCGACCATCCGAGGCTAAGGTTGGGTCCGGTGGTGGGCGTGAGGCTCGGCGCCGGGTGCTACCACGTGAGCGGTAGTGATTGGAGGTGGGAGGCTTGGTATATGAGAATATACGGGAGCCTTTTACGAAGCTGTATCGGGGTTTGTCCCGGTGTTTAGGGATTCGTGTATAGGCAGCGGGACGAACCCGGGAGGGTATTGAGGATATTGGCATCTGAGATGGTCGGCGGTGCGCTGGTGATATTGAGTGATGGGTGTAGCCTTTGGGTGACCAAAATTGACGGGGTTGCCACGAGAGGTGGCAACATGGAGCCTAGGTCATTTGTTTCCTTGGTTGGAAGGCATCCGTAAGTTGGCGGGGAGGAACTGATTGAAGGTTTGGTGGCTGGTTTCGGGGAATCGTCATCCTCGACCGGGGACAAAAGTACCGTCGGCGGGGATAGGCTGCTATACCACGCTCATTCGGAAGCTGTACCACGAAATTCTGGCGATCTTCTTTACGCCTCTTGTGAACCTCACAAGCCGGATGGCTTCTTCCAATGTCATATACATTACCGGTGGCGGGGTCCTTCCCGTCACGATTTCTCGGTGAGCTAGACATGTCGGAAATCTTGGTGAGGGCGAGGGAACCGAAGAAGCTGTACGGCTGTTCTTGTGATCTGGCAAGGCGGCGGCCGGAAATCGAACCACTTTACGCTCATTGCGGGGAACGAAAGGAAGGGTTTAGGCTTCGGAAAAGGGTATTTGGCTCAAGGTTTTCGGGCTTGTGCAATGTGCGATTACCGATTAAAGTTTACTTAAAGCGCGTTTTCTCGAGTCCTAATTGGTTGGAAAAGAGCGTGTCTTCTTTTCGCAACTAATCCTAGAGCTCTAATCGGTGGATCTCGTCACTACGCTTATAAGCCCCTCGTTTCCATTGTAGATCATCTTTCTCGGGACGGACTATCCCGAGCGAGGTCGATAAGGCAAGCGAGTTCCACCGACAAAGGAAAAAGTGAACTTAAGGCTAGGCGATCACGCAAACTTTCGACGTGTGCGGCGTACGGGCCACGGTCGAGGTCAACGTCCTTAAGTTAAGGCGGGAGTCGTGCCAAAATTTGGGCATGACCTCTCTGACTCGCTTGTGCGAGAGACCTTTAGCTTTTAGCGTTGGCCAAGTTGTGGGCGGCACGGTACATACGGCGAGGTTTGGTGACACGGCGTCACATTGAACCTTCGGGTATATTTTTCGGCGAGCTCCGCGTCAAAGTCAAGGCTGAAAAGCTCAAGACTTCGGGTCGGAAACGACCTTCGGTCTAAAACTCTCGAGCTTGACTCGGAGCGGGGCCCGGCGTGAAAAACATACACTTAGGCTTTATGACACGAGCTAAGCCAAAAACCAACCGGGGTCTTGGACAAAGTGTGACACAAAGAGTGCGTGGCTTACACGGGCTAGGATGGGATGTTTGGGACTACCCCGTGCGCCCCCGAAAGGTGTACAGCGAGACCAATCGGAGTGCAGCGATAAGGCCATCCCGGGTTAGGGGTTGTAGTGTGCAGTGTACCGAGACAGCAAGTACACGTGAAGTGCGGTGTTCGAGGCGGCAAGTGCGCGTAGTGTGCGGTCACTAAAATTCTTTTACGAGTAAAACAGAGATTTTTTCAGAATGTGTCTTAAAGAATTTATGATGCACAGTTCAAAATATAGCATGAAAATCAAACATGAATGGGGATGCACAAACATGGTAAGATTTTGAAAAGTTGACAATGTAATGCCTTTTGAAAAAAACCGTTCGAGGTTTAAAGTAACACACACATGAAAACGAGGAAGGGTAAACGAAAGTTTGACCCACGGAAGGCTTTTTAGAAAACAACGGTAGTTTTGAAAAAAGTATCTTTTCCCCAGCGGAGTTGCCAACTGAAATTACCCGATCTTTTCCGCGCGGGCGGCGGAAAAGGCGGTTGTCTTTCGCGGGGTTGGTGTACGAGACCTCGCTTCACGGGAAGGAAGCGAGAATGAGGAGTCGCCACGCGGTTTTGTATTTTGAGCCCAAACGTTGAGAAACGGCTTTTGAAAATGGTGTCGTTTTTATTGGTAGCAAAAACTTAGGAAAAGGCTTTGAAAACAGGGGATCATTTTTATTGGTAGCAAAAACGAGTAAAAAGCTTTTTTGTACCAGAGATTGTTAGGTTCGGAGGTCAGGTTACGTTTCGGGTAGAGTATTACGAGATCGCCCGAAACGCCTCGCATGACGAGTCTTTCTGCCTTTCTCGAAATCGTGTGTGTGTGTGTGTGTGTTTTGAAATGGGGGCTTGAATGACAAGCTTAATCTTGGTTTGAATGACAAACGTTGATTAGGTGACTTTTGAAAAGACGAACGTTTGAATGACAAACGTCGGTTTTGAGTTGAAATGAGCGTTTGCGTGGCAAACGTCGACTTTGAGTTTGAAATGAGCGTTTGCGTGGCAAACGTCGACTTTGAGTTTGAAATGAGCGTTTGCGTGGCAAACGTCGATTTTGAGCCATACGAGTCATTGTTAACGATTTTTACGGGAAAAAGCGTATTAAATGATTTTAAGTATCAAATGGCGGCTTTGACTTTGAGTTTGAAGATGAACATTCGGAGGCCGAACGTCACTTCGCGCGTTTTGAAAGAGAGTTCGACGGACGAACTCCGGTTTTGAACCGGGCATTACATTGTTAACGATTTTTACGGGAAAAATGCGTATTAAATGATATGCGATCAACGAATCGGGTTGCGACTCGGACTTTTGAAAAGTAAATACTATCACAATCCAAACGGATCGGACTTGTAAATGACAGTATTTAAAGCGGTGTCAACGGAATCAAACGATCCGGATTCGTAAATGACGATCGACGAGGCCAAACGGCTCGGAATTGTAAATGACGATCAACGAGGCCAAACGGCTCGGAATTGTAAATGACGATCAACGAGGCCAAACGGCTCGGAATTGTAAATGACAATCAACGAGGCCAAACGGCTCGGAATTGTAAATGACATGAAAGTAAACGGAACGGGGTCGGAACGCCGTTTTAACCGTGATTACTTCTCTTACGGAAAGAGAAGAGGATCGAGGGCTAAAACGTATCGGACCCCGTTAGACGGAGCGTCTACATTTTGATAACGACGTTCGAAACGGTTATAGCGGCGGCGCGTAAGCGAGACGGCAGACGGAAGATTCGAGAGAGAGGAGTTATACCTATGGCTAGGGTCGACTCCTTTGGCTCGGAAGGTGTGTACGGGACACGGAAAGTGATTCGAAAGGTTGTTTCGAAGTTGTAGGGTGCGTATTTGATCGAAATACGAAGGTTTCACGCGAATCGAGACAAAACGGGAGCTCGGGAAGGGTGAAAACCAGTTTGGACCGTGGGGTGGTGACTTTTTGGTATGAAATCAGTCCCCCTTTGCCTTTGACAACAACTTCTATTTATAGGGTGAAAATTGCAGTAGGAGTCCGGCCGGACTTGGACTGAATTGCAGGGGTTTTGGGAATTTTGGAAATCTGGGGGACTTGCTGGCAATTTCAGGAAAAGTGCACAGTGAGTCCGGCCGGACTTGGCTTGCAAACCGGGGGCATTTTGGTCTTTTCCCTCTGAAATTGATTGAAGGGTGATGTGTGGGCAGTGGCATGGCTACCACGTGTCCCTACGAGTCACCGGCCATGTGGGATTTTGTCCCCGGTCCCGGTTTTGTCCGTTTTTAAAATAACGGTCAGGAAATGTCCGAAACTCCCCGGAAAGTGCCGGGAAAATGCGTTTTCGGGGAAAGCCATACTTTTACGTGAGATGTCACGTGCTAAGTACGGTTCGACGTCGGGATGCACGGGCGATCCGGGGACGTCTCGTTGGCACAGCAACGGGGAGTTTAACGAGTTCCGGTTAATCTGGAGCGGGCCAGTTAACGGATTTCGGTTAACTTTCTGACGGATTTGGATGATCCGGATTTGGGTACTTACAGAACTGGCTTGGCATCCTCCTCCATATGAATTCTGTGCATGCACATGGTTGGGCTAATTCCTTTTATGTCAGTAATGCTCCATCCAAGTGCGGACTTATGTCGCTTCAACACATCCAACAACCTTCTTTCCTGCAATTCTGTTAAGTCCGAAGCAATAATAACAGGCAAAGAATCATTTTCACCAAGGAAAACATACTTTAAGCTAGATGGAAGTTGTTTAAGATCTAACTCGGGAGGAGAGACAATAGATGGTAAATGCTTAGGATTAAAATTATCTAAAGATTCCAAAGGAACCTTTTCAGTAATTTCCTCCATAACATCCATCTCAGCAAGAATGGCCCTCGCTTCATTTTGATCAAAAACACCTTCCATGACTAACTCATCCACAAACTCAGAAACAAGAGAGCCCTCCACATCAGGCTCAAGTAACAAAGAATTTTCAGCAATATCACAAAAGAGGCATTCATTGACCTCATATGGCTTTTTCATGGAATCAAAGATGGAAAAATTAACAATTTCATCCATGACCGTCAAGGACAAACTTCCATCTTTCACATTAATTATCGCATTAGCAGTAGCCATAAAAGGTCGTCCCAACAAAATAGGGACATCATTCACACCACTCGCCTCTCTCTCCATATCAAGAACAACAAAATCAACCGGGATAATCAATTTATCAACTTGAACTAAAACATCTTCTACTACTCCCTTGGGATATTTGACCGAACGGTCCGCAAGTTGCAAGGTCATAGTAGTAGGTTTTAGTTCACCCAACCCAAGCTCCACAAACAAAGAATAAGGCAACAAGTTAATGCTAGCTCCTAAATCTAACATTGCCCTCACTTTCTTAGAGTCCCCCAAAGAAATCATCACATTAAAACTACCGGGGTCTTTAAGCTTAGGAGGCAAATCTTCAAAAACAGCACTAACTTGGTCCGAAACCACAATTTTTTCATTCGGAGCATACTTTCTTTTATTTGTGCTCAATTCCTTGAAAAATTTAGCATATGAAGAAATATTCTTAATCACATTGAGCAAAGGTAAATTTACATTCACCTTAGAAAGCATGTCATACAATTCTTTAAATTGTGTTTCGACCTTATTCTTGACCAATCTACCGGGAAAAGGGACAAGAGGCACATACGGCTTAAGAGGTGGAGTTGGAAGTTTCTCCTCGTGAGTCACTTCAACTCGTTCCTCAACCACCACTTCATTCTCATGCAAATTATTATCATCTAAAGGAGAAGGAGAAGAGTGTACCTTCTGAAGAGTCTTACCACTCCTCAGGGTGACGGCCTTCGCTTGTTCCAGTTGAATTGGAAGTGTACCCGGATTTTGCTTTTGGAGTGCCTCAAAGAATTTGACCCATCGATTTTCGAGCTTTTCGGGGAAGCTTCTTGGTTCCCCATTCTTTGATCCATGATCACGATTCTGTTGAGAGGCCTGGATAAACTTACGCAACGTTTCCTCCACACTTGGCCTTGCAGGCCCTTGTTCTTCTGCGATCTTTGCATTTGTGGTTGGTATTGTTCTTTGAAATTGACCACGCCTTGATTTCCTCCCCAAGAGAAATTGGGATGATTCCTCCAACCCGGATTGTAAGAGTTGGAAAACGGATCATTCCTCACTCTTGGTTGGAAAGCATTCATTGCATTTGCTTGCTCAAGAAATTCCGGAACCGATCTCTCAATGGGCACCCCATAATATCATGGGTATTCACATTACAAATTACACAACTTGTGCCCAAGCTACTCTCTCCTTGACTTCGCCCTTGGTTTTGACCTTGGTTTTGAGCCGTCATCATCCCCATGAAATTCTTCATTTGCGTAGTCAATGCCGAAACTTGTTGTGCTAGAACATCATTAGACTCAACTTCATAAACACCTTTTCTTCCTCCTCTCACACTTTTCTCCGCGAATTCATGCCAAGTCTCTCATATAAGGCTTTTGTTTCATCGCCCGTTTTCTCACCCATAGCACCCCCGGCTGCATTATCTACTTGAGCTTGACCTTGTTGGGTCAACCCGTCATAGAAGGCTTGATTTAAGAGGGCTAAAGGAAACCCGTGATGAGGACACTGGACCAACAACATTTTGAATCGATCTCAAGCTTCATGAAAAGCTTCACCTGGCTCTTGATTGAAAGACATTATCTTGGACCTCAAGTCGGATGTCTTTTGATGAGAGTAAAACTTTGCCATGAACTTGTTGTAAACTTCCGTCCAAGTGTTGAGAGAGGCAGGAGCAAGTGCCATAAACCATGTCTTGGCAGCATCTTTCAGCGTATAAGCAAAGCACCTCATTCTCAATTGCTCTTCAGTTAGTTGCCCCAATGGAAAACCTTGCACTGTTCTATAGAACTCTCTCATGAAGGTAATTGGGTCTTCCGATGCCATCCCATGAAATGAAGGGAGCATGTTGAAATGAAGGTTCTTCAACTCATAACTCCTCGCTGCTTGTGGTAGCACGATGCACGATGGTGATGGTTCAATTACCGAACGGGCAAAATCACCCATCATTTGTGGTTCCGCCATTTTAACTTCTTCTTCTGAATCGGTATGCTCGGACTGTTCAGAGTAAACCGACTCACTTTCTGTATCACTTGGTTCCGGTTGCTTTCTCTTGTTGATACGATGAATGTTGTGGTCAATTGGAAACAAATCTGGATGTAGTGACCTACGACCAAACATTCAAATCTGCAACACCAAGTTAAAACAAAACAAAAAAAATATATATACAAAATACTATTAACAATAGCAAATAATTTAATCAACTTTAAATTAATCGAGTCCCCGGCAACGGCGCCAAATTTTGACGAGCGTCGAAACGTCAAAAGAAATTTTTCAACTAAAACTACCTACAATTGGTTTGTAGATAGGGCAAGTAGGGTCGAACCACCGAGACACGAAATTTAAAGTATAAAAATTATTGCTATGACGAAGAATTTATAAAGTGAAGTATTTGTTGATTTCGATAAGAAAAATAATGCTTTTGCAAAAATTAAGTAAAATTGATTATAAAAGAGATTTCAATAATAAGGAGAAAATTCTCGGAATTGGCTTCACAAATTATGCTCAAGTTTCACAATTCAACAATCAAAGTATACTTGGGGTTTTGTTCTTACAAAAGTATGATTGGGACACTTCGGCGGGTGATTTGCAATCAAGTGTTTTAAATTAATCTATTCCCTTGGCCCGTTCATAGATTAATTAGAAACCCAATTAAAACTTAAGAACACAAAAGAAACCACAATTCGTATGAATCTTTTGGCGGGGATTCAACAAATTGTGAAAATCAAGCCAAGACTAATTTCAATTGTAAATTTGGCGTTTCACAATTGAAATTCTAAATTATTCAAGAACAATTATGTGATCAAGATAAAGGTTCTAAAATTCCATTGAAAAGCAACTTGATAATCCCAAGTAATACAAAGATAAAGATGAAAAATAAAACTCAAAATATAAAGTGTTACCTCCAATCCAAGAACAAAGGAAATTAGCTATCCATGGAAAATAAAGAACACCCAAGAAATTGTTGATGAAGAAGAAGCTATGGAAAGATAATTCATAAAGTTCTCTAAAAAAAACAATAATAACTAAATACTCCCTCCGTCCCAATCTAAATGTCCAAACTTTCCTTTTTGGGCGTCCCATTGAAAATGTCTCATTTCCAAAAAAGGAAACTTTTTTTCACTATTCCACCCACTCATTCTCTCCTACTTTACTTTTACACTCACAACATTCCCTCTCCTAACTATTCCTCCCACTCATTCTCTCTCCTATTTAATTTTTCATACTCACAACATTTAAACTTTTTCTCTTTCCTACCTCACTTTTTCTCTTTCTTACCTCAGTTTCCTTAATTCCCGCGCCGAACCCATTTTTGGACATTTAGATTGGGACGGAGGGAGTAGTAAATTGTCCTCTCCCAATAAATACCCACGGCTGCTGTAATAAAAATCCTCCTTAGGTTTCCTGAACAGTCATCATAAATAATGACAATTAATCCACTACCGTTCCAATCCGCCTGGATCCGTCCGCAATTCGCCTCGTGAGCGGTCGCCCTCAGCACCATGGGCGATCGCCCATGTCTCCAGAAACATTTGGTCTTCAAAACAATTGCTCATGCGCGGCCGCCCATAACAACCTGAGCGACCGCCCACACGCCCAGAATGTTGTGGCCATTTTCTTTCCTTTTCCTTCGGCCAGGCTTGGCCCAATTCCTTTATACCTCGGCCCAGCTGCTCCTTCCTTAGCCCAACTGATTTTCATTTGGCCGGCCACCTTGCTTGCTTGCATTGTCCATGGATGAGTGTAACCAATTGAATTCGGTCCGTCCCACAATTGCAACATTCCATTTTGCCACTTGATTTATTCATAAAATGCTTCCAATTTTTTAAATTCTTAACTTGAACCACTGAAACTAAAAAAACACTAAAACAACTATTAGAACACACAAAACTCAAGGATTAAGCAAATAATAAGTTCGTAAAGTAGTCAATGGATGAGTGTAAAACTCACTCATCAATTACCCACTTACTCCACTTTCTCTCTCATACCCAACCATCTACACTTATAACACATCAGCTTTTTCACTTTTTACCTTAATTTTCACGCCACCACAAAAAGTAGAGGTGGCCGGTTGACCAAACCGCCGGTTAGCCGATTGAAAACCGGCGGTTGAAACCTCCAAAATCCCCAACCGGAACCGAACCGCCTAACCGGCTAGACCGGTTACGGTTTAGGCGGTTCACGGTTTTAACGGTTATCCGGTTAACCTCCGGTTTGACGGTTTGGATATGCTCGGCCGAGTCCTTGGTGTTGCTCGGCCGAGCAACCCTTTTAGGGTTTAGGGTTTTGAGGGTTGCTCGGTCGAGTCTTTGGTGTCGCTCGACCGAGCAACCCTTTTAGGGTTTAGGGGTTGAGGGTTGCTCGGCCGAGTCTTTGGTGTTGCTCGGCCGAGCATATCATTTTTCAGTTAATTTTTTTAACGGTTTTTTGAAAAAAGTTAACTTTTAATTTTTTTCAATTTTTTTTTGAATAAATAAGACTATTTTAGACTTAAGTTTACTACATACATTTTTTGCAAAAAGGTTTATAAAAAAAGTTATGAATTTTTAAAGAAATAAAATTTAACGGTTTTTTGAAAAAAGTTAACTTTTAATTTTTTTCAATTTTTTTTTGGATAAATAAGACTATTTTAGACTTAAGTTTACTACATACATTTTTTGAAAAAAGGTTTATAAAAAAAGTTATGAATTTTGAAAGAAATAAAACTTAATTTTTTTATAAGAAACGAAAGTATATAAAAGAAAAAAGCGACGGTACCCTTAAATTTTATTAATTAAAATACAATTACAACGAGGGTATTGGTAGGAGTGGTGGTGGTAGGCTGGTAGTCGTGGACCTAGTGGTATTGATAGGAGTGGTAGTGGTAGCCGGTAGGAGTGGTAGTAGTAGTGGTAGTAGCGGTAGTGGTAGTGGTGGTAGTAGTAGTAGTGGTAATAGTAGTTGTGGTGGTGGTGAATGGTGATGGTGGTGATGTAGACCGGTAGTAGTGGTAGTGGTAGGTAGCGATAGTAGTGGTGGTGGTAGTAGTAGTAGTGGTAGTAGTAGTGGTGTTGGTGGTGGTGTAGACTAGTAGTAGTGGTATTGGTAGGAGTGGTAGAGGTGGTAGTGATAGTGGTAGCGGTAGTAGTGGTGGTGGTAGTAGTAGTAGTGGTAGTAGTAGTGGTGGTGGTGGTGATGGTGGTGGGGTAGACTGGTAGTAGTGGTATTGGTAGGAGTGGTAGTAGTAGCGGTAGTAGTAGTGGTGATAGTAGTAGTAGTGGACCTAGTGGTAGTAGTAGTAGTGGTGGTGGTAGTAGTAGTGGTGGTGGTAGTAGTGGTGGTGGTAGTGGTGGTGGTGGTGATGGTGGTGGTGTATGTAGACTAGTAGGAGTGGTAGTACTAGTAGTAGTGGTAGTAGTGGTGGTGGTGATGGTGGTGGTGGTGGTGGTACTAGTAGTAGTAGTGGTGGTGGTGGTGGTGGTGGTGGTGGTGGTGGTGAACATAACGGCTAGTTTGAAAAAGTAGCCGTTGGAATGAGTTCTGGCGTTATGCTCGGCCGAGCAACTCATATGACTCGGCCGAGCATGACCGTTATTGGAAATTAACACTACTGGAAGGTTATGCTCGGCCGAGCAACTCATATGACTCGGCCGAGCAAGCCAAAACCGGCGGTTAACCGGCGGTTGGCCGGTTTTTCAAAATTTCAAACCTTAACCGAACCGGCCAATTACCGGTTTCGGTTAGCCGGTTCCGGTTAACCGCCGTTGACCGGTTTTGACCGGTTTTGGCCGGTTTTCAACCTCGCGGTTGGCCGGTTCGGTTTATAAAATGGACACGTCTAACAAAAAGTGCATATATTCTCGGGACGGAGGGAATATATCAAAAACCAATCTCTTCTTCTTCTTTTTTTTTTCTTGCTCTCTTTCTCCTTGTCTCACATTTTTTTTTTCATTTCAATAGTCTTAGAAGTCATTTTTTTTAACCTTAATATGTCATTTTAATGTTCTTCTTCTTAGTTTTTATGCTTATTATGTTTTTTTTTTTAATATTAAATTTTTCCTTTTTCTTTGTTTAAATTATAAATTAAATAGTAAAATCGAGCATCAAGTAATTAAATAATTGGACTAAAATTCAATAACAATCTAATCTAATCAAATCAAATCAAACTATTGCAGTAAGGTCAGATCAATTTGTTGAAAATTTTAAATTGTCTAATCAATTTCAAAATCTCCAAACCATTTACCTATGGGTCATGTAAATTTGTCCAACAAAATTAAAAGAAAGGCTATTTTTTTTTTTTACTATGCCTCAAGTCAGGAGCCAACAGTCAATTCGAAAATACAGAATGAGACGGAACAAAATTATATTGTCTCATAATGAGAACGGGATGAAACGGGACAGGACAAAATGAAACGGGATAAAAATACTCCGTCCTATCCCGTCTCATTTGCGGAATGCGGGATCCCACGAAACAATGCGAGACCCGTTGACTAGGATGGATTAGGCGCCAAGGCCACGACCCAGTTATGCTTGAAGAGTTAAGTATTTAGTTGATTGTCTATGTTGCAGGATAAATAATTTACAAAATCTGAGAAAATGTCTCCAGCATCAAAGTTGAAGTCTAAGCTTAAAGAAAACTCCTCTGTGAGGGTTGTCAAGGAACAACATAAGTCTCCTTCCAAGCATTCTGGACCTACTAGCACAGGAAACAGTAATCTTGAAAATGCTTACAATCCAATTTTCGAAACATTTCAAAGCTTAGATGTATCACAATTGACCTCTTTCCAGCCTCCCCACAACAATAATCCTTATTTGCAAAATGCAGATGAGACAGATGAACAGTCTGGTAGCTCTCTTGGAACAACCAAGGTCCAATTATGCTTGATATCCTTTGGAATAGTCTGTTATATGTCACAAAAGGCCAACTCCTCAGCAAGCGTACACGTAAATGGGACGAGACGGGATGAGCGAAACTGCACTATGTTGTTTCGCAACAGAAACGAAACGAAACGAGACGAAACAAAACGAAACAAAACGAGATTAAAATATTTGATCCCATCCCGTTAAGAAAGTTCTAACCATAAATCTCACTATGAATGAGGCTTAGCTTTAGCTTTACTGCTTATAGGGGGATGAGGGGATAATTTTTTTTTTTATGCCCATGTTTTAATGTTTTTGTACTTTTAATTTATTTTAATCTTTATTATCATTACCCTCCCTCTTTGAGTCATTGTCTACAAGGTGATGTTATTATTTGCCTTTGCTCATAATAAGGAAATACGGTTATAACTATTGACATTTTCAATCTGAATATTCTAAATACGGCTCAAAATGTAATTCATATTGTAATTTGAAATGTTTTTCTAATTTCTTTGCTCTAGAATTAAATTTTATTTTTATTCTTGGTAAAAAGTTGGACATTAATTTAAGTTAAATATTATTTTTCTTTTTGATAAAATAGGCATTTAACAAAAAAATAAAAATAAAATTATTTGAAAACATTTTCTCTCTGTTCCCACTCCACTTGATACCAAATTTCATTTTGAGTACTTGATACTGTTCAAAATGACAAAATTTTACACTCACAACACCAATCAACTTATTATTCTTATCAATCATTATCTCTACTATTTTACTTTTCATACTCACAACATCTTTCACACTAATTCTCTTTCCTAATTTTTCTTAACTCTTGTACCAAAAAATTTAATATCAAGTGAAGTAAGACGAAAAAAGTATATTAAAATTAATAACATTTTACTAATACTTCTTACGAATTTTTTCTCAAATAATCTCTTTTTACTTTTTTATTTACCAAAATGACTCACTGTTCAAACTATTGCCCAGAATGTCCATTTTTTTGAAAATCGCTACACCGTGTAGCGAGTTTGATTAGGGTTTGTCAAAACTCGCTACACCGTGTAGCGAGTTTAGGATAATTAAGTTTGACCGGTGGAAAATTAATTAGGGCATTTAATTAACCTAAACTCGCTACACCGTGTAGCGAGTTTGGTCAAACCAAATTAAACTCGCTACACGGTGTAGCGAGTTATTACATTTCAAATTTCCTACAAAAAATCGTCTCCTTCAGTCCAAACAAAACAAACCCTTCTCTTTCTTTCTCAGTCCATATCTCCCTTTTCTTTCTTTCTTTCTTTCTTTCTTTCTCAGTCCGTCTCTCATCTATTTCTCTCAAATATAATTCATCTCTCTCAATCCAAAATTTATAACTATCAAAATGGATCCACCGTCGCCTCATATCATACCTGGACCCGCTGGTGACGCACAGTCCGCCATGCATCGGCATCACACCGGAAAAGCTCATGTCTCTCAGGGACCCCCCCCCCCTCAGTCGACCCAAGAGGCCATACGTAGAAAGCTTGAAGAGCTTCGGTGGAGGATTGAAGATTTCCTGGGGCAAAGCTTGGCTTTCTGCAATGGACTATCTCACTGCAGAAGGTACTTATTATCCGTTGAGAATGATCAAGGAGAAATGCCAAAAATATGAGAGGGTGGAACATGTATAATATTTTACATTAATTATAGTTAAGGTTGAAATTTACAAATAATTGGTCATTATATTTTTATTCTATTAGGTTGTTGTTGTTGTCAAGGAGTGCACACCATCTGGTCATGGCTCTATGCATCTGGTCATGGCTCTATGCATCTGATTTTGAAGGATCCTACTAACACAATTGATGCTTACATTGCTGACAAAGTGCTGAAGGAAAGTGAGGACGGAAGTGACATAGGTGTTGGTGCTGTTCTTATACTTACTCAGGTATGAAATATTTTCCTTAACATTACACTCCCTAAAGTTATATTCCTTAACATTTTGTTCTAAATGTTTTGTTTTGTTGATCTATTAGGCTGTTGTTTGGGACCCCTCACGCTCAAAAAAAATACTTAACATTGTTACTTCGAATGTTTCTAAGGTATTCCCTAAGGATTGTTAAGTTAATTTGTTGGACATGTAATATTTGAATTTCTGTCGAATTTAATATGTACCGGAATTTATGTAAAAATTTTCTATGTGATCGGGCTGTGGTCACTGAATTTTTTGGATTAAATGTAAGATTTTATATGTGGCCGGGATGTGGCCACTAACTTGACAATATTTTTTTTTGTGATGTTATTTTAATTTTTTTAAAATTATTTTGTACAGTTTGTGTTTGATTTTGTTGCAATTATTCATGACATATTTTTTTTAACACATCCAAAAAAAAATTTAAAAGAAAAACTTAATTCAGCAACATGTCATCATTTGTTTTAAAACATGTAAAGAAAATATTTTTAAAAATATAATTCAACCACATGTCATTATTTTTTTAACACATATAAATTTTTTTTTGTTAGTACGAAGCTATTTTGAGCAATAATTTGAAGCTGATTTAATTGTCCAAATTAAAATTTAAAAGTTATTATTGTTACACCATTATATGTACTACAAGGAACAATTTTTAGATATTCATTATGATACCTAAATTAACCTATAATTATTGCTCAAAATACCTTCGCGAACGAATTTTTTTTTTATGTTATTACGAAGCTATTTTGAGCAACAATTTGAAGCTGATTTAATTGTCCAAATTAAAATTTAAAAGTTGTTATTGTTACACCATTATATGTACTTCAAGTAACAATTTTTAGATATTCATTATGATACATAAATTAACCTATAATTATTGCTCAAAATACCTTCGCGAACGAAAATAAAAGGAAATAAGAAATGTTGAAACGAATGTAATTAGTAGGGGACAATCTTTGGCTTAAACTCACTACACTGTGTAGCGAGTTTCATTAAAGCTGAAATCGCTACACGGTGTAGCGAGTTTAATTCAACTTTAGTGAAACTCGCTACACGGTGTAGCGAGTTTAAGTAAGACAAAACACTTTACAGCTACAAAGTAGCAGTTTTCAACACCCGTGAAGTTAAATTTTCAATAAATTCACGTGGTTCTGAGAGAATCTCACAGCTTTCTCTCTTCCTCTCATCTTTGTTTCTCTCAGTTTTCTCTCAGCTTTCTCTCTTTCTCTCAATCAACTTTCTCTCAATCACCCTTTTCTCAATCACCTTAATTCAAAATAAAACTTCTTCACATATTTTTATTTCATCAGAATTGTTGAAGATCAACAAGAATCAAGGTAAATTAACATCATCTTAATAATTGTTTTGACTTGTGTTTAGATATAAAATTTAATTATTTAACTGTGTTTTATTATATTGTAGATATAATAAATGTAAGAGTTTTGTTATGTAGGTTTTAACACTTTGATTTCGTAATGTAGGGTTAAAGATGAACGGGGGTCCAATCATTTTTATGTGTTATTGGGGAGGTGATGATGAACAACCGTTTGATGGTCCTCATTTCAAAAAAGGGCCAAAATGTGCAATAAGGGGTAAATGTCGATGGAAATACAATGAGTTCATTGATGAGTTATATAAAAAGGTGAACTTAGATCGGTCTCAATTTGATTTGGAAGTCATTTACAAATGCCCTCATTCTTTTGATAGCGGGATTGGTGAGTACTTTCCTTTCCGTATTGAAGATGATGCGTGTATGGATGTAATGTTCGATCAGTTTGCTAAATTTGGGGGGATTGGAAATTTGCAGCTGTATGTGGTTGTAAAATTAATTGAAAATCGATCCAATTCAGAGTTTGAAACACAGCACACAGAGAGTACTTTCAGGTTTTCTCCAACTGGTAACCGTAATGATGGGGTTGGTCCAAGTTTCCAAACTCTTGTATCAACTCAAACACCAAATTATGATGATGGGGCATTTGGGCATAATTATCATGTTAATGATGATGATCGGGCATTTGGGCATAATGATCATGTTAATGATGATTATGATGTTGACTATGAAGAAGAGGAAGTACACACTGATGTAGATGCAATGCTAGAGGATGATGATGATGAATATGAGGAGGGTAGTACTGATTCTGATGTCGATTTGAGAGCCGGTGATGATGGGCCGATTGATGATGATGTGGAAGCACCTCTTGTTCACTATGAAGTGCCGGAAAATCGAAGATATGAGAGAGCGAATTATCCCTTTTACAGTGATATTGGTACATCTGCTCGACAAGAACAAGACTTGATTGATTACGATCATGCACATAGTTTTCCAGTTTTGGATCCGGATCAACAGGCGATTGCTAAAGGGATACACGATGTAGCGAGTTTTGACAAACCCTAATCAAACTCGCTACACGGTGTAGCGATTTTTAAAAAAATGGACATTCTGAACAATAGTTTGAACAGTGAGTCATTTTGATAAATAAAAAAGTAAAAAGGAAATATTTGAGAAAAAATTCTACTTCTTACGATTTATAATAAATATTAATCTTTATAAATGAGACTAAAGGTAGTTCTATAATATAACCAGAACCATATCTAAATTGTTCAACGCAATCCATATATTCCCTCCGTTCCATGATAATACGTATATTTTGCTTGACACGAAAATTAAAATAAAAGGTGAAAAAAGTGATATATTGTGAGTGTAGATGGTTGGGTAGGAGAGAAAAAGTGGAGTAAGTGGGTAATTGTTGTGAGTAGAGACAAGTGAGTCTCATTTCCATTTTGAAATATTGCAGATTATTGTGAAATGATCAAAATGTGTCTTTTTTTGCGTATTATCATGGGACGGAGGGAGTATAAACAACCAATTACACCTATGATTTTGATTTTTTGTTTTAATTTTTCTCAAAATAAATATTATATTTCTAAATAATAAAAAAGTTTTATTGCAATTTTTGAATTAAACAACCAATATAACCAATATAAAAACACTTAAAATATACTTCATTCGTCCCGGTTTAAAATAATTACTTTTCTTTTTTAGTCTATCACAATTTAATTTAAGGTTTTTATTTGATTTATTACTTAAAATGAAAAATAGAACCCATTTGTAATTCTCAAAACAAAAATTTCCTACCCACTTTCTCTGTCATGCTTTACTTTTCATAATCACAATATTTATTTTTTCTTAATTCGCAAGTCAAATCAAACTAATAACATTAAATTGGGACAACGGAGGAAGTATTATATGACATTTATAATGAAATGAAGCAAGTAATAAATATAATCTCTGCGTCCCATTACTACACACTTTTTTCATTGGGAATCTCAATACAAACTAAACACTTCTTAAAAATGGAAATGTTTTATTACTTTTATATTAATGGGATTCAAATGTTATAATCACAACAAAAATTCAATTATTATTTTTACTTCACTTTCTCTCCCGTACCTCACTTTTCATATTTATAACACTTAATCTACTAAATACTCTCTTCGTTCCAGCTCACTTGACACTTATTTCTATTTTGGTCCGTCCCAGCTCACTTGACACTTCCCAAAATAGCCTAATTTTTACAATTTTATATTCACTCTACCCCACCACTCATTCTCTCTCTTCATTTTCCACCACTCAATTTATTCAACCAACATTACTATTTACCCCACTCATTCTCTCTTTTTATTTTCTACCACACATTTTTTTTATTTTATTCTTTTTTCTTAGTTCTCGTGCCCACCTCTTGGGTGTCAAGTGAGGTGGGACGGAGGAAGTATTTTCTTAATTCCCATCCAACAAATAACAAATAATAAGGCCAACCTTGGTGATAGGTTTGTGATGTTTTTTGATGAGGTTTTTGCCTAGGTGGAAGCCACCTAAGGAGAGAGAAGGCAAGTTGTATAAGAACATCTTCATTTATTTTATGCCACTTTAAAATTATTTCAAGTCATTTTTTTCTTTTTCATCTCATCTCCACGTCATCATTTATCATTAACACAACTTCAAACAATTTTATCTTCATTCATGACAAAAGTCATCAATTTTCCTCTTCTATTTTTTATTATACCACACCATATTTTCTCTTTTCTATTCATTTATATTACATTTATTACTATTATATATAATTATTAATTATTATACTATATAAATGATTAATTATAAATTTTATAATTAATTATTTTACTAATATTTATTAGTTTATATTATAAAATGAAATTTTTTGGACAAAGTTAAAACAAATAAAATGACTAATATTAAACAAATTAAAATGTTTGTAGAAATTGCTGGGAGTATATGAAATTTAGACTCAATTTATATAAAAAAAAATTACTGTTACAATTATTTTGAATCGTAGTTCAAACAAAAAATTAGAATTGCCCACTTTGTTCAGCCGGCATGAACGTCATCTGCCAAACACTAAGAAAGAAAAGTCATGGGTGCCTTGGCCTAAAGTCAGGGTTGTAATTTCATGATATTCAGATCAGCGCCAATTCAGCCATGTCGTGAGATAAAATCATGGATGCATATGCTCTAACTGTTCCATCACAACAACACAACAATGAAGCGGCTTTTTTCTGACATTTTCTGATTTTTTTTTTTTTTAATTTACAAATTGAACATTTTACATTTTTACTTAAAAAAAATGAAGGAAGGAGGAAGAATTTTTCTCTCTCTCTCTTTCTCTCTCTCTTCCAAGGGTCAAAAGTTAGATTTGGACTTTTGAAGATCGAAAGTAACAAGATGAAGACTATTTTAATAATTTAATAGGAAAACACATGGACTAACATGTGCCCTTTGATCAATGCTAAATGTTTATATTCAAAAAATAATAATCACGATGACTTAGCTGTTATTGTCTTAATAAATAACACCCATACTATACATGACAAGGTTCTAAAAAGCGTTAGGCGAAAACTAAGCAACGGAGTCGGGTCTAACATCTAAGCGGGAATTAGTCGAAATTAGTCGGAATTAGTCGAAACCTAGGCGAGCTGCAGAATTTGGAGAGGGCCTAGCGCCAGACGGAGCTCAGCGCCAGGCGCCTTTTAGAACACCGATATATGGTGACAATTTTATTTTCTCCGTAATAATAATTGACCATTATTAAAAAAGAACTTCTTCATATAACAAAATTAAAACTTACATAAAATAAAATACAAATAAATACAAATTGTTAAATTATAAATTATAAAATACTTTTTTAAAGACTACATTGTCAATAAAACTACTTGAAACCTCGAGTAAATCATTATTACATATTAAAATGTTAAGACCGTCGGGATTTGTAATTCTTGATAACACAATTTATAATTGATAATGACAAAAAATAGGTTTTTTAAGTAGACAACCGACATTAGATAAAAATTGCCCTTGAGACTTTTGTTAATTGTAACAGCGTAAGAAAGCATCAATGAAAATTGTATTCTCTAAAACAAAAATGAAATCTTCGTATCATCAAATATAGTTTAAAGAATATAACCAAAACTCTCTTCCCCGTATCTTTGTTAGAAAGAACCCATCTCTCTAAAATAGGGTGAACGACAAAAATATGCAACATACTTTTACAATTTTTACAATCAATGCAATTTATTATCTAGTGATATCTTAATTTAATGTACTTTATAACTTAGTTAGAAATAATACAATATACGTACTATTTTCATGCAACGTACTTTCTAATTTGACTCAAATAATGCAATCAAATTACAGTATTTGTAACAAGATTAGAAAATACATTGCATTATTTTGTCACTAGATAGTATACTACTTTTATTGAAATCGAAGGTATAGTACATTAAATAATTTGGTAATTATTCCCTCTATGATATGATTTTCAAGTTTTGTAATAACCAACCTAGTCCAATTCAACAAAATAAGAGAAGGATCTATATTAGCTAGGAAGCAAGATTATAGAAGTTCCAACTTTAAAATTTAAGTTGTGATTAGGAAGACCGAAATAGTGATACTATTTAAAAGTTCTGGCGTGTGTAGATCGCTCAAGAAATCAAGATTTTTAACAAAGTGGCAGGGCACATTGGAACTAAAATAAGTTTTCCCTTCAAAATTGATAAATGAGACCATATGCTTATTCACATCATTAACAACATTCAAAATATGAGCTAAAATTGCTCTCCCTTCGAAGTAAGACAAGTTATTACGACTGCACAAATATTCGGGATATACAATTTTAATCATACCGAAAGAATGAGCTAAATTGCTCTCACTTCAAAGTAAGATAAGTTATTACGACCGCTCAAGTATTCGGATATACACTTTTAATCGTACCGAAATCGTACCGAAAATCAGATCACTAAACTCTTTAATCAAAACTCACTTGGTATTTTAATGCCAGTGATGCCATCATTTGGTTCATTTACTTTACCATCCCCAACATTTGCTATCCAAATAGCAAACCATTTCACCTTCTCTAAACTCAAACTTGAATCCAAACCTTCAAACCTCGTATTTTTTTCCAACTTCAATACATCACAATGACTCCAAAAATACTACGAATTTGAAAGCGTGAGTTTTTAGGAAACTATGTGTTTCCTTATTTCGAATCAATGTCAAAAATGACAAGTTAATTCTGGGACTTTCATGAAAGATTTATACAGTTGTTAATATTGTAAATATATTTTATTTATGTACGTATGTTTATATTAGTACTAACCTACTAACAAAAGATCTTTCCTTGTGAGTGTGCTTCATGTTTCCTTGTAGGATTTGAAAACTCACAAAAGGAAAGCTGTTGATTGCGTGAAGATCTTCTCAAAGTGCATATAAATACAAGGACATCAGCACAAGAGAATACACGATCTTTAGAGAAAAAAAATACTTTATTCTTCACAGTTTTCAACATTATCAAGTTAGGTTGTGAGTGAAGGTAGTGACATACATCCGAACTCACATCTAGGTTTTTATCAAGTTCTTTGTTTTACTTCTGATTGGAATAGAGTCTACTTGGGAAAGAGAGTCTATTCTTGTCATAGAAGGTGATTAGAACTTGTTTAGTATTTTCGTCTTTTAGTTTTCACTTATTCTTATTTTTGTAAGCAACAAAAGTTTTAATAGTGAAAAGTTTTTGGGCGTAAGCCTAGTTTGCTAGTTGCAAAACCAGTGAGCGGATATAACTCTTGTATTATTATTTTATTTCGCTGCATTATTTGTGGATGTGTGGACAGTTGTAAGACACATCTGTACTCACATCCGTGAACTGTTGAGTTGTTTGAAGCTTTCTAGCTACACAAAACTTTTAATTGGTATCAGAGCCAACTCTCGAAATATTACTGAGTGTTGATCCAGAAAGTGTAGTCATTATGGAATGCCAAAATCATCAAAACAGGCCTCCTACCTTGGATGGCACAAATTATTCTCTTTGGAAGCCTAAGATGTGTAATTAAATCAAAGGTATTGATGAAAGGGCTTGGATGTGTATCCTTGTGGCTTGGAAACATCCTACTGTGGAGAAAAATCCTGAGTCTGGAACTGGTGAGTCTATTTTTGAGAAAAAACCTGAAGAAAGGTGGACTCTTGATGAAATTCATGCTGCTAATTATAATTCGAAAGCAATGGGTGCTATTTCCAGCCATGTTTATGGAAATATGTACAAACTAATCACTAATGAAAGTGTTGCTAAAACTGCTTATGATATCTTACAAATGCAATGTGAAGGAATTTCAAGTGTAAAAGCTACTAGGCTTAGAATTTTAATGGATAGGTTTGAAAGTCTTAGAATGGAAGAAACAAAGGACACAGTTTTATATGCTGCAAAAATCCATGAAATTTCTAATGAGTGTACAAGTCTGAGAAAATCAATCTCCAATGCAAGACTCGTGAGTAAGATTTTGAGGACCTTACCTGAGAGGTTCAATATAAAAGTGGATGTGATAAAAGAAACCAATGACACAAACACTGTAAGCTTAGATAAGATTGTAGGAATTTTGACTGTGTTTGAGCTAAATTTTGAAGCTCAGAAAACGAATAAGTCCATAAGCCTTGCCCTTAAAAGTGCTGCTGCTGTTCCAACAGAACTTGTGGAACTATCATCTGAAATTGACAAGTCTAATCTTGAGGAAGAGGATGTGGCACTTATTTTTAAAAAGTTCAGTTCTATGTTGAAGAACAAAAGAATGAGTAAGTTCTCCAATAGACCTGCTCCTAGTGCTGCTGAAAAGCCAAAACCTAGCACTGAGAATGGATTTAAAAAGCCAAACTTTGACAGTAAAAAATCCTCTGATTCTGTGCAATGTAGGGCATGTCGTGGCTTTGGTCACTATGCCAATGAGTGTGCTAACACACTTAAAAAGAAGGGAATGAGCTTAACTGCTACCCTTAGCGATAATGAGAATGAAGAAGAAGTGGCTAACATGTCTATTATCAATTGCCATTCTGTATTTAATGCTTTTTCTGCAGAAATCAAAGAAGGAGTTCCTGAAGAAACTGCAGATGTGGACACATCTGGTGTCACATCTGACCTGATGTTTAACTACTTCTCTGTGAAAGGAGATTCTGATGATGAGGATAGGGACATACCCTATGAGGAGCTCTTTGCGACTTACAAAGAATTGCATGCTGATTGGATAAAGAGAATGGACAAAATTGAGGTACTTGCTAAGGTAAACAAGTCTCTTTCTGATAAATTAGCTGTCTGTGAAGATGAAAAATACATACTTTCAAAAGAGAATGATGTTCAAAAGGATACCATTGCCAAACTTGAAGTTTTGGTAACCAAAAGAGAGGTTGAACTTGAAAAATTCAAAAATGAATGTGAGAAAGCTGAGAGTACATTTACAAAGTTGAACAAAAGTAAAATGAAACTTGATGAAGCTATTTCCATGGTTCAACTAAACAAAACTGGTCTGGGCTTTGAAAAAAGAAATTTTGTAAAGGAGGGTTGTGAAACCTCTACTTAAAAAATTGTGAAAAAACAAAGTTTTAAAGAAAAATAATTTTTGAGTGAGAAAAGACCAAGGAAAAGACACTACATCTGTCATTATTGCTTTGCTTCTGGGCACATTAGGCCCCTCTGTTACAAGCTAAAGGCTGATAAGAAATTTGGTTATACCAATCAGCCTCAGATGCGTGAGAAGATGTATGCACATCCAAACACACATCATGGTAATCTGAGACCTCTGCACCACAAAAAGAAAACTGAAAAACAGTGGGTGGTCAAACCAAGTGCTACCTCCAATGTTGTTTACTCCTCCCTAAAGAGTAGTGTCTCTGGTTCTTGGTATTTTGATAGTGGGTGCTCTAGCACATGACTGGAAACCAAACTGTTCTAATTGACTATGAGTTAATTTGTTGGGGGGGGGAAGGTGAACTTTGGTGGTGGTGCTCAAGGTAAAATTATTGGGAAAGGAACCCTAGATGTCAAGGGTCTCCCAAAGTTGCATAATGTATACCATGTGGAAGGCTTGAAAGCCAACCTAATAAGCATAAGTCAGTTATGTGATGATGACCTCTATGTGAAATTTGACAAACACTTGTGTGAGGTATTTGATAAAGACAATAAGTGTGTGTTCACTGGTCTTAGGTCTGCTGATAATTGTTATCAATTTGGTGACAATCTGTCTTGTCTAAGCTCAAAAGCTAATGATGTCAATCTGTGGCATCAAAAACTAGGGTATGCTAGCTGCAGAACAATTGAAGAACTTCAAAGGTTTGAAGCTGTTAAGGACCTCCCTAAGCTGAACTTCAAGAACCCTGATGTCTGTGGTTCATGTCAAAAGGGAAAACAAACAAAAGCATCACACAAAAAGGTCCAACAATGCTCCACATCTAGGTGTTTAGAGCTGATTCATACTGATTTAATGGGACCTATTGAAGTAGAAAGCTTTGATAGGAAAAAGTATGCCTTTGTGTGTGTTGATGATTATTCTAGGTATACTTGGGTGATGTTCTTAAGAGAGAAATATGAAACCATTAAAGAGTTCAAGAATTGGTATAAAAGGGTTAAAAATCTTTATGAATTTAAGGCTGTTAAGATTAGATCTGACCATGGCACTGAATATGAGAACTCAAAGTTTACTGTCTTCTGTAACTCCAAGGGAATCACACATGAATTTTCTGCACCAATCACTCCACAGCAAAGTGGAATTGCAGAAAGGAAGAATAGAACTCTGCACGAAATGGCTAAGGTTATGCTAAGTTCTAAAAATCTGTCCAAGAAATTTTGGGCAGAAGCATTGAACACTGTCTGTCACATTGAAAATAGAGTGTTTCTTAGGATTGGTAGTACTGTTACTTCATATCAAATCCTTCTTGGCAAGAAACCCACCTTGAAATACTTTCATGTGTTTGGGTGTATATGCTATATTCTTAATGATAGGAAATACTTGTCCAATTTTGATTCAAAGAGTGATAAAGCAATTTTCATGGGATATTCACCAATAGTAGAGCTTACAGAGTTTTTAATCTAAAAACAAAAACCATTATTGAATCTGCTAATGTTGTTTTTGATGACTCACTTGATCTTAACCTCAAGACTGCTGAGGATGATGTTTCAGGTTGCTTACTGGACTGGAAAGATACAGACACAGGTGCTGAAGAATCAATAGAAACTGCCAGAAATGAAAAACCTGTTGAGCCAGTAAAGGATGTAACCAAGTATGTAGACACATCTGCCTCCACATCTGAGCCCACATCTGCTCCCACATCCACTCAAAACCCTGAAACTGAGGACAGTTCCTCAGAATCTGATCAGGATGATGCTCCAGAAGATAATGTGGATGGGAGTGTGGATAGATCAATGGACATTCCCTCTAAAATCCTGAAGAACCACCCTACTACACAAGTTGTGGGAGATGTGCATGCTCAAGTGAGAACAAGGCAGAAAGACAAGGTAGACTATAGAAAGCTGGCTGGTTTATGGAGTTGCTCATCAGCATACTCTCAGGTAAGTTTTTGCTGCTTTGTTTCAAAGATTGAACCTAAGAATATCACTGAAGCACTGAAAGATGCTGACTGGATTCTTGCTATGCAAGAAGAGTTAATCCAATTAAAAAAGAATGAGGTTTGGACCCTTGTCCCTAGGCCTTCTCATGGAAATTTCATAGGAACCAAATGAATTTTCAAAAACAAAAGTGATGAGCAAGGTGTGATTACTAGGAATAAGGATAGGCTAGTTGCTCAAGGTTATACCCAAATTGAAGGAATTTATTTTGAGGAGACTTTTTCCCCTGTTGCAAGAATTGAGTCCATTAGACTCTTGTTGGCCATTGTCTGCTACCTTAAGCTTACTCTTTATCAAATGGATATTAAGAGTGCCTTTCTAAATGAGGTATTCAATGAGGAAGCCTATGTTGAACAACCTAAATGCTTTGTGGATTCCAAGTTTCCTAACCATGTTTAAAAACTGAAGAAAGCTCTATATGGGCTAAAGAAAGCCCCTAGAGCTTGATATGGTAGGTTGATTGATCATTTGCTTCATCTAGGATTCAAGAGATGAGAGGTTGATAAAACCTTGTTTGTGAGAAAAAATAAAAAGGAGATTCTTGTGGCACAAATCTATGTGGATGATATTGTATTTGGGTCAAATTCTAACTCTATGCTAGCTGAGTTTGTGGAGAGTATGACTTTCACATTTGAGATGAGTATGGTAGGTGAGTTGAATTATTTTTTAGGTTTACATATAAAGCAATTCAAAGATGGCATGTTCATCTCTCAGTCCAAATATGCCAAGAATCTTGTGAAAAAGTTTGAGCTTGAACATTCCTCACATCTCAAAACACCAATGGGATCTTCCCAAAAGCTGAGCCATGATTCAGATGGTGAGAGTGTTGACCAAACCTTGTACAGAAGCATGATAGGAAGTCTGTTGTACCTCACTGCAAGTCGACCTGATATTATGTACAGTGTGTGTCTATGTGCAAGATATCAAGCTAACCCAAAGGTGTCCCATCTTAATGCCTTGAAAAGAATCATAAGATATGTTAGTGGGACTGTGAACGTAGGGTTGCACTATTCGAAGAAGACAAACACCAATTTGATTGGCTATACAGACTCAGATTGGGCTGGAAACAGTGATGATAGGAAGAGTACTACAGGTAGATTCTTCTACCTAGGTGTTAGGCCCAATAGGCGAGGAAATAGGCTAGAGGGGGGGGGTGAATAGCCTTTTTGCAATTTTAATTAAAATACCTTAATGGTCATAGTCACTGATTAGAAAGTTGTAAGATAATCAGTAAGCACAGCGGAATATTAGTGACTAAGTTTGAACTCACACAAAATCAGCGAGAAATTGTTTAGAGCTTGATTTTAAACACAAAGTATTTATGTAAATCATATATGCAGAGCAACTTGTTTGGTTTAGGGAAATACTTATGATTCAAACAGATGAACTGCTCGATTTGTAGGTGGTGAACGACCGGCAAGATGAAAATAAAGTAAAGACAAGGACACGATTTGGAGAGGTTCACAGCGTGAATGCTGCTACGTCCTCTACCAAGATTGGTCAGATATTAGATTTTGGGAAAAGTTTACTATCAGTATGTCCTAGTCTATTACAAGTGCGGCCTTGCCGGTTACAAGGACTCGAATACAAGGATCTACCGATGGATCTTTAAATGAAGAACTCGACTGTGTGTTTTTGAGTGGCAAGTTAGACTTATCTCACTCAGGTGTGTGTGTGAATCTCAATCAATGCATTCTAATGATTGTCTTGTTGGAGAATGCTTACAAGGTTGATTGAGAAGTGCACGAGTGTATATCCCTAATAAAGTCTAATGATTTTATGGATTTGAAGACTTGAACACAATCAATGCTTCAAGCACACTCTTCTTCAATGCAATCACCAACCTTCTTTAATGCAGCAAAGTCTTCTCTATATATACTTGAGGAGAAAGGAAGAGAAGAACTAAAGATGCCGTTGAAGGGTAGAATCGGAAAGAGGTTGGTAGGTGAGGATCATTTAATGCCATATCTTTGCAATTAATGCGGGAGATTTGAATAAGACATTTCTGCTATTGTACAGCGGGTAAAAACCCCTTTGTCCCAACCGGTTACCTGCAGCAGCAGACAAAGGACAAAGTAGAGCTAAAAGTGGCTCTTGTGTCAGTACCGGCAGAATGGTGTTGGCAGGAAAAATATAACTACTTTTAGCAAACAAGTACGATGAAAGAGATAGAGATGTGACCGTTGTGACTGAGATTTTATTTCAAACGAAAGGAGTCATCCAAACATAAGTCACCTATCTGCTGAAGTATGTTGCTGAAAAGAGTTAACTCCTGCTGATTACCAGGCAGATCCCACCAGCAGGATAGTATCCTGCAGAACATGCTGAATTAACTGGGAGAGCATCAGTAAGAGATCCAAAAATAAAATCTAATTAAATTAGGGGTCTCTAACTAGCTGTGTGATTGGGATTAAGCAATTCTTGAGTCCACATATATTTTGACCCAACAATCTCCTCCTAATTGCTTAAGGCCAATCACCTATAAACAGAATCACTTAAAAGGATATGAATAGATAAAAGATAAGTGATAACTGAAAAGATAACTAATAAAGTTCCTGCAGAAGAGTTAGATAGATATTAAGCAAAACCATAAAGTCAAAAACCAAATTGTCAGAAAAAGAAAGTTTGTTTTTGGGGCTTCACGAGGATATCTATATCATTGGTTACGAGACAGTCAAGAATCAGCAGGATCAGCAGGATCGCATCGCAGCAGACGCTAGGATCGGCAGTGGAGGAATCAAAGCTTGGATCTTTTTCGCTTCTTGGCTTCACCTTTTCGGCTTTCCTCTTCTTGCTAGCCTTGTAACGCTCCACTAGCACTTCATTTTTCCCTTCAAGCTTTGCAATCTTCGTGTTAGCTTCAAAGAAGCTCAGCTTCAACAAAGCAGAATCCTACTTCCAAGAAATTTCAAGCTTTAGCTCCAACTCCTTGATGGTGCGATCCTGATTCAAGTTAACATCAAGCACCACTTTCTGAACCTGGGTGGAGCTGTCTAGGAGATCACTGAGCCGATCAAAATCAGCAGCACTAAGATTACTGAGAGAAGAGGTCTGAGGTCTGCTGAGGGCTTGGGAAATAGATGCAGAAACTTTGGCTGAGACTTTGGATGCGATTCTGTTTGCTAACTCCTCCTCCTGAATGGACTTAAGCAACAAATCCTTAACTTCTTCAATTTCACTCCGGAAAAACATCCCCAAATCTCCAATGTCACCTCTAAGCGCGGGTTGGTAGGCTTCAGAAAGATGACCATGCTCATTGGCAAAGTAGCCAAACAGAGTATAAACGGGTGGAGGATCAAAGGGTACCAGGAAGGAAGGAGGAATGACTGTGCTGACAATCAATGGGACATCAGTAGATCTTGGAACAGGGGGTTCAAGAAGGAGAGGGAAATCTGGATGGATTATAATGGGAAGATCAGCAAACATTTGACCATTATTTTCCAAGGACATCTTGCAGGCAAGCATGAAGTTCAGAAAAGCTCTTCCATTCAGCAGATCTCGCATGATGCCAAGACTTAGAATTCTGCCGGTGTCCGCAATGATCTTGCCGAAATGGTCTCGGAAGCATAGAGAGGTAGGGTTAAGGCTAGGGCATGCCGATACACCATCTTCCAAACACCAACAATGAATAAGGAGAATAGCTAAGAGTTTCCACCACGAGATCATTAATCACTAAGCGCCTGCTCATCATTCCACCAGAATAAATGCAAACTTCAATTGGAGATTCACCAGGACGGATTTCACCTCGAATTTTTAAGGAGCCAAAGTTGGTTGGTAGCCGGAGGGAGAGATTTGACTTTGGCATGAGAAACAAGCAGGAGTTTTCTTCTTGCCATGCTTGATATCCTTGTTCCATTTCGCAGAATAGGGGGCATGCCGGTAGAACCCTCGCAGGAATGTAATTTTTGAAGGAATTTTTCACTATCTTTGTACTGCATCTCCATTTGAGTTTCGATGAGGAGGGAATAGGGGATTACCGTAAGAGTCCTTTGGAATGGACTTGAAGGTGGTATACCAATTTGAGCACATCATCAACCTACGCTCATCGAAAGGAGTTGTACCAGATGGAGGTGAGGTATCTTCTTCAAGATCATCGTGATCTCATCATAGTCTTCCTGTCAATTTCATCCGGGCCGTCTTCATCAGCAACAAAGAACAGAAGAGAGTCATCATGGGTCAAGAGATCAGCAGCAGCCTTGATGAATAAGTGCTTGAACAGGTCATAGACAACAATTGCAGAGAAGGCATTATCAACTTCCCGAGTCCGAAGATCAGCAAGAATATCGTAGTCCGAGATAGCTCCTCCTCCCAACTCAACAACCTCTTGAAATGGTTCAACAGAACATCAATGAAGATGGGAGCTTGATCGAATTAAGAAAGACTCCTCCTGTTACCACTATAGGTGTAGATTGAGCAGGGTTAGCAGATGGGCTGGAATGAGCATCAGATGAAGGAGTATTTTTCAGAAGCACAGTGCTGATAAACTGTTGGTCATCATCAGAGATAGATCTGCTGGATTCAATAGTGTCACTTGAGGAATCAGCAGGAGGAACTTTATCAGCCTTGCTTGAATCAGCATTCACTTCAGAAGCATTATCTTCTTTTCTTTTCAATGCTTCTTCAGAATAAGTAATGAGCTCCTGAGTCATCTTCAAAACGTTTTCAATAAATTGGGTGGCAAGAGCACCTCTGGTCAGGGTCTCAGCATCAGAATACTTGAATCCCCAATCTTCATCATTTTCAGCTCTTCCTAGCTGATAGGGATCATTTTCTTCAAAATCAAACTGAGTTTTGAAGACAGAGGCATATGCAATCCAAACAGAGATGACCATCAGATCTTGCCTAATTCGATCTTGAAAAAGATAGACTTGATTCCAGAGGAGAGGCAAGAGATCAAAATATCGATTGAAATTCAGCATCAACACATTCTTGCTGAAATTTTGATATTTGGAGAGCGGAGGAAACTTCTCGGCAAAAGTCTCATTCAAGTCCAGTCTTGACCTATCAACATAGTCACCAATAGTCCAAATAGCAGTAGATCTTTCTGTTCTTCATGAAACTGAAGAAGTCTTCTAATGAATGGCTGGAGATGGTCAATAGGAAATACCCAGTTGCTTGGAGCAATCTTGTTGATCATGGACCAAGGGTTATTGAAATAGATGTGAAAGGTGGGGTTCTTGATAGGAGCACATTTTCTGGTCCTTGCTTCAATAGCTACTCCGGATGAGGCAGTGTGCTGAATGTCCGAAAGGTTAGGATAAGATAATAAAAGGGGTTGCAATGGAATTCTCCTCCTCAAATCTTGCTCAATCATTCTTCTTCTTTCAGAAATTTCTTGATTAATTTCCTCAGGTGATTTAGTGACCTTTCTGAAAATTGGTTTGGGGAGAAGAGATGCCTCATCAAGAACGGGTTCAAGAACAAAGTTTTTCGACTCTAGGATCGAAGGAGGGATAACAAAGGATTCTGGAGCTTTGCAGTATACAGTTTTGATTTCTTGGATGATTTGGCGTAAGATGCAGTGCATGGTTCTTTTCTTAGGTTCAGCAGAGGACGGGGCAAAGCAGGAATGGAGGCCGATTTCTTAGCTCTTGTAACAGGCCCAACAAAGAATAAAGGGATGAGGAGGTGGGCCGAGATAATCGAAGGCTTTGAACTAGCAGGGCTAGGGATGGTTTCTTTGATTTCTTCTTCTTCTCTTTCTCAAAGCCAGAGCAAGAGTTGAACTCTCGCCAGAGCAAGAACTCTAATAGCAGAACAGAGCTCCACCAGCAGACTGTCTGCTAATCCTTTTCCAATCACCTTCACTGTGGTGCTTCAACTTGAGTTTGGATATGCTGGTAGCATTGGGGTCAGCAAGAACTACAGCAGGGTTACCTCTGATTATCCCGCCAAAGAACCAATAGTGACATCCTTTGCCGGAAAATCCTTACCTTTTTGCCTATCGCCAGCATACTTCCCGGCCGCTGAGCAATCACTCTAAAAATGAATCCACACCGCTGAAATTTATCCTTAGCACTATTGCAAATAATGCCTCAAACTGAAGATCGCAATATGGCTATGCGAGCCGTATCGGCAAATTAGACATCTGTCAATAATTTCTATCAAAGCGAAGAATCTCCTAACATAATCAACCTTAAAATGCTTGTCTCCACTGAGTCTTGGACCGGCATCAGCACCTCTAATAAGATTCCAGGCATCATCCAGATCTGAAGCATCCATAGAGTTAGGGCCAGAATTTCCTAGGGTTGGAAAAATGGAGGATATACTTTCAGGGGTGACAGAGATTGGAACACCAGAAACAGTAGAAGAAATGGCAGAGAAGGATTCGGGATCATCTTCATCGGAATATTCAACGACAGAATTTGCGAAGAACTCTCTGACGGAATCAATATAAACTCCAAAATTATCAGAAGGAGTCAGAAAGGGAAGAACAGAAGAGTCTGATAAGAGATCTCTGAGAAATTGTCCGTCAACAGCATCATCGAAGAAGCTTGAGTCTATGTAACCTCCATAGATATCCTTTTCATTACTCATGATTTCTGCAAAACTCAACAATCAAACAAACTCAAACACAATAAACCAATGTTAGAATCAGATATTTGAGATATTAAAATGGACTTACCAGATTCAAAGAAGAAGTTTGAGATATGGAGACTTGAGATAGCAAGATAGAATTTTGATGAGAATGTGAAAAGGTTTTTGAAAGAGTAAGCTTTGCTTAAATATGTTATGGAGTTTGGAGGGAACGGTTTATTTGAAAAGGGTTTTCAAAAGACGAAAACTGTTCATTTTCATTGAAATACGTGCGGCAGCAGCTCCATTTAAAGCGCCGAATTTGAGCAGCTTAAGAATGATTAACATAATCGTTTAAGATTTAAAATGATACAGCTTTACCCGAGATTTATCACAAAATTAATTGGAATAAATCATTTGACACGATTTTCGGAAATGGCGGTACACACACGTGTCGAGAGGGTGTGACCAACTGTCCTTGATTTGATAGGTCCGACAGGAACTCGCCTTTACATTTAAAGAGAAGCTTGCCGATGGGAGACATAGATAGCCGGCAACCACTACTTAGAATATCGCGCAGAAAGAGCATCGGCAAGCAATCGGCGTAAATATCAATCAAGAAGAAGGACGATCACAGGCATAGCGATTTCAAAGAAGATGTAAGCATCAACCGTAATAACCAATAACACCCAAATTCACTCCTAAGGAATTCAAATCTCTTCCGATCAAGAGGCTTTGTCAAGATATCGCCTCCGAAAGTCAAGATGAACTTTCAAAGAAGACAACGTTGCCTTTCTCAACATGATCTTTCAAGAAATGGTATTTTATGTCAATGTGCTTTGTTTTGGAGTGCATTACCTGGATTATTTGAGACGGAGATGGCAGATCGATTGTCACAAGAGAGATTGGGCGTACTTGAGGAGGAATCTCATAGTCTACTAATTGTTGCTTCATCCATAGAATCTCGAGAGCAGCAGCCTACCGGCAGAATGTATTCCGCCTCGCCTGTGGAAGTTGAGGTTGCCGTTGCTTTTGCATGACCAAGAAACTAGCCTCTCACCAAGAAACCGGCAAGTTCCACCGGTGCTCTTCCTTGTAACTCGGCAAGCAAAGATAGTCGCATCTCGAGTAACCGATAAGATTGAATGAAGAATCTCTCGGCATACCATAGACCAAGGTCAGCAGCTGCCACTTAGATATTTGATAATTCTTTTCACGGCTTGCAGATGGGATTCTCTAGGATCGGCTTGAAATCAAGCGCAGACACAAACAAAGCAAACATAATATCCGGTTCACGGGCCGTTAGATAGAGCAAAGGAACCAATCATTCCTCCGTAAAGAGTCATGTCCACTTTCTTGCCGGATTCGTCTTTGTCAAGATGCACATTTGTCGCCATAGGAGTGCTTTGAGGATGAGCATTATCAAAACCAAATTTCTTGATTAGTTCCTAGGTGTATTTGGCTTGATGTATAAAAATTCCTTCATTGGTTTGCTTCACTTGTAGACCAAGGAAATAGGTAAGCTCACCCATCATACTCATTTCGAACTTGCTTTGCATGAGCTTTTCAAATCTTTTGCATAGAGCTTCATTTGTGGAACCGAAGATGATGTCGTCCACATATATTTGAACAAACAATGAATGACCCTTGTGCTTGGTAACAAATAGAGTTGTATCGATCTTTCCTCTTGTAAATCCCACGCCATCACCGAGTAGAAATTTGGATAGGGTTTCGTACTGTGCCCTAGGAGCTTGCTTCAAGCCATAGAGAGCTTTCTTCAATCGGTAGACATGATTTGGTTTCTTAGGATCTTCAAAGCCCGGCGGTTGTTCAACGTAGACCAGCTTCTTGAAGTTCACCATTTAGGAATGCGCTTTTCACGTCCATTTGATATAGCTTGAATTCTTTGAAGGCAAGATAGGCAAGAAACAGCCTTATCGCTTCTAATCTTGCTACCGGTGCGAAAGTTTGATCATAATCAATCCCTTCCTCTTGACGGTATCCTTTGGCCACTAATCTTGCTTTGTTTCTTGTAATCTTTCCCGATTCATCCAACTTATTTCGAATACCCATTTCGTTCCAATGACTTGCCGAGAGGAAGGTCTCTGCACTCAGCTCCCGCACTTTACATCTTTCAAACCGATTCAACTCTTCTTGCATAGCTTCCACCCAGCTTGGATCGGCAAGGGCTTCTTCGCCTTCGAGGCTCAATATCGACACCATAGCCGAAGAAAAGAGATTTTCATCAAAATCCTTGTTCGTATTTCGGTCACTGGGTCCAAAAATATCACCAATGACATTTTCAAGAGGGTGGTCACGATGAGGTCTAACTTCTCTCAAGGTCTTGTCTTACCGATTCTTGTCTTAAGGATTCTAGAGGAGGTTCGTAATCAGCAAGATTTGGAAGATGATAAATTTAAAGGAATAGGAGAGATAGTAGGGTTTGGACTTTGAGTGGATTTGGAATTTGATCGAGGAATATTTGGTATAGGAGGATGAATTACGAGAGATTGGATTTGGGCTAGGATTCATTGGTACAGATGAGGAGGATTGGCAGAATGGCTATCAACAGAGACGTCTGGAGGATTATCAGCAGGACGGTTTCTTGCTGAGGATGGAAAGATGTCTGCTGGATCTTCTGCAACAACAAAAGGATCTTGTGCATTATCTGCCGATTGATTAGTATAACTAGATTCAATTGCCTCAAAACCACTAGATTGGTTAGCACTATTTGGAGTCTGGTCAGACTCTAACAAATCAAATTCATCAAAAGTTACATGAACAGATTCAACAATTTTCAAAAGTTTCTTATTGAAAACTCGAAAGGCCTTACTGTGTTTTGAGTAGCCGACAAAAATGCCTTCATCAGCTTTTTCATCAAATTTACCTCGGTGCTCTCTTCCGTTGTAAAGCACATAGCATTTGTACCCGAAGATTTTGAAGAATCCAATATTTGGTACTCGACCTCTCCGCAGTTCATAAGGAGTCTTATTATGGAATTTGTTGATGAGAGATCTGTTCGAGTGAAGCAGTGCGGTATGAATGGCTTCTCGCCCGTAAATATTTCGGCACTCGGCTTCGTAAATCATGGTCTTACCGGCTTCAATAAGTGTCCTATTCTTTCTCTCAACTACACCATTTTGTTGTGGTGTACCAGCAGCAGAGAAATTATGGTCTATACCATGATCGTCACAATATCGAGCAATACCGTTATTTGTAAATTCAGCCCATTGTTCGATCTCATGCCGACGATATCGCTCTCCTTCGAGTCTCAGAGTGCCGGAATAACTTGGTGGCAACAAAGCATACGTGTCATCTTTATTGCCGAAAGCTTCCACCCAAGTATATCGAGAATAATCATCTACTACGACCTGTGGTATATCTACTTCCCCAAGGCCGGGCCGTGGTTGTGGGGCCAAATAGATCCATGTGTAACATTTGTAGGCACCTAGAAGTTGACATGTGGCTTGGACTCAAAAGAGGATTTGTGTTGTTTTCCCAACCGGCAAGCTCGCACTTCTTTCCATGATCGCCAGACACTTTTGGAAGACCGCCTGCCAATCCGGAACCGGCAAGCTTGGATATTGATTTGAAGTTTAAGTGATCGAGTCTCTTGTGCCATAGCCACGAGTTCTCACCGATGTTCTTAGCTACAAAACAAATATTAGTAACACCAGTAATAGCACTTAAGTCTACCGCATAAATGTTACCTTTTCTTTTGGCAAGTGAGAAGAGTTTCATTCGAGGCAATATCTTTTATGTAGCAACTTGAAGTAGTGAAAATACATTGCATTCCTCTATCACGTAATTGTGATATGGATAGAAGGTTATGTTTGAGTCCATCCACCAAAGAGACCTTCGTACAAGAATCGCACCTCTAATGATGGTACCACATCCAATTATTTTACCTCTACCATTGTCACCAAAAACTACAGGAGGACCCGATGCATCAGCAATATCAAGAAGGAGATCAAGACGGCCAGCCATGTGTCTCGAATGCCCACTATCCAAAATCCATACATCTTTGCCGGCATCGCCGAGGCCATAAAGCATTCCCGCAAGTAAAACATGCTTATGGTCCCCCTTATATGCTGGGTCCAAGAGGTTAGTTCCTCTTGGGCAGCCATATCTGGCCGCCACTAGAGGCTTTTGCCACTGTGGGTCCTGAGAGGCTTTTCAAGAGGCATTCATGAGCATGATGACCATAATCCAAGCAATTTTCACATTTCACTTTGCTGATTGACTGAGTAGTCGGCAAGACACCACTAGATTTAGTCATTGCATCATTAGGCTTAGAAGAATCAGCAGGCACGAACGTAGGGTCTTTATAAGTGTTGGTTTTGCCCTTCTTGCCTTTCTGCTTGCCTTTGCCAGTCACCTTTGGGGGAGACTGATCATTGGCAGCTGAATCAAGATTGGCAATACCAGCTTTGCTGATGCATTTACTTTCAATATCTTCATCCGCAGATTCATTTTCAGCAATCTTAATTCCCTTTTGTACGTACCTGGCTTTCTCCATTTCCTTGTAGTGAGGATACTTCATTGATACAGCATTATATTTTAGCTTAGTATCCTTATGCAATGAGTTAATCGAGTTGTTCTCAGCCTTCTTATCCTTTTTCTCGATTAGACATTAGTACACTTGCTGCTTCTAGTTTCAAAACCTATCCCATGTTGATCATTTTTAGGAAAAGCTTGGCTTGCATTAATTGCCATTTTAGCAGCGTTAGGTTTGGAAAAGGTATCAATGGTTTTCATAAGAGAATCATTTCTTTGAGCTAAATCTTTAATCTGTGCTATGTGTACTTTTGCTCTGCTTTTGAGATCCAGGTTTTCAGTTTGAAGCTGATCGAGTTCACTCAGTTTTTGTTTTCAAAGAATCAAGTTCACTTTGAGTGATTCTCTTTCACAGAGATTAAACCGAAATCAACAAATAATATTTCATGAACACTACTCAACTTTTCATAATCAACAAAAAGTTCATCCATGGTCTCTATCATCTCAAACCCTTAGATATCTCACGAAGAGGGTCGGTAGTGTTTCTTTTGGCCGAGTGATCTTTTGGTTCAGAGAGAAGTTGGGTAGGGATGAAATGGGTTTGGCAAGATTTCTTGAAATACTTGGAAGTTTGGTAAAGGATAGCTTCTTTTCAGAGGATTGTGGAGGACTTGGTTCGGTTGCATGGGAGGCAATGGGTCCACACTGTCCATAAAGTGAGGTTCCAACTTGAATGACTTTGAAACCATAGGGATTGATCGCATTGACTTTGACTTCTTGAAATGAATGTCTTGCTGGTCTTTCTCTCCTTGAAGATGTTCTTGGAGGAGAAGCATTCCGGTGAATAGGAGTAGGTAAATCTAGTGCTATTTCATCATCGGCATCCAGTGGCAACAAAGCTTATATCAAGATCTTCATTGTCATCGGCAGCGCCTTCACCTTCTCGAGTCGGGCCACACCGCATCGGCATAGCTTTCTCGCCGTCATCTCGCAACATAGCTTCGGACTTTGGATGTCTTTGGTTTACCGATTTCCCGACATATTCATATTTTGGTTGGGGACATTTAGATGCAAAATGTCCAGTTTTCTGCAGCTAAAGCATACCAAGTCTCCTTTGTCGTTCTTTTCCGTCAGAGTGCCGGTAGAAGGCTTATGGTTGCCGGTGGCTCTATGGAAGGGAGTAGTAAATGGTTTATTTTGATTTGGTTTGCTGTCTTTTTGCATTTTCTTGAAGTTTTTGAACTTTCGGTAGTTTCGGCAAATGCAAAGAAATTCCTCTTCTTCCATAAGAGGCTCAGAGGATTTTCAAGGGTTTTGCTACAAAGCAAGGGCTTTGGCATTGATCGAGGGAGGATAAGGAGTAGGCATTTGAGATATCTGAGTCTCAGGCCGAGAGAGACATGCATTTGAAGTTTTTGTCGAGAATATTAAGTTTTTGTAGTTCTCTCTCATACAAAAATAGACTAGACACAATATTTTGAATAGAAGTGGTATTTAAATCTCTAGCTTCTCTAAGAACAAGAACCTTAGTATGATATATACTTCCTAAAGCACTTAGAAATCGTATATTCAGGTCTTTCATAGTATATACTTTACCAAGAGAAGCACAAAGATTACTTACCTCGCAGAATCGATCATATGCTGTTCTGAGTGATTCGCCATCCGATTTTTGAAGGATTCGAACTCTGCAATAGCATCATAAAGCGTGTTGTCCTTGGTGCGTGCATCTCCTTCGAAGTATTCAAGGAGCTTGTTCCAGCATTCTTGTGCCGTGTAACACAAGTCAATGAGCTTGTACTGTTTGTCGTCTAAACCACAAGAGATAATGTGGCTGGCTTTCCCATCAAGAGCATAGGTTAACTTGTCTTCGTCACCCATTCATCTCTTGGTTTTTCGACCGTAGTTTCCGTAACTTGAACATCTCGTTTGTTGTTCATCGTCGCCGTCAGCATGCGCAGTTAGGGGAGTGGAAGGTATTGGTTTGTAGGTGGTTTGAACTTTCAAGGGAGTAATCGGTCCACCTTCCACTACTTTCATTAATCGCTCATCTATGGAGTTCATGTACTTTATCATTCGGGATTTCCAAACACCAAACTCGTTGATGTTCAACATCGGTATGGTAGTGATGTTAAACGTCTGCATAATTTTTCCCGCCATGGTATCGGCAATCAAGCTGTGAGGCTTGGAAATTTCTTTCAAAAATGTCAAGCTCTGATACCAATTGTTAGGCCCAATAGGCGAGGAAATAGGCTAGAGGGGGGGGTGAATAGCCTTTTTGCAATTTTAATTAAAATACCTTAATGGTCATAGTCACTGATTAGAAAGTTGTAAGATAATCAGTAAGCACAGCGGAATATTAGTGACTAAGTTTGAACTCACACAAAATCAGCAAGAAATTGTTTAGAGCTTGATTTTAAACACAAAGTATTTATGTAAATCATATATGCAGAGCAACTTGTTTGGTTTAGGGAAATACTTATGATTCAGCAGGATGAACTGTTCTGATTTGTAGGGGTGAACGACTGGCAAGATGAAAATAAAGTAAAGACAAGGACACAGTATTTGGAGAGGTTCACAGCGTGAATGCTGCTACGTCCTCTACCAAGATTGGTCAGATCTTGGATTTTGGGAAAAGTTTACTATCAGTATGTCCTAGTCTATTACAAGTGCGGCCTTGCCGGTTACAAGGACTGAATACAAGGATCTACTGATGGATCTTTAAATGAAGAACTGACCAGGTGTTTTTGAGTGGCAAGTTAGACTTATCTCACTCAGGTGTGTGTGTGAATCTCAATCAATGCATTCTAATGATTGTCTTGTTGGAGAATGCTTACAAGGTTGATTGAGAAGTGCACGAGTGTATATCCCTAATAAAGTCTAATGATTTTATGGATTTGAAGACTTGAACACAATCAATGCTTCAAGCACACTCTTCTTCAATGCAATCACCAACCTTCTTAAATGCAGCAAAGTCTTCTCTATATATACTTGAGGAGAAAGGAAGAGAAGAACTAAAGATGCCGTTGAAGGGTAGAATCGGAAAGAGGTTGGTAGGTGAGGATCATTTAATGCCATATCTTTGCAATTAATGCGGGAGATTTGAATAAGACATTTCTGCTATTGTACAGCGGGTAAAAACCCCTTTGTCCCAACCGGTTACCTGCAGCAGCAGACAAAGGACAAAGTAGAGCTAAAAGTGGCTCTTGTGTCGCACGCGTAATGGTGTCACAGGTGAAAACTATAACTACTTTTAGCAAACAAGTACGATGAAAGAGATAGAGATGTGACCGTTGTGACTGAGATTTTATTTCAAACGAAAGGAGTCATCCAAACATAAGTCACCTATCTGCTGAAGTATGTTGCTGAAAAGAGTTAACTCCTGCTGATTACCAGGTAGATCCCACCAGCAGGATAGTATCCTGCAGCACATGCTGAATTAACTGGGAGAGCATCAGTAAGAGATCCAAAAATAAAATCTAATTAAATTAGGGGTCTCTAACTAGCTAAGTGATTGGGATTAAGCAATTCTTGAGTCCACATATATTTTGACCCAACACTAGGAAACAACCTTGTGTCTTGGTACAGTAGCAAGCAGAATTGTGTGTCCTTATCCACTGCAGAGGCTGAATATATTGCCATTGGAAGTTGCTGCAAACAACTGCTTTGGATGAATCAAATGCTGAAAGACTATGAGTTGAATAGCAAAATTTTGAATACTTTTTGTGATAACAAAAGTGCCTTAGACATATCTAAAAATCCTATTCAACATTCTAGAACAAAACACATTGATATTAGTCATCATTTCATTAGGGATCTTGTAGAACAAAAATCTGTGTGTCTGGAATTTGTTAGGACTGAAAATCAATTGGATGATATATTTATAAAGGCATTAGATTTGGAGAGATTTTCCTCCTTGAGGAAGTCTCTTGGGTTGTGTGATATTTAAGGTTGTATGGCAAAATGTGCACACATCCTCTAGCACATCTGTATATTATCTAACAAAAAAAAATATATCATGCATTAGCACAAAATATCTCAGTGTGGTCACTTGTGAGTTTTTATCTTTGATATTTTTTGATCACTTAATTGTGGGCATTTCCTGTTCTTGTTATCTTTTGATAACATGATATAATCTTACTAGATATCTCACAGTGGGTGCCTTAAAAATCAATGAGAAACAACTGCTTCACCCTTAGTATGAAGCCAAACCATTGTGATCAAGTGATTCTCATAAGAAATTTTGAAATCAAACTTGATAAGATCATTGGGAAAAAGGGCTATCTTTGGGATTCAAGAAAAGTGAAAGCTACTCACAATGTAAATATCTATAATAAAAAAATGGGTGAATGCATCCTAGAGGCTGTGCAGATTGAATTATTGCTCATTGACTTTTTGTGATCTAAATGTGTCCCCAAATGTGACTCACATTCTATGCCACATCTGTGAGCTGAGATTTTTTTCTTCACCTATGTGTTGCATCATGCTAGTCATTCTGCATTTTAGGTCATATAGGGTTCTTTGTAAATATTCCAGTTAATTTATTTTCTTTCTTAACTTACTCTTTGATTTAACATGTTTTTGATTTCCAATATCTCCCATGAAAAAGAAAGGTGTGTGTCAATTATTATTTGAAAAAGAAGGACAATTTGAAAAAGGATTCAGTTGAAAAAGATATGGCTGATGTGATTTTTGATTCCATAAAAAATTGACAAAATCTTGATTTATTCTAATCCCTATTTTTTCGAAGGTGGTTGTGTGTGGAAATATCAAAGGGTTATAGCCGTTAGAGGATCTTTGAGGTATTTTGGCTGTGAGAAACCTTTTTGGAGAAGGATTCTTTAATTAAAATGGAAAGGGGGAGTTGTATGTATTTAATGGAACTCACATCCGTCCCATCCCCTTAAATCCTTGTTAAACCTTTCTCTCCCTTCTTCCTTAATTGCTCACACGCACGCAACCGCAATCAATTTTGTTTCTCATGTTCTACCTAACCCGTTTTTGCAGAATCAATGGCATCTTATAATGAAATCCGCGAGGAAGACGTGCTCAACATTGAGCCTATGTAGGTTGCCATAGCTGATCAACCAGCTCCCACTCAACCTGCAAACCCTAAATTATTTGTCGAGGTACCCGCTGCTTCATCATCCTCGTCTGATTCCTCAATGGAAATTCCTCCTCCAAATTCCCCTGCATTGGAACCCTCTACTGCTCCCTCAACCCCAAATATCCCTATTCCTCCACCATCTCCAGTTATTCAACCATCTGTTGAACCTTCTTCTGTGGCCCATGTTCCACATTTAGAAACTCTCTTAACCAAAAAGAGGAAGCTGCCTACCTCTAAACCAAAGGGCCACTTTATCAACCCTGCACCCCCAAGAAATCTACGATGATCTCACAGGGTTAGAAGACTTTCTGAGGCTGACAAGACCAAAAATCTAAAGAAGCCTGGAGGCAAACCTTCCACAACCATTGCCTGTGATGAAGACGAGGAAGAAGAGGAAGAACAACCTCTAACCAGAACCAGAAAGTCAAGTGCTCCACCAGCTGTTGCTCCAACTGTTGCTGCTCTTCCAGCTGACAAAGATGAGAAACCCCTTGCCAACATCCTAATGGAGCTTAGAGGGAAAAAGAAGGTAGCTGAAGCTGATTTAGAGCCTATTGTTGAGGAGGCTGAAGACTCTGATGGGAGCTATGAAAGTGATGACACTGCATCTGACGAGAATTTCAAGCTGGGCCGTGATGAGTTAGACTAAGAAAAGGAGGATCAATCCCTTGATGTCCCCTCTGATGATGAGCCTGAAGCTGAAATTGAAAAGGTGCCCTCACCTTCAAAGGATGTGCCTGCAGATGTGCACACATCCAAACGCACATCCACCAGGCAGAAAGCACAAAAGGGTATTTCTAAAACCCTTTCTATCTCTACTACTTTAAAACCTACTAGGTTTAAGCCCATGCTTAGAACGGGGTAAAGATTACTCCCTCCGTTTCTGAAACAATGTCGTTTTAGAGGAAAAAAATTGTTCCAAAAACATTGTCATTTCATAAAATCCAACAACATTTTAGTTATTTTAGTTATGTTTTCCAAATATATCCCCAGCATTTATTTACTTGACCATTTGTAATCTTTGAAAATGAACTTCAATAAACATTTAATAAAGAAGTAATTAAGGGTAATATAGTATTTTTATCATATTTCTTTATCTGTGTGCTCTTTGCTAAAATGACATTGTTTCAGAAACGGAGGGAATATTTAGGAACATGAAACTGTTTCGGAAGTACACATATTTGCAGACAATAATTAATATGTTTCGGTCAACAATATTACATCACCTATCTCCTCCAAAATTCAAACCAAATTTCATATGCTATTCCTGTATTCCATACAAATTATATAAACCATCACATTTTTTACTTTGTTGCCATTAGATGCATGCATGTACACTTCAATGCCTAGAAATTTAAAATGTTAAGAAAAATTTAGATTTTAAGATAATTAATATAAGTGACTAATTAGGAAGTGGAATAGACATTTGTGCCTTCTTGCACGGAAAGTATACAAAAAGTTTGATACAAAATGAGGTGTCATTTTATCCATTCAAATATATTACTCCCTCCGTCTCATTCGAAAAGACATTTTTGCCTTCTTGCACAGAAAATAAAGATAGTGGGTGCTAATGTAAGTGTCGTGAGTAGAAAATGTGAGATAGGAGATAGAAATTTGGACAATTGTTCTTTAGTGATAATGTTCGGTGGTAACCTCAAAAAGCAATCATCTTCGTGCCTTTTAATGGTTAAGGCGTTTAGGTCGTATAAAGTTACAAAATAACAAAAATTAGGTGAAAAGAAATAAATCATAAAAATATTAGACTCCCATTCATAGTTCAAATGTACAAAAATACAATATACTATATATTACAATAAGCTACTTTTATTGTGAATATTCATACATATTTTTTCATCTATATAATAAGATCAGTATAGTGATGAGACATTTTTCTTCGCAAAATCTCTTTTTGCATGCATCTGATTATAAACTTCATAAAGTGATGTTAAAATAGATCCTCTTTTGTGGCTCCTATGATATTTGTTGCTGAACATTTTGAATCATGAATTCTTTTGAATCTTCTCCCTTTCCTGCTATTCATATGAAAAATCTATAAATTAGAAATGTCATTGAACTAAAATTTAGGATGGTAAATAAAATTAAAGACATAATTTCTCCTAAAAATCAAAATGTTTTAACAAAATGAAATATAAGTCGACTTTATGATTAAAATACATCCAATAAAAAAAAATTAAGTATGTAAAAAATAAAAATAAAATTAATACAGTAAGAATGGCTAAAATTAGAAGTTATAATATTAAAAGAAAAAATAAAATATGAGAATAAGGCAAGCATGCATTAGAAAAAACCAAAACAAAAACAAAAGTAAAATAATGTTTTTATAGTTAGTTATACTACCAATACCAGAACTCAAAATCAAAGAACATCAAAAAAGGACTTACCATAGCACCTCCACATATATCATCTCTGAAGAACAATCCTCCAATTTTCTATCTGAAACTTCAAGAACATATCTATTAAGCTTACCCGTCAATCATATCTCATGCATGCAGGAAAACTAATAAACAAACATCTAGATGAATTTAAGGGTCAATCGAAAAATAATAATTGGCCTTCGTAATTTACACCAGCTCATATTCCCTGATATTTTGAGATTCACAAAATAAAAGGGTCAATCGAAAAATAATCAAATTGAGAAATTATGAATATCGATAAAGTGATATGAGTATTATGGAAAAATATTACAATTTTAAATATTAGTAATAGTATAATTAGAAAACTATTTATCAAAACCTAAAGAGGATGAAAGAAAAGGAGTTTGACTTACGCTTATAGTCGTTCAAGCGTGGGTAAGCTGCCATCGACAATCAAGCAATTAGGGGATGAAGGTTTGTCTAACCCTTTGGTCAGATTGGCATAAAACTCATAAACCAGTTTGAGAAGGAAGGGAAGAGGGTGATCAACAGTAAAAAACAAGCCTCTCTCTTCAAAGAATTTTTCTAAGCCCAATTTAGAGAAAGTCTCCCTATCTCTTTTCATTTCAACAATGGAAGCCTTATTCACAATTTGAGCATGCATATCAGAGGCATCAGCAGATAAAAACTTGGATGAAATCTATACTATAGTATATTAAAGTTGACGAAACTCATTCTAGGAATGACACCTCATCCTCTTCAAGGTTTATTTTGATTCTAAGGCTTCCACGTCATCTTGATCATTCATTGCCTATGACATTTCGGCTTCCGCTACTTAGTTGATAGTAAAAGGTGATATATCTAGGTATTTGATAAAGTACTCTATACAAGATATGAGTAGTATAAGAAACAAATATATAGAGAAGTACATAATAGAAAGAAGATATGAGAGGTATAAGAAGTACATATATAGAGAACAATATTAGGTGAAAGTATTGTTCTAAAAACAATAGACTACATATACCATGAATTTATATGGTCACTATACATTTTGAAAGGACTATACAAAGTTTTTTAACTGAATATACTAGAGAAGAAGATTAGATATATATAGACTAGAAGTGTAGACTTGGTAGGCCTTTCATTTCAAAAGGTCAATAAATTGATACATGATTATCCAACTTTTCGGCTCCCATTAGGAATTTCTTGCACTCTCATGCATCCATATCACTTGACTCATGTAATACCATATGTTTAGGCCAAGAGTGAAATGCCTGAATTTGAAAAGACTTCACATTCATTACGGAATTAACACATACTCCTTTGTGACTCCTGAATTACTTTGTATATATATACTCATGCATCACATCTTTTTTCTCAATGAGCTTTTTTATGATTTTTTGATTCCTTGAGCCGTCGATTATCGGACTAAGTTGAATCACACCGGCGACCGACAAACTCCATATGATGGTAGCTATTTTGATCGAACCAAACCCCTAATTACGAGGATCCTACTAGTTGGAAACAAGTGTCAGCCTACAAAACAATCAAAATACTCGGCCGTTCCAGAATTACTCATTGATTGTTTGGGGTGGAAAATTTAGAAATCATTCTAACAACTTGGCATTGCAATCTGACTTCACATCCTGAGTTAACATCTTGAAACTGTATCTTGATTTTTCCACAAACCTACAGGGCTATTGTAATTATCCTATATTTCAGGAACCTCAGTCAAAATAAAAGAGACTCTAAGAACAGGTCAAAGATCGTAAAGCCTATCCTCAACGCACGAACAACATCTCTCAATGACTGTCATGATCTGCCTCAACCAACTAACCGAAATTTTAGGAGTATTAGTTATCTTATTTATTTCTTAGTATAAAAAGCTAGTTCAAACACATGTATGAACACACACTCACGATTAGAAATTCTCTCTATACTCACACTTACGATTCCACCATCACAATCAATTAAATAACATTGTTCCGAGGTTTTATGCCGGCGAACAAGTTGTTCAAGGGCTTTCCTCGTTAAATACTTTGTCATTACATCTTGAATTTCAAGTTCTATATTCCATTGTGCCCAATATCAGTAACCTTAGTTGAATTGCTTAAATTTGATCAAAACAATTTGACGCCGTCTGTGGGAACATTGGTCTTTTAGCTTCTTGGTTAATTCAGGATGAATCTACAAACTATTGGAGTCATTGCCACTAGAAGTCAGGTTGGAGGAGCTTGGGGCAGAACGGAGCCTATCTCAATCACCTCTGGAGCTACAACCCATAATGTAAACACCGCTATACCACCTGGTCGACACAGTCAACTCAGAAAGTTGGGGGCCACTGAACGGAATAAAAGTGACGGGCCAGACCCAACTAACGAAACCCACCATTTCAAACATCAAAAAGACACTGCTATTAACGGCCCAACAATAAAGATCAGTCGACCTAGCTCATTGTCCGACAATCCTTGGTCAAGACCTAGCTTCGTCCGACATACGATCATCAACTTGAAAAATATCCGCCTGTCCAAGACACAAAGTTAGGTCGACCTCAAATACTCAGGCGACCTCAACCAATAGAAACGTGCATCTATCTACGACTCAATCTGTAACTGTCTCCTACAATCACGAAGATCGTTACGCCTGCAATGTCTACATAATTTAAGAGATTAATTACGATATTATGCCACTCCTATATATACGAGGAGGTGTCACTGGCTCTGGATCGGGACTTCTCTCCGAGGATCAACTTGACTTGGTGGAGTCGGTTTGATCACTTCATGGTGCAGGCTGCTAGGGAGGTGACACGTCAGCGAAAGCTGCTAGTGGGGCTTCATTGTGACGTTCTGTACCTGGGTGAGAGGGTGTCTTGCCAGTGCGCTCCGGGATCTGGTCCCTTGGTTCCGAGGGATCCGCCTCTTCATATGCAGTATCCCATGGCCATAGTTGGGGAGTTACAGCGATACAGGCAGGGTATGCCTCATGTTGAGAACATCATAGAGGATACCGACTATGATGTCTTTTGGAGGATGAGGCTGAGAAGCCCGCAGGTGATGGATAGAGAGGGTGAGGACCCTGCACGTCCTAGAGATTACTCGCTCCCCCGCACTCGGTTGGCGTTCGAGGACGTTGGTGGTTCTCGTAGGGGGCTGATGATTCCTATTCCGGAGCAGGTGAGGCCTCAATACCGAGTTGAGCCCAGTGCTTCGGTGAGTATTTTGTTTTGCTTTTCTGTATTTGTAGTAGCATTCTGCAAATGTGGCATCTGTGCTGTACTGTCTGTTGTTTGACGGCTTTCCTGGTTTGCAGGTTTCTGGCCATACTTACGATTAGGCCGTAAGACGTCTGGACGGGATGCCCAGCTACGCTAGAAGGCTTGTGGACTTCCTACGGTGCAGTTTTCGAAGGAGTGCGGCTGTTCATGAGCCGATGCCTTCCCGGCCGTCTACTGCGAAAGACCCATCTGCTTCCATGGTTGGTGGCACAGATGCGGGGCAGGGCTTCAACCAATTCTCTGGCAAGACTGCTGGATTCAGAGCTCGCCACTCCTTGTATTCGGGATACGAGCAGGGGGAGTCCTCGGGAGCACAGGCGCAGAGCCGTCACTTTTCGTATTTCGGCCTTGATGAGTTCGCGGATTATTTGTCTACCGCGAATCCGGCTGCTGCGGGGCAGTATTTTGAGTGCTCGGATGACGAGCAGGACTCTGAGTAGTCTCATCGATTTCTTTTGTTGGACAATTGTGTGCACCGTCTGAACATTGTTTTGTACTTGAAAGGCCCTTGGGGCGAACCTTTGTATGCTTTGAGCATTTATTACAATTGCATTTACTTATTTTTGGCAAATAAGCAAGTAGGTTGATCAAAAATAAATAATAACGTGACATGCATTGAATAATAAAATTTGAGCTGGCAAAATTTATAACTACATGCACTGTTATTTATTAATTGCACTGTTGCACGAGCTCGGGGTGGATGTAATGTCGGAAGTGAATGATTTGATCACGGGTAAATATTGCTTTGGTCAAGGCTTGAACAGGAGGGCCTTTGGAAATGTTTAGAGACAATTGGTGCAGTTGGCTGCACGGTTGACCTGGTCAACTGGAAAAACAGGCCGGCCGGCCTATGTCTCCATTTCAATTTGTTTAAATTGCAGTCCAGTTTCTGCAATTTGGAAATTCCACGCTTGTTTATGAAGCTGAGTTTGATTTCTCTCCTAAATTCTTTGAAGTTTCCCTTGTTTCTCATGGCTACATTTCCAAGGTTGTCATCTCAGATGCAAGAATGATTTTTGGAGAGGTTCCATACGTGGGTACGACACCACACGAGGAAAAGTAAGGGATTTTTCGAAGGTTGTTATAGGATGAGGGTGGTTTGGGCTTTGAAGGAGCTTGTGCCGGATTGGATCTTTTGAGAGCTGCGACTCATTTCTGGGATGAAAGGAGGCATGTGTATAGCTTTTCGTATAACGAGATCACGCCTACTCTTGAGGATTTTCGGGCTATCCTGGGAGGACCTGAGGCGGAGCAGATTGTTCTTCCTTTGACGGGCGGCCTGACCACCGTTGAGAAGTTGATGTCCTTGCTTGGCCTTTCGGCTGAAGAAGCATGCGGGATGCTGATACCAAATACGGATCATGTTGACATTTCGGGGCTGCCCGATAGATTTTCCGGTGTTGATGGGAGCGTTTCTGCGTGGGATGCTTTTGCTCTGTGTGTGATTGCTACTTTGTTTACATTCACATCATTGGGGGTGTGCCACCACAGGGTTCTGGACCTAGTGAGGCAGTGCCGGAGCGGAGGAGATATTGTGCCTTTGATCTTGGGCGAGACATTCCTTGGCATAGGTCGGATGGCGACCGGTAGCCGATATATGTGGGGAGGAAGTCCCGCTATGCTTACTTTCTGGTTGAGGGAGCGTTTGCAAATGATGCCCGAGGTACCAATGACGTGTGATCCCTGATCTTTTCTCAATGTCCCTTGGTAATAGGAGGCAGTCAGGCTGACTTGGAGCTTTGGATGGCCAAACTCCGCACACATCATCTGCGATGGTGGGTTCCTCACTAGAAGTTGCAGACTTGTCGGACCGTTCAGGAGGGTCTTCTCGTTGTCAGAGTTTCGGGGGTGTCCCAGTCTTCTTTTTACATTCCGTCTTTGGTGCTGCGGCAGTTCGGGCTGGAGCAGGTGCCATTGACGGGTTTGATTGATACCGCCACCTTTGAGGTAGGATCGCTCTTCATGGAAGATCCTTCGACGTCATTGCTTTTCATGCGGTTGTGGCAATATGCGTCCTTTCCTGCCATGGTTCTCTTTCATCGGAGAGGGGGCACTGTTCTGTCCACTCGGTATTTGAACTGGTACGAGGAGTGTATAGGGGAGACATAAATGGCTATTTTGTGGAGGCAAAGTGAGCTATTGAGCCTTGACCACCGTGACAGCTCGACTTTGAGGAGGGCCGAAGCGATGGCTAACCCTCAGGATTGTACCAGAGATGATATGTCTGGCTATGAGGCCAATGCTAGTCGGATGGCCGATCAGAGCACGGATATGACGACTCGAAGAGAGGTAGCTCGTGATAGAGCTAGGGAAAGGGATGCATTGGCGGCTGTAGGTTTGATAGAGGCATCAGGAAGGGTCCCGAAGCCAGGTAGAAGGACTACGGGGATATTCCCTATGAAGGTAAAGAATACCCGTCGTGGAAAAGGGAAGGGGAAGAAAGATGAAGGACCGAGTATGAGGGACTAGGCTGACCTTGCTGTCCGAAATATCCACCCACTGTCATTGCAGACACATTAAATTTATTAAGTGTTTTATTGTTGTTTTACTAGCGTGTAGCGAGTCAAGAGTAGACCGTGCTTGAACTCATCAAAGATTGTTTTAACCGTAATGAATCTGTAGGTTAAATTTAAGAGTTTTTGAAACACAAGCGATTGGTGTTGTATTTGAAATTTTATTTGTTTTTTGAGACCGAACTAATGATGGCTGCCTACGTTCCCCTTTTACAATTGGACTAAGGGGCTCAGGTCACCGTAGTTCAACACTTTTAGGTAAAATTTGAGAAAAAGACAAAATAAGTGCGACCCTGTTTTTTACCTAGATCATTTCCGGAGAAGATTCTTTGTACCACGAACGGGCCTATCCAGGTAGGTTCTGTGATGATGTGTCGCCATTTCGCGGGAAAAAATTCGATTTTTCGCGTTTCTTTGAAAAAAACCAAATAAAACCCGGGAAAAAGAACGGAGTCGCCACGCCATTTTTGTTTTAAGGGCCAAAACTTTGAAAAAAGGCCGAGATCAGAAATTTGGGTTCGGAGGTCATGTTACACGCCGGGAAGGACGTTAGTGTGCACCCGGAATGCCTCGTAAAACGAGTCTTCCAAGCTGAAAATCATTTGTGTGTGTGTGTGTGTGTATTTTGGCCAAAATAATTTGAAACTCAGAAAATTAAAAATTGGGATATCTTTTTAAGACTTTAAACTGATCCCATGATTTTTTGGAAGATTTTTGGATTGAGATTTGGTACTCAAAAGACCTTTTGAAGTTGAGAGCCACTTCTGCCAGAATGAAAAAGGCAGTGGACCTTTGATTTTGAAATGGATTCAAGGGTCTTAAAACTTCATAATCTGGATAAACTCAGAAAATGAAAGTTGTTCCAGACACCTTAAATAAGATTTGTGCGAAGGAATTTTCCATTTTGGAGAAGATTTGAGGGGTAAAAACTTTCTGGAAACCTCAGATATGCAATCTGGATTTCCAGAAGCTGATGAACTAGCCTCTGAAAGAAAATTTGAAAAGAGGATTTTTACTCACCCAAAAAATAAAGTAAAAATATGTATGGAAAGATCTGGATGTTGTCTACAAAAAGTGTTTTCTAGTCAACACCAAATTCCACGTTTATCTGTGTCCAAAAATTAAGACAATGGACTGGGATCTTGGAAAATTGCTACTGGACAGCAACTTCTCAAGAAAGAAAATATGATTTTAAGGGGGGTTTTGCATCCATGCTTGTCCCCATTTCCCTAGGTTTTGGTTAGTGATCACTTGACATTTTAGTAGTGAATCAACTATACCAAACCATCCTTGGGGTACATTAGGACTAAGCACTTCATTTGCTTGGGAAGGGGAATTTTATCCTTTGAAAATGAGATTTGATGCTTGAAAATGGTTTTTAGGGTTTTGAAAATGTGTTTTCTTTGCAAGAAAGTAAGAGAACTTGAAAATAATGTTGATCCTTGTAGAAGATCATCCATGGAGATGAACTTCCATGGTGATCTTCTTGGATCTAAGACAAGAAGAAGAATGAACTACATTTTGTAGTTTGAAAATGCATGCATGGATGAAAGATTTAGGGTAAGAAAAGGGAGGTTATACCTATCTTCTTTGTATTTTGGGGCTTTGGCTTGAATGTATGAGTGTTTGAGGCTTGAATGCAAGAGTGTTTGGGTTTGATTTGAGTGAGTGAAAGTTGGGAAGATTCAAGAGAAAAAGGTGACAATTCTTAAAGAATTCTCACTGTTTTCTCAAGTATATTCGCCAGATACTATGAATTGTGCTCTTGTTCCTCCTTATTTTTGTGACTGGAGGGCTCAATTTATAGCCCTCTGAAAATTGCAATCATGTCCGCGCGGATGGGATTGGTGGCGTGCACTGTTCATTAAATGCTGCTCCAGGCTTTGGACAAGGGGAATAATCTTTTTTAAAATTCAAATTAACCAGCCAGATTATGTTTCCAGCCATTTCTTTTTTTGGTTTTTCTTATTTCTTTTGCTTTTTTGATTCTTTTCTTTGGTTTATCTTTTTTTGGCAATCCCCATTTTGCCCTCACTTTGTTAGAAAAGTTAGGAATGTTAGGAATTGTTAGAAATGTTATAACTTTCGTTAATTTTCTAACGAAAATTCTAACAAGCTCAAATTGGAGCACTTACAGGTTCCCACTTTTCGAGGGGATTAGTCTGTGTAGGAGGCTTTTCCTTAAGCACCAAGTCGCCTTCTCTGATGTCTCGGATCTTGAATTTCTTATCGAAAGCTCGGGCCATTCTGCTTTGGTAGGTACGAGTGTGTTCCATGGCTTTTAATCTGTGCTCATCGAGTAGAGCTAGTTCGTCGTAACGGCTTTGGAGCCATTCGACTTCATTGATTCCGTTTTCCAAGAGGACTCGGAGGGATGGAATTTCCAATTCAACTGGTAACATCGCTTCCATTCCGTATGTGAGTGCGAAAGGAGTCTCCCCTGTGGCGGTTATGACTAATGTTCTGTATCCCAAAAGGGCTAGATGTAGTTTTTCGGGCCAATCTCGACCTATGACGGCCATCTTTTTTATTATTCTTGCAAGATTCTTGTTTACTTCTTCTACTGCGCCATTAGTCTGTGGTTTGCAGGGAGAAGACTTGTGGCTGTAACTCTGAACTCGGTCAACAGTTGGTCACAATCTCCTTCAAAGTGGGTCCCATTGTAGGATATGATCTCGTTGGGAACCCCGTATCTGCACATGATGTTCTCTTTAATGAACTCGGCCACCTTTTTGGAATTGAGTACTTTGTATGATCTGGCTTCTACCCATTTGGTGAAGTAGTCGACTGTGACTAATATGAACTCGTGACCATTGCTCCCTGGCGGAGTAATTTTGCTGATGACGTCGATTCCCCATGTGGCAAAAGCCCATGGTATAGTCATGCAGTAGAGCTCGTGAGGAGGAATGTGGTTGAGGTTGAAGAATCGTTGACATTTGTCGCAGCTTCTGACGAACTGGATGCAGTCTGTTTCCATTGATACCCAATAGTAACCCATACAGAGGATGATCTGTGTCAATGCTCTGGCATTCATGTGCGGACCGCAGGTTCCGTTGTGAACTTCATTCATCAGCTCGCTGGCCTTTTCTTTATTTACACACCGGAGGAGTGATCCTTGGTGGCATTTCTTGTATAACATACCCCCAGAATGACGAAATGGGATGCCAGGCATTTTAGGGCCATCATGTTTTTGGCTTTGATCCCTTCTTTGTATTTTCCATCTTCATTTCTGAAGGAAGCTTCTCCATTTTGGAGGTACTGGTAGATTTGATTGTACCAGGGCATCTGCGAAGCGGTTCCTATCTCTTGGCAAGTAGTGGAAAGAGATGTCCTTGAACTGAGCAATGAGCTCCTCCATGTACGTGTGGTACTTCTGGAGGCCAGAATCTATTGTCTTCCATTTGTTGGATACTTGATTGATGATCAAGGTTGAGTCTCCGTATACTTCCAGTTCTGTGATGTTGCGTTTAAGAGCAGCTTCTAGGCCGGCTGCGCAAGTTTCATATTCTGTTGCACTGTAGGTTACTTCAAAATTCAGTTTGATGGCTATGGGAGTGTGCTTGTCCTTAGGATCGACCAGGAGCATTCCGATACCATTTCCCTTCTTGTTGGCTGCCCCATCGAAGAAGATTTACCAGCGGTTTGCGTTGTTTAGTGAGAAAATCCCATCATCTGGAAACTGCGGATCGGGACCTTTGAGTTCACTGCTTGGGACGTCTGCCAGTTGATCTGCCATTACTCGACCCTTTTTTGATTTTCTAGTCATGTACTTGATGTTGAATTCAGCTAGGAAGAATGACCACTTGGCTAATCTCATTGATAGAGATGGGTTGTCGAAGAGATATCTGACGGGGTCCATCTTGGAGACCACGAGCACTGAATGTGACTACATGTAGTGTTTCAGTTTCCCGACTACCCATACCAAGGCGGTACAAGTTTTCTCTAATGCTGAGTAGCTGAGTTCACTTCCCTGAAGCTTTCGGCACACGAAGTAGATTGCATGCTCAACTCTGGAATCTTTCTGTTCTTGCGCCAGCATAGCCCCAATTGACGTGTCTGTCACTGTCAGGTACAGGAGGAGTGGTTTATCTTCATGTGGCGGGCACATGATTGGGGGATTTACCAAGTATGTCTTGGTTTTCTCAAAGGTTGTCTGGCATTCAGAGTCCCATTTGATGTCAGCATTTTTCTTCATTAGTTTGAACATCGGCTCGCAGAGAGATGTTAGCTGGTTGATGAAGTGACTGATGTATTGAAGTCTTCCCATGAAACTTTTCACTTCTGTCAGTGTATGCGGTGGCTTCATGTCGATGATGACCTTGATTTTTTTGGGACCTGATTCGATGCCTCTTTCTGTAACCATGTACCCCAGTACTTTGCCTCGCTTGACGCCAAAGGTGCACTTTGCAGGGTTCAATCTCATGAAGTGCTTTCTAAGTCTGTTGATGAATGTTCTCAAATCTGTCATGTGCTGCATGTCTGATCCTTTGGAGTGGATGATCATGTTGTCGACATATACTTCGATTTCTTTGTGAATCATATCATGGAAGAGAGCTGTTGCAGTAGCCCCAACGTTCTTTAACCCAGAAGACATGACCATGTAACAGTATGTACCCCACGGAGTGGTGAAAGCAGTCTTGGCCTGATCTTCCTCGAACATCTTGATCTGATTGTATCCAGCAAAGCCATCCACGAAGGACTTTATTTCGAAATTTGCCATGGTGTCGATCAGCATGTCAATGTTGGGCAGTGGGAAATCATCTTTAGGGCTGGCCTTGTTGAGATCTCGGAAATCCACACAGCATCTGACCTTTCCATTGGCCTTGGTGACCGTCACAATGTTGGAGAGCCAGGTCGGGTACTCAATTACTCTGATGAAGCCGACGTGGAGCATCTTCTCAATTTCTTCTTTTACTTGCAGGGGCCATTCTGGTTTGATCTTGCGCAGTTTCTGTTCGACATGCTTGGATTCTGGATCCAGAGGGATTCTGTGCTCCACGATTGAGGGATCGAGTCCTGGAATGTCTTGGTATGACCAGGCAAACACGTCAACATATTCTTTGAGGAGATTTATCAGGGCTTCTTTTTCTGCACCGGCGAAGAAACTGCCCACTTGTGTCTCTTTAGGCTCTTGCACTGACCCTAGGTTCACTTTAGTCATAACCTCTTCCGCAGCATAGGCCCGATTGTCCTCTTGGTCAACTACACACTTGAGAACTTTTTTAATGTATTGTTCGTTTAGTGTGTCTGCTTCTTTATCAAATGAGTCATTGTTAACATCTTTTAAGTTGTTTGTTAACTTATCAGTTGTTAAAGTGGAAATGAGGGGATAATCTGAAAGGTCGAACTTTTCATTTCATATGAACGAGAATACATTGTTGGCTACATTATCATAGTCTTCGGGCGTGTGGCCGTCAAACGACTCAGAGGACTGGACTTTGATAATGACCGACTCAGAGGGTTTGAGACTAGGTTTAGGGAGATATGGGTGCAGGCCCAGTTTGTCTTCCATTTCTGTCTGGCTTGCCCTTGGTCCGATGAAAGTCACCCAGTTTTTCAGTGGCATTGCTGGATGCTTGGTGAGGGTTCGGGGGTCGAGAGGCTTAGCTTCTGCTGTCCCGATCATGGCGATCATGCTGTTCTCGGAGCCCAGGTCAATCAGGGTTGGCACCTCCATGACTTCTACAAAAAGATTCTGTAGAGCGGGTCCATTGAGAGCATCTTCCACGAATTCTGGTTCCTTCTGCTTTGGAGTTACTGTTTCGAATGTGGCCTCGACGGCTGACCCGAACAATCTGTTTCCCATGAAGAGTGTCTCGAGCTGCTCTTCTATGACTGGGATTCCTTTGAATGAGTATTCATGCTGAACCGTGGTGGCAATTGGTCCAGGTAGAGCAGTGATGTCGAGGAATGCTCCCCTTATCGGATTAGCTCTGAGTCCTCTAAAACGCTTGAGGTCCTGTGCCAGCTTTCCCATCCTTTCTGTAGGCTCTGTACTGACTTTTCTTGCTTTTTTCTCATCTTCATCAGTTCCGCTGTCGGTCCCCTCAGTTCTGCTGTCGGTTTCGCTGTCGGTTCCCTCAGTTCTGCTGTCGATTCCGCTGTCGGTTCCCCCAGTTCTGCTGTTGGTTCCGCTGTCGGTTCCCCCAGTTCTGCTGTCGGTTCCGCTGTCGGTTCCCCCAGTTCTGCTGCCGGTTCCTTTGATGAAGTAGTGGGTGAGGTCTAAACTGTAAGGTCGAAGGGTGGGTGTGCCGTAGGAGGTTCCCCTTTTATGGGCTGCTGCCTTGGTGCTAGCGAGCCTTTTGTTTTCCCTGATATCAGCTAGTATTGGCACATAGCCAAGCCCCTGGATTATAGTGTGGTCCATGACTTCGATGACTTGGTGTTGGCCTTGTAACCTTTTGCCGAGCCCCAGTTCTGGGATGAAGTTCATGAGTTTCATCATCTTCATGGCTGGAGGGATTTTGTCCCAGAATAGTGGAAGGTCCACGCTGCATATTTGGATCTTGGAGGTCTCCAAGGTGAATCCAGTCAATGCCATATCGTCGTCATGTTTGATCTCTAACACTGGAATGCCGTTGGTGCAGGTCCCCTCGGTGGTGACACTGTCGCCGTAGACTGTTGTCAGCTCGTTGCCTTGCATGAACTTGATACATTGGTGAAGGGTGGATGCCACGCTGTTCATTTGATGCAGCCAGGGTCGTCCCAGGATGGCTGTGAAAGTGATGGGAATGTCAAACACTTGAAATTAGGTGGGGATCATTCGCTTGCCGAACCATATGTTTAGAGTAGCAACCCCGAGAACTGTGCGGGAAGTAGAATCATAAGCCTTGACAGTTTGGACTGAAGGCTTTAGGTCTGTGGGCTTGATGTCGAGCAGGTCCATCATCTTGGCCGGCAAGATATTCATTCCATAACCTCCGTCTACCAGTACACGTGGAAGGCGACGCTCGTCCAACTGAACTGTGATGTAGAGCGGCTCATTGTGATCAGCCCCAAATTTTGGCAGGTCCAAATACATGAAGGTGATGATGTTTCCATAGTGGATGTTGCCGATCATCTGAATCACTTCTTCTGGAGTTGCGTCCACGGGAACCATGGTACGGGCCAAACTTTCCTCCAGCTTGAGCTTGTGAGGGTATGAAGATGTGAGCAGGGACCACAGGGAAATGTTCGTCTGGGTTTGCTTGAGCTGAATGAGGATCGGGCCCTCCTTTCTGAAACTTGTTTCTTCGGGCAGACCGGGTTGCGATTCTGGCTCTGTTGGCTTTTTGGTGGCCTTGGGCGGTAGCATATGGATTTGACCAGATCGGGTCAGAACTTTGATGTCAGGCTTGGTCCCTTTTGAACAGGTTGCTTTGAGCTGAGCCATAGTCAGAGGAGGATTTTTCGAAGCACAGGGCCATATGTCCTCCCTCAATTCGTTGACTATTGATGTCTTCCCGGGGGCTTCAACAGCTTTCTGGATTCTATCCCAAGATACTGGTTTAGGTGCCTCTGCAGGGAGGGAGCCTATGGTTCGCCACAGTTGTTCGAACGTCAGTTCGTAGCAGTGGTTGCAAGGACTGAACTGCGTATTGCTGACCCTCCGGGGGAGGTTAGAGAGTTCTTGGTTCAAGCGAACAGTCTCTTTGATCTCTTCACGATATACTGCGCTTCTTGCTGAGCAGGCTCATGGCGTTCTGGAGTTGGGACAGACAATTGTTGGGTTTTGGGGTTATAAACGCAGTGGAAAATTTAACAATAACATCAAAACCCTAGCCCTAAGATCCGTCTAGCATGAAGAGATTAGAAATTAATATGAGATAGAATTTACATACCTTGAATGCGATGAAGTTTAACTTGAATTCGAATCTGAAAATCGAATCTCAAAACGAATATCAAAACCGTTGATGAAGGTTTTGATCTTCTCCTTGTTCTTTACCTTGTGAAGAATCGATGATTGAAGGCTTCAAGCTTTTGGTGATTAACTTATCACCCTCTATCGATAATCCACACTCGAACGGACCAAGAACAATTCTTGATTGATTGCTAGATGATCCCAATTATTGAAACCGATTTTCAATAATCAATGGCAAAAAGGATTTTGATCTTTGATTCTAAATCTAGATCTCAATTTTGTGTTTCATAAACCCAAAATTACATGCGTTTTTGGCTGACCATGGCTCCTATTTATACTAATTATAAATCCCTAACTTTTAGGGGAGAATCCTAGTCAAAAACCAAAACCAAATCAGCAAAGGAAAAGCAGTACGGACCAAATTTAGCCTCTGGCACGACTCGTCCCCAGGGGCACGAGTCGTGCCTTATGGCTAGATGTGTCATGCTACGATTCGTGCAAATCTCCAGGCTTGTCAAATCAACGGGGCACGAGTCGTGAGCACGACTCATCATGCCTCAGATTCTGTCGTCCCTTCACAAGGCACGACTTGAGCCAATGGGGCACGACTCGTCCCCTGAAGCATCATTCATCCCAGAGTCGTCCCCAGAGCCCAGAATTCACCCTTTTAGCCATTTTCAATCCGTTCTTTTGTGTGTGACCCTTTAGGAATTATATTTTATGTTGGTAGTGAGTTGAAACATCAACCTCACAAGACATAAGTGACTTCTAGCAAATCATTATGTCCACCCAATTAAATATAACATCAAAGCTTGATTCCTTGATAATCAAATGTCACAATCCCTTTGTCCACGATGTCCAATTGAACATGAGTCATGGTCTATGTCAACTCATTCCGTTCAATGCTTTCTCGATTCCGAATATGTTGATAATCCAAATGCATTTGATCTCTATCAAATCACTTGAGTGTGGCCACACATTTCATCAACATCATTCATCGAGGGGCCCAAGCAAACATCTCTCTTCATAAGAGGGACAAATCCCATCTTGACTTATCATTCTTTCCTACATGAGTCAAATCATGCTAACATAGCCCTTATTGCTATCCGATTAAAGATAGTGTTAGACTATGTCAAACACGATCTTCGTCATGTGGAAGACGATGATAATCTTAGGTACTAAGGATTCAATAACACGACTATCATGAGATTTATTCATGACACATGTGACTATTGACCATGTCATAAATCTCATCGGTAGGTCATGTCCATTACTTGTTCTCTAGCAAGTATCCATATGTGTAATGTGCATCACATGCATATAATCATCTCCATGATAATCCACTACCAACTTATACTAGTTGTTCTTAACAAATAGGGATGCAGTTCAATATAATAAACATGCAAAACATATAATGAACCAAATAATACTTTCTCTATAATAAATGATAAAGACAATTACATAGCGCTTTAGATAATAAGTCAAACATAACTAAATGCCTAGGGCACTACACCAACAATCTCCCACTTGCACTAGGCTCCATCTATGTATCTAATACCCATGGACCACACATGACCATCATGCTTAGCTTGTGCGAGGGGCTTTGTAAAAGATCCCCAAAGTTATCATCGGTTGATGCTTTGCATATCTTAACGTCTCCCCGATCAATGAACTCTCGAATGAGATGGAAACATCTAAGTATATGTTTAGATCTCTGATGTGACCTTGGTTCCTTTGCTTGCGCAATGGCACCATTGTTGTCACAATAAAGTTCCACCGGATTAGTGATACTTGGAACAACTTCCAAGTCACTAATGAACTTCTTGATCCAAACCGCCTCCTTAGTTGGATCGGATGCTGCTATATATTCGGCCTCAGTAGTAGAATCGACAATAGTACTGTAATGAACTTCTTGATCCAAACCGCCTCCTTAGATGCATCAGATGCCGCTATATATTTGGCCTCTGTAGTAGAATCGGCAATAGTACTCTGCTTGGAACTCTTCCAACATATCGTACCTCCTTTAAGCATAAACACAAATCCTGACTGCGATCGGAAATCATCTTTATCGGTTTGAAAGCTAGCATCTGTGTAACCTCTTACAACAAGATCTTATTCCATCCCTCCAAATACCAAGAATGCATCCTTAGTCCTTTATAAGTACTTTAGGATCGTCTTGACTGCCATCCAATGGTTCTGGCCTGGATCAGATTGGTAACGACTTGTCATGCTCAAAACATACGAGACGTCGGGTCTAGTATAATTCATAGCGTACATGATAGAACCAATAGCCGAAGCGCATGGAATATCATTCATCCTCTTTCGTTCATCAGTTGTCTTAGGACACTGAGTCTTACTAAGAGTAACGCCATGACCCATTGACAAGTTTCCTCTCTTATAATTTTCCATCTTGAATCTTTTAAGAACCTTGTCAATGTAGGTACTTTGACTCAAACCAATGATCCTCTTTGATATATTTCTATAGATCTTGATACCAAGGATGTAAGCGGATTCGTCCGTATCTTTCATTGAGAAACACTTCCCTAACCAAGTCTTGACAGTCTCAAGCGCAGGAATGTCATTTCCAATGAGTAACATATCATTGACATACAACAAGAGAAATAGCACAACGCTCCCACTGAATTTCATGTATACACAAGGTTCATCTTCGTTCTTGATAAAACCAAACTCTTTGATTTTCTCATCGAACCGAAGATTCCAACTCCTAGAAGCTTGCTTCAATCCATAAATGGATCTTTGCAACTTGCACACCTTGCTAGAATTTTATGGATCTACAAAACCTTCGGGTTGTGTCATATACACATCCTCTAACAGTTTTCCATTAAGGAAAGCGGTTTTGACATCCATTTTCCATATCTTATAGTCATAATATACGGCTATGGCAATCAAAATTTTAACAGACTTAAGCATGGCAGCAGGCGAGAAGGTTTCATCATAGTCTACACCATGAGTTTGCCTATATCCCTTTGCTACATGCCTAGCCTTATAAATATGCACCTTCCCATCCATGTCAATTTTCTTCTTGAAAAACCACTTGCACCCTATGGTTTTTATACCTTCGGGCGGCTCAATCAAGTTCCAAACTTGATTATCTGACATGGATTGCAATTCGGACTTCATGGCTTCTAACCATTTATCCGAATCGGGATCGGACATCGCCTCTTGATAGGAAGTAGGATCGTCATTTTCAATGACTTCCACTTCATTACTTTCCGACACGAGAAATCCATATCTCTCAGGTGCGGATCGTAACCTATCCGATCTACGATGGGCTTGTGGATCTTGAACTGGTTCCACAACTTCTTGTGGAGTTGGTTCAGTCTCTACTATCGGTTCCATGTTATTTTCGGGTTCTTGAACTTCTTCAAGATCAATTTTACTCCAACTAGATGTTTTATTGAGAAACTATTTCTCAAGAAAAGCACCATATCGAGCAACAAACACTTTATGCTCGTTGCGGTTGTAAAAATAATACCCTTTGGTTTCCTTAGGGTAACCAACGAAAATAACCTTGTCGGATTTAGGTTCTAACTTATCCGAGACAAGCCTCTTCACATAAGCTTCGCAACCCCAAATCCTCATGAAAGACAAACTAGGTTTTCTTCCATGCCACATCTCATGTGGAGTCTTAGAAGCCGATTTAGTAGGGAATCTGTTCAGTGTGAACGCAACAGTTTCTAATGCATGTCCCCAAAAGGATATAGGAAGGTCTACTTGACTCATCATCGAACGATCCATATCTAATAGGGTTCTATTCCTCCTCTCGGAAACACCATTCCATTGTGGCATTTCGGGTGGAGTCAACTCTGAAACAATTCCACAGTTTTTGAGATGATTGTCAAACTCTTGGCTCAAATACTTAACACCTCGATCGGATCGAAGTGCTTTAATTGTTTTGCCAAGTTGGTTTTGTATTTCATTTTGAAATGTTCTAAACATCTCAAATGATTCACTCTTTGACTTCATCAGATAGACATGGCCATATCTAGATAAGTCATCGGTGAATGTAATGAAATACCGAAATCCTCCCCTAGCAATGCTGCTCATTGGTCCGCATACGTCAGTATGTATTAAGCCCAATAAATCACTAGCCCTTTCACTACTCTTTGTGAAGGGTGGTTTGGTCATTTTACCCAATAAACAAGATTCACATATCTCATATGATTCATAATCATGTGAGTCTAACATTCCATCTTTGTGGAGTTTAGAAACACGTTTCTCGTTTATATGACCAAGCCGGCAATTCCACATGAACGAGTTGTTCACGTCATTCGGTTTAGACTTCTTATCCACATGATAAACATTTTCAACACTATCTTGTTTCTCATCAACATCAAGAACATAAAGGCCATTAAATGAATTTGCAATACCATAAAGCATATCATTTAAATAAATATAAAACTTCTTATTTGAAATAAGAAAATTATACCCCTCATTATCCAAACAAGAAACAGAAGTAATATTCCTACTCAAATAAGAAACATAGTAACAATTGTTCAAAACAAGTACTAAGCCACTAGGTAAAGTTACATCATATGTTCCTATGGCTAATTCAGCAACTCTCGCTCCATTCCCAACACGCAGGTCAACTTTACCTTGTTTGAGTAGCTTCCTATTTCTCAGTCCCTGCACATTTAAACAAATGTGAGATCCACATCCGGTATCTAATACCCATGAACTAGAAACAGAAATGAAAATATCTATCATATAAATACCTGAAGTAGTAGCAATCGCATTGCTCTTCTTCGCCTTTAGGCCTTCCTTGTAAGCCTTGCAGTTGCACTTCCAATGACCAACCTCTTGGCAATGGTAGCAAACCGCATCCTTTTTAGATGCCTTGGGAGCCTCTTTGGCATCGACAACTTTTGCCTTAGGTTTAGCAACACTTGACTTACCTTTGCCATCTTTCTTGAACCCTTTACCTTTGTTAACCATTAACATAGTATCGATTTTAGGCTTCTTGATATTCATCTCTGCGGTCTTAAGCATCGCATGCAATTCCGAGAGATTCTTATCCATGCCAGTCATGTGATAGTGCATAATAAAATGACTATAACTTTCAGGCAATGAATTCAATATCAAATCCGTGGTGAGTTCCAAACTCAACGGATTTCCAAGCCTATCGAGATGCTCAATGTAACCCTTCATCTTAAGGACATGAGCTCCCACCGATTGCCCCTCTTGCATCTTGCATGCAGTTAAGGCCTTAACCACATCATACCTCTCGTTTCTTGCTTGCACTTGGAACATTTCCTTTAAGTGCTCAGCAAGATCAAATGCTGCAACTATGTGCTCAAGGTCCTTCTGAAGAGTCTTAGACATAGTGGCTTGCATAAGGCATGGACATTCATAGAATCATCATTATGTTTTTTATGTGCATCCCTATCAGCCCTAGAAGCATTTGGAGCAGGTTGAGGTGGAATGGGTTCATTGAGAATGTACAGTTTCTTCTCTTTCTTTAGAACAATTCTAAGGCTTCAGATCCAATCAGAATAGTTTGTACCGTTCTCCTCAAGCTTGTCCATCTCAAGGACAGATCGCAGTGATAGGGGTTGATTATTGTGTGTAGCCATTCTACAATAAAATATGCAAACAATATAAACATATATCAATATCAACTCATTTATCATCTAAGAGCAAATAATGTATTTCATAAATACTCCCACTAAATTATACACCTTCAAATACAAACATGTATCATATAATTATAGTAGGCTAAGATCCATATTTCACTTAATTTCGATTTAACTAAGCTAATACCCGAAATCAAGCTATTTAGGTAGAAACATCAATCATATCACTATATGACTCTTAGATCTTTTATGTGATTTCCTTAGACATCATATGTCAAAAAAATGTTTTTAAATATCATCTATGCCTTGGGTCAAATCTTATTTGAAAGCACCAATTAAGTCAAAACCTTTTTTCAAACATATAAGACATGGAACGATGCACTTGACTATGACCAAAACTACATCAAACATAATCTTATCTTGATCACAAACTAAGATATAATGATGCACTCAACTATGGCTGAAACTACATCAAAACACCCTAAATTTCATAAGTGTTCTAATCAAGAAATGGCATAAGACTTAAATATTTAGAAGGTTTTCAACATGTAACAAACATCGCATGGTTGTAACATAGATCTTATGTGAACATAATCATGAACATAGGGCTTCACAAAATATCATACAAACAATTTGATTCAATTTTGAGAAATTACAAATCTAATTTAGTCATATCAAAAGATTAATAACCTATGTGATAAACTAATCTATGTAATTTATCATAAATCATGAATCATGGCATATCACATATGCTTGTTTTCCATAGAAACAAAACACATAGGATCTAGATCTATATCATATCACATGGTAGCAAATAATCATATTAAATCTATCATGCAATTTCAATCCTAATCATGGCAAGACAGGGCTCTGATACCACTGTTGGGTTTTGGGGTTACAAACGCAGCGAAAGATTTAACAATAACATCAAAATCCTAGCCCTAGGATTTGTCTAGCATGAAGAGATTAGAAATTAATATGAGATAGAATTTACATACCTTGAATGCGATGAATTTTAACTTGAATTCGAATCTGAAAATCGAATCTTAAAACGAATATCAAAACCGTTGATGAAGGTTTTGATCTTCTCCTTGTTCTTTACCTTGTGAAGAATCGATGATTGAAGGCTTCAAGCTTTTGGTGATTAACTTATCACCCTCTATCGGTAATCCATACTCGAACGGACCAAGAATGATTCTTGATTGATTGCTAGATGATCCCAATTATTGAAACCAGTTTTCAATAGTCAATGGCAAAAAGGATTTTGATCTTTGATTCTAAATCTAGATCTCAATTTTGTGTTTCATAAACCCAAAATTACATGTGTTTTTGGCTGACCATGGCTCCTATTTATACTAAGTATAAATCCCTAACTTTTAAGGGAGAATCATAGTCAAAAACCAAAACAAAATTAGAAAAGGAAAAGCAGTACGGACCAAATTTAGCTTCTGGCACGACTCGTCCTTTCACAAGGCACGACTTGGGCCAATGTGGCCACACATTTCATCAACATCATTCATCGAGGGTCCCAAGCAAACATCTCTCTTCATAAGAGGGACAAATCCCGTCTTGACTTATCATTCTTCCCTACATGAGTCCAATTGTGCTAACATAGCCCTTATTGCTATCCGATTAAAGATAGTGTTAGAATATATCAAACACGATCTTCGTCATGTGGAAGACGATGATAATCTCAGGTACTAATGATTCAATAACACGACTATCATGAGATTTATTCATGACACATGTGACTATTGACCATGTCATAAATCTCATCCGTAGGTCATATCCAATACTTGTTCTCTAGCAAGTATCCATAAGTGTAATGTGCATCACATGCATATAATCATCTCCATGATTATCCACTACCAACATATACTAGTTGTTCTTAACAAATAGGGACGTAGTTCAACATAATAAACATGCAAAACATATAATGAACCAAATAATACTTTCTCTATAATAAATGATAAAGACGATTACATAGCGGTTTAGATAATAAGTCAAACATAACTAAATGACTAGGGCACTACACCAACAGCAATAGTCATGGTTTGCTAATTTTCCTTCACGTTTAGCCCAGATCAGCTCTCTTGCAGTAGAGCCTTCGTTGAGAGCTAGCGCTCAGCGCTTCTTTGAACCGTATGCGGCAGTCTAGATAAACTTCCATCGGGGAGAGCTTTCTCTGCTGCTTTAACTGAGTGACAGATATGTCGGAAGGTGAGTATACGGCTTCCCATGTGACTGGCTTTTGCCCCAGTTGGTCGTTTCTGTAAATGAATAATGTTGTCTGCGGAATCTCCCTGAGAAGTTGTTGGAGATGTATTTCCATTTTTCTCTTCTTTTTTAATAGACCTTCCTCTTTCAGTTGGCCTTTTAACTTGAGAACGGAAATGATCCGTTCCCATCCACCCAGGATCCTTGGGATTCCGGTTTTGTTGACTTCACAAAGGGCTTACTTCTCTTTGGGAGATAAGCGCTTGTATTCCTCATGCTGCTGGGATAGGTATTCCTTGTGTTGTGCCATTCCATCTCCTAGGTCGTTTGGACCGTTGACCGCTCTCCCTTGCGAGAGGGGGTAATCCAGGAAGTTGTCGTGGGCAAAACCTTTGAGGTCGAATTGGTCTGGAGTGGCCTCTAGCTTTCTGTCTGAAACTGCTTGTGACGCTTTAAGGGCTTGGTCCCTGTGAGTCTTCGGAGCTTTGTTTGCATCCCAGAGGTGATTTTCTTGTGCATCTAGTTCCAGGAGGGCTTTCCTCGCGAGAGCTAAACAGTCTCCGTAGGTACGTGGTGTGTGACTGGTGTCTAGAACTGTCATCACATCCAAATCTCCGAATGGCGGAAACACTTGGATTATATTGACGAAGGAAGTCGTGCCGGGACATTCCATTCGGCCTTCTTTGATTTTGGTTACCAAGAAATTTTCCCATATCTTCTTGATCAAACCAACGGGGGTGTTGAACTCTGCGATGTTGATGGTCTCGTGATCTCGTTCGAGAGCCAAGTCTATCAGAGCTAGCAGCTTGCTGGCGGGATGCTTGAATTCGTGGCCGTGATGGCTGGGAACAGGGTCGAACTTGAGCATGTTGATGCTGAGGTGATCATTCCTTTCTTCGGAAGCTTGATCTGTCTCGCTTGGAGGACTTTTGCAGATGTTCTCAGGGTAGCTGCTGGAGGCGTTCCCGAGGCTGATCTGACTTGTAGCAAGGTGGGGAGCTCTGTCTCCTTTGTCAATGCCTTCGACCTTGGCGGCGCTCTTGGCTGTGAGCTTGACTGACGACATGGGCCGATTGCCACTAGGACTGATAACTGGAAATGATGATGAGCCTTGTGTTCTCTTGGCCAGGGCCTTGTTTACCATGATCAGGCAATCATCGAGGGTAACTTTGGCATTGTAGAATCTGACAATAAGGACTGGATCCTTGGTATCGTCGGGATATCTGGAGAAGATGATGTTGACAAAGTCATCGTCAGTTACATGATCAGAAGGGTTCTTTGTCGTGTCAATCAGTTGTTTCCACTCGTAGGTGACCTCGTCGGAACTGGTGTCATCCCCGAAACTGAGCATGTGTATGTACGGATCTTCTTGCGGATCTGCCGCGTCTTCTACCCCGGAGAGTCTTGATTCGTCGCCGTCTGACGATTCAACCCAGACCAAAGGACGTCTCACACCCTACTGCGAAGCTGGTGCTGCTAGAAAGACCTCATGCCCTTCGTTTGAGAAAAGGGGTTCGGTGGGCAATTCTGCGTGTAAGACATCCTAGACGACTGCCATACATTCATCACGAGTGTGCCGGTGCTTGTTGACCTTTATCGTGAAGATTTCTTCACCTGGCGGGGCTAGAGAGTTTGCTCGAAGGATGCTGACAAATTTTCGACCGGAGATAGGGGTTTGTGTGCCCGTATCATTGCGATGCTCAAGGCTTCTTTCAAGTCTGAATCCATGTTTCGGAAACGACAGTTGAATTTGATGAATCAGACTGCTTCGGGATCTTCTTGCTCTAAGACATTGACATAGTTAGGACCTTCAGACTCTGAGGGATTCTGATGAGATTTTCCCCTGTTGTCCGTTGGTCGATTTGCGGGAGGAAGCCCCGGTGCCTGGCTGTGGGCATGCTTAATTGGCATTTCGGCTTCGTTGCCTATAAAGAAACTGTCTCCTCTGATGACCTCGAGATCCCCTTGTCGCTTTATGAACTTAACACGCTGATGGAGAGTGGAGGCGATGGCCTTCATGTGGTGTAGCCATGGGCGTCCCAGCAGAGCTGTAAATTCGGACGGAATGCCCATCACGTGGAATTTTACTGGCACCATTTGGGTTTCGAACCAGAGCTCCGGAGTCACCGTTCCCAAGATGGGATGAGACATGCTGTCGTAGGCTTTGATAGTTTGGGCAGATAGGATCATATGGCCTTCATCGATGCGTAGGGCTTGCATCATGCTGAGGGGAAGGACGTTGACTGTTGATCCATTGTCTACCAATACTCCAGGGAGAGGAATAGTGTTGAGCTGAATAGTGATGTGCAGAGCTTCGTTGTGTCCTGAGTCCCCTTTCGGTAGGTCTTCGTCACAGAAGGTGAGCATGCTGCCATACAGTCTGGGATCATAGATCTGATCTCTTTCCGGAGAGGGAGAATCATCGAGCCATCCATTTCCTGTCTTCCTCTTGAGAGGCAAAGCATTTGGTGGTGCCTCGGGATTGGGTCGAGGTTGCTTGTGGCGGTGGCCGCCCTTGGTCAGTACGTTGATTGAGTGCGAGTGCCAAGCTGATTTTGACTTTCCTTTGCCGGCCCGTGCTCTGAAGTTGGGCAAGTTGAACCTTGGCTGATTCTGCGGGGGATTAGGCTTCTGGCTGGCAGTAAGGTTGCCAAGATTTGAGGTATTTCGATGTCCTGAGGCCTGATCGTTGATGTCAGCAGGATGTTTTGGCTTTCTCACCTCTGTCTGCTCTGAAGCTGTGCTTCTTGAAGGAAGAGAGGACTAGCTGGAGTAGAGCACATAGTAATCGAACTTCCCGAATGGCTCTCTGAGTGTACCCAGGTTAGTGTCTCCGGCTTCATATCTTTCTTTCAATTTCTGTTGAGAAGACTGTTTCTTCTGCTTTCTGGGGGAATCGCCCCTGATCATGTCCTGGAACTCATACTCAAGGCATTCGGAGTAGTCACATACATTGTAACAGATGTGAACGTCTGATGAGGGCTTGGCTGGAAGAGGCAGAGGAACCGGCTCTACGTCAATCTTCTTTGGCACCCACTCGATGGAGTTTACACTATTGTTGTTCGAAAAAGGGTTTCAGACTATATTAGGTACACGGGGACGCTCTAAATTTCCTTCCTCTATCAGATTCTGGATCTCATACCGTAACCCTAGGCAGTTGTCAGTTGTGTGCCCGTGGTATTGGTGGAAGGCCCAGTATTTGCTTTTGTCGGCATTGACTACATGATTCTTTGGTTTGTAGTATTAACAGGCTTGAGGAGGCCTTCTTTGATTAGTCCTTCCAGCATTTTACTCAGAGGAATATCCAGCTTGTTGAAGCGTACGGAAGGCTGCTTCTTGGGGGAGTCGTTGCTTTGCAGGGCCGGGTTTCTGTTGCTCTACTGCTGTCCCTGATGGATGTAGTTGACAGAAGTATCTTTCCCTTTGTCGGGGCCGGTGCAGGATTAAATGTAGCTGCTGATCTGTATCTGTAAGACTAAGTCGTTGCCAGTTTTTCTTTGAGATCCTTTTTAAATTGGGAGCCGGCATTGACCATGGCTCAGAGATCTGGGAAGAAGTGATGGCTGATGAGCGTTCTGATGGACTACCTCAAGCAGGACTTGAAGATCCGTATATGTTCATCTTTGGAGAGTGGCTCCATGATTTAGGAGATCTTCCAGCTCCACCTTTTGTTGAATTCTCCAAAGCTTTCGTTTGTTTTCTGCTTAGTGGTGATTAAGTCCTCACGACTTGTTTCCCATTCCAGGTTAGATCAGTACCGCTCCAGGAAGATATTGCTAATCTGATCCCAGGTATGGCGATATGCAGGCTTGACCCTTAGGAACCACCGTAATGCTGAACTCTTGAGAGTATGTTGGAAATGATCGGCCATTTGCTGGAGGGTTGCTCCCTTTGCTCTCATGCCAAGAACATAGGTGTCAACGTGCATCTGCGGGCATTCAGTCCCGTCAAATCTGTCCATTTTTGGCATTCTGAACTTGGCAGGGAGAGGTGTGACCATTCCCGGATCTGTGGATCTGAGCGTTTCTTGCTTTGAGCTGCCTATGCTGGCTTTCAGGTCTTTCATTTGTTCAACCATCTAGGCCAAGGCTGGGTCCAGTGGTGGACTTTGAGGCTCGGTGCCTGGTGCTGCCATGTGAGAGGCAGTAATCGGAGGTGGGAGGCTTGATATATGTGGATATGGGGGCCTTTTTTGGATTGTATCGGGGTTTATCCCCGATATTTTGAGGTTCGTGTATGGGCAACAGGTTGAACCCGGGAGGGTATTGGAGGATATTGACATCTGTTTGAGATGGCCCAGCGGTGCGCTGGTTGTACTGAGTGATGGGAGTAGTACTGGCTTGGCCGTATATGATGGGGGTGACTTGAGAGGTGGCAATATGAAATCTCGGTTGGCTGTTTCCTTGGTTTGAAGGAATCCTGTAATTTGGCGGGGGAGGAACCTGGTTGAAGGTTTGAGGTGCTGATCGGGGAGGATCGTCGTCCACGATTAGAATGAAAGTACCATCTGGTTGGGTGATAGCTGCTATACCCCGTTCATTCAGAAGCTGTACCACAAAATTCTGCTGATCTTTTTTCTGCCTCTTGTGAACCTCACAGGCCCGGATGGCTTCTTCCAGAGTCATATTTGTTATCGTTGGCGGGGTTCCGTTCTCGTCACGATTTCTCGGTGAGTCTGACATGTCGGAGAGTCTGGCTGAAGGAACTGAGGGAACCAAAGAACTGTCTGATGCAGCCGTAACTGTAATTCTGGCGAGGCGCTGACCCGAAATTCTGAACCACTTTCTGCTCGCTGCCGGGAACAAAAGGCAGGGTTTAGGTTTCGAAAAGGGTATTTGGCTCAGGGTTTCGGGCTTGTGCAATGTGTAGTTACCGCTGAATGTTTACTTAAAACGTATTTTCTCAGAGTCCTAATTGGTTGGAAAAGATTGCATCTTCTTTTTCGCAACTAACCTAGGGCTTGAATCAGTGGATCTTGTCACTACATTTATAAGCCCCTCGTTTTTCACCTGTAAATAGTCTTCCCGGGACAGACAATCCCGAGCGAGGGTCTTATAAGGCAAGCGAGTTCCACCGACAAAGGAAAAAGTGAACTTAAGGCTAGCTAGTCATGTAAAATTTCAACGTATGTGACATGTGGGCCACGGTCGAAGTCAGCGTCCTTAAGTTAAGGCAGAAATCGTGCTGAAATTTCGACATGACCTCTCTTGACTCGCTTGCGCGAGGGGCCTTAGCTTTTGGCGTTGGCCAAGTTGTGGCTGGCATGGTGCATACGTTGAGGGCTTAATGACACGACATCACATTGAACCTTCGGGTATGTTCTTAGCGCGGCTCCGCGTCAAAGTCATGGCTGAAAAGCTAAGACTTCGGGTCGGGAACGACCTTTGATCTCAACTTTTAAGCTTGACTTGTGAGGGAGATCGGCGTAAAAGCATACACTTAGGCTTTATGACACGAACTAAGCCAAAAAACCAACCAAGGTCTTGGGCGAAGTGTGACACAAAGAGTGCATGGATAACACGGGCTAGGATGGGCTGTTTGGGATGACCCCTGCGCGCTCGAAAGGTGTCTGGCAGACCAATCAAGCTGCAACTGAACGGTCATCCTGGGTTAAGGGTTGTAGTGTGCAGTGTACCGAGGCAGCAAGTGCGCGTAGCGTGCGGTCTACCGAGGCAGCAGTGCAAGTAGTGTGCGGTCACTAAATTGCTTTTCTGAACTGCGCATGAATTCTTTAAAACACATTCTGAAAATTTCCAATAGAAGAGTTAGATATGTTACCACTAGGAGGCTGTTGTTGATGCTGTTCGAGCATATATTTCATCATTTCTTGCATTTGTTGCTGCATCTTTTGCTCCTTCTCTTGCCGCTCTTGCCGCAATTGTTCCTTTTCTTGCAGCAACTGTTCCTTTTCTTGCCGCAATCGTTCCTCCATTCGCTCTTCCATTTCCTTAACCTGGGTGTTGACACTCGCAGTCAGGCTTGCTATAATCTCATCCTTTTGTCTAATTTGAGCATCATAGTCCACATTCTGAATACTGGAAGAAGAAAAAGACTGCGAAGAACGGCTGATTAATGGCAAGTTAAAGAAAGCAGCTCCATGATTTCCGAATCCGAGCAATCGATCACCTTTTTGTCGCCTGTGATGAATGGTAATGGCCTTCCAAGTCCTGCTCGAAATGGAGGCAGTTCAGTGCTTTCAATCTCGATAATACCTTCCTCAATAGCCTCTTCGCGAGCACGCCTCACGTATATTTCCTGTCCAATATATAACAAAAAACAATTAATAACGACAAAAAGATAATTACCATGGGATTTGATAGTTTATGTATTGAATAAGAACTAGTCAGAGAGATGAAAACTGTAAAGTATAATAGATAGGGATATTTAATTAGCATAATTTTTGTTGATGGAAGATATAATCATTCATTTTCAGCAGTCACTGTAACTCAACCTACTTGCGTCGATTTTAATATGAAGAACTGTATTATATTGATATGAAAATCTGAACAAAAGAGAGATAGTCACCACTAATGCATGCTTGATGATAAAAGGTGAAATATTGACCACAAAGAGAGCAAAAGAAGCCGTGTGCAGACTTATGGACAAGTGAGAGGCAGGTCATTACTGATAACACTAAAGATATTGATGAAGATCCACCAGATATTCTCCACAATTAGATTTATACTCATTCCATAGTTATCTGTTTATATTTAGATAATATTGTAGAATATTTGTTGTAATCTTATTCCTAGAATAGCTCCATGTAAACACTATATATATTCAGATTTATTATCAATAAAATCACAGCTTGTTCCAAGTGTTTTTCCTCTGTCTATCATGGTATCAGAGCTAAAACGATCTTAAACCTACTCTTGCAAGCTGCCGCCTCTCTCCCTCTGCAAACCTGCCGCATCCTTCCACCATGACCACCACTGATCTTACCCTTATTCCTAACCTAGCCGAACCTACCCAACCCCTTATTGCCGTCTCCTTAAACCATGTTCTTAAACTCACCAACACCAACTACATAGCCTGGAAACTGCAAATTGAAGCCACCCTCATAGGTTTAGACCTTCAACAATTCATTGATAATAATCACATAGTTCCTCCTGAAACCATCACTCCCACCGCCCCCATCCCAACTGAAACCACTGTTGTCAACCCACCTGCTCCTCCTCCACCACCACAGCCCGTCCCTAATCCCTCCTACAAAACTTGGTATCGCCAAGACAAGCTTCTCCTAGGTGCCTTGGCTGGCTCTCTATCCCCTTCCCTCGTCCCTCTAATATCCCTCTGCCCAACCACCCTAGCCGCCTGGAATACTCTAGCCAAAACCTTTGCCAATCCTCTAAAGGCCACATCAAACAAATTAAAGACCACCTTCGCAATATCACGAAGGGCACCCGATCCATAACCGAATACATGCAAGACATCCAAACCTGTGCCGCCCAATTAACCTCCCTAGGCCGCCCCATCGACCCCGATGATCTCATTGACAAAATCCTTGAACAAATCCACGACCCTGACTATGATAATGTCATCTCCGCTGTCCAGAATCGTGAAAACCCGATCACGTTTGATGAGCTCCATGAAAAACTTATCAATCGTGAACTCACCCTCAAAAACAAACCAAAACGGCCACCTACATTCCCTGCGGTTGTCAACTACACCACCAAAAACCAACCCCGCTCATCCAACAACCAACCAAACTTCTCTCCCAACCCCAATCCTCGCACCAACTCCTCACCTCAACCATACAAAGGCCGTTGTCAATGGTGCCGACGTGACGGCCACTTCCTTTCTCAATGCCACGCCTTCCGCCAACTCTATCCTAATGCCCAATTCCCTACCCCTTCCAACAACAATCGACCCAACAACAACAACAACCGTCCACCCCACCAACCCAGTGCTCACACCGCCACCTCCTCCCACCCGGCCCAAACCTTGGCTCTTTGACAGGTGGTGCTACTCACCATGTGACCAACGACCTCAACAACCTAGCCCTTCACTCACCATACGATGGGACTGACGAGCTTCTCATTGGCGATGGATCCGGTCTTCCCATCACCCACACTGGTTCCACCACTCTCCTTACCTCCAACTCTAAATTTACTCTTAATCATGTTCTATGTGCTCCCTCTGTGTCCCGTAACATTCTGTCCGTCTCTAAATTTTGCCTTGATAATAATTGCTCTGTCTCCTTCTCATCGTCTTCTTTTCTTGTGAAGGATCTTCGCACGGGAATCACTCTTCTGGAAGGCAGTTCTAACTCGGGTATCTATGAATGGACGCCTCCCTCTCCCGCTGCTCATACCATCTCCACTTCCCGCCTTCAACGTGGCATCATCGCTTAGGATATCCGTCTCAATCTATTGTGCGTCACCTTAGTAGTAGTTTCAATTTACAAATTCCCAGTTGTTCTAGCTTTAATTGTAATTCATGTCACTGCAATAAAAGTCACAAAATTCCCTTTTATGAGAATTCCATTTGTTCTAGTGGTCCTCTTGATGTTCTATATAGCGATGTGTGGTCATCTCCTATCACCTCCTACGATGGTTTCAAATACTATATAATCTTTGTTGATCATTTTTCAAAATACATATGGCTTTACCCCTTAAAACACAAAAATGATGCTACCTCCGTCTTTTCTGAATTCAAATCTAGAGTTACTTGTTCTAATAAGTTAGTCTAGAAATGAGTCAGGATCACAAACGAAAACACGAGTATGTTTCTTGCTAAGAAAAGGGACCTAGAACTACACACTCAAATTTTGCCTTCATTAGCCTTGTGTTTAAAATGATTGGTGGAAGGGTAACAGATTCCAGATTGTTTGTCCCAAATTTTCATGTATCCTAGGGCCAAGTATGTAATCCGTTTGATTAACATGGGATGTCACGTTTAACCAGTTACATGCTTGCTACTTATTATGAGATGAGAAACTTGGATAAAAACAAGTTTGGGTCCCCATCATTTTTCTTTAAAACACCACTATTTAGGTGGAACAGTTGAATGTTCCAAAATAGAATGTAGGCTCTTCAAAATGATGGAAGCAATTTGCTTAATATAGCTGTGTGATGCATACTGAGTTGAGAACATAATGCTGCACACAAGTGCACCTTCCTGATATAAGTTTATGCTGCACACAAGTGCACCATAAATTTAAGCATACAAATAATGAATTATTTTGACCCAAGAAGTAAAATTAATGAATTATAACGAGTTTAATGTTCTTTGTGATGTGCAGTATTGATCCCTCGAACGATAGTAATTCACGTCAGTCAGTTGGGTGCAAAGAGAAAAAGAGGAGTGTTGTAGTTCCAGTTTTAGCATCAGTGATTGGTGCAGTATTTCTGGTATTGGCTGTACTGGGAGTTGTGTGGATGGTTAGATTTAAAAGGAGAAATCAGCAAGGTAAATAATACTCCTACATTCTTCATATTATATGCAATCAAAATGACATTTTTTCTAAACTTGGTTGGTTATTCATTATGTTTTGTATATAGAGTCCAGATCTTTGTCTCGGAAAGACTCTCTGGCCAGGCACGAAGAGACAGATGGGGATGAATGAATTAGCAAGTTCAATGCTGTCCAAAATTGATGTTAAAAAGTCCAAGTGTCACTATCTTTCCGGGACAGAGAGTATAGTTTGATAGAATGCATTTTGTATAAATTCATGTAATAGTTCTCTATGCAAGTACTGCAGGAAGAGTAGTTTGTAATTATTATTATAATAACTTGGATTCATTTTTGTGTGGGCTGAATTTAAGGATATTATCAAGTGGGCCGGACTATTTACTGATCCCGCAAATGGATTCGGCTAACTTTATGGTCTGTGTTGATAGGGATTCAAGCAAGAGACCAACAGTGTATTAGACGAGTAATTAGGCCATCTGCATATTATGTTTATATTTGTGTATATTACAGCTATTATTGATAGACTAGGCATATTGGGGTAAATATTGTATATTAGGTAACCCAATCAATCATAGTATAGGACCTTAATCCATTCCTAACTAATTGCTGTAAACCGTGTATATAGTCTTGGGATTCTCATGGATTGAATAACAAGAAAGTTCTCCAAACCATGTCTCTTTATTCCGCTGTGCACTTTTACATGGTATCAGCCTGATTTTGATTCAGAAATTAGAACGATTCCTCTTTTTCTTTCTCTCCATTTCTTTGCCCAATAAACAATGTCTTCCACCCCTGAATCCGTTACTTCTTCACACATGACCCATACACCGTCTGCTTCCTCCCTTCCTGTTTTCTACAACCCAAACGCCATTATGGGCCAAACCTATCTAACCAAAGAGAATTATGTCAATTGGAGTACCTTGTTCAAAACCCTACTCCGCACTCACAAGCTTCTTTTCATAATCGATCCCTCACAGCCGGCGGCTAAACTTGCTGATGGATCGGATATGATAACCCGCAACATGGGTTATGGGTTTCTGGCACCGACTTGGTCTGTGGCTGGATCAAAGGAACGGTAACGCCGGCAGTTCAACCCTATCTCAACTCTTGTGACACCGCTCCGAAAGCTTGGGCTGTTCATGCCAAGCGGTTTGGAGCCACATCCGCTCTCCAGATTGAAAATCTCAAGGAGAAATTACATGATTTGAAGAAGGCATCCGACACCTCGATTGCGGATTATCTTCTTCGTGCTACCACTATTTCAGATGCTCTCACGGCAGCGGGGGCTCCAGTGGATGATAATTTTCTTATTCAGCGGGTTTTGGGTGGTCTTGGTCCGGAGTTTAAGGAGTTTCTCACATCAACGGCTGTGACTCATGCTCGACAGCCTCTCACTCTTGATGAAATGTCTGAATTACTTCTCAAGGAGGAGATGTTACAACAAAAATATGTTGTACCGGTTCAACAGTCTGCTGCTCTTATTAGCGAGAAACAGCCACCAGTTGCACCTCGTGGTGGTGGCAATAATGGTGGTTCGCGTGGTCGTGGCACTAACAATAATGGAAGAAATCGTCACAATAGAAATCGTAGTAATGGTAATTGGCAAGGGCAGTCTTATCATCAGCATAATGGTCGAGGTCAGCATGGTGGCAGGGGTCGTGGCAATAGGGCACATAATGGTGGTACATCTGGACGTGGTCGTGGTATTCTTCCAACTCCATCTTACGATGGTCAGCCTTTGGACAATGATGTGATCTGCCAATGGTGTTACAAGCCGGGACATAAGGCTCGCGGGTGTCCTGACAACGCGACAGCCGCCTATTACTCTCAATCATATGTTTTGGACTCTGGGGCTACAAATCATATGACGGCAGACCCTTCCTCCTTCTCCGATTATCAGCCATATTCAGGTAAAAATACAGTTGTTTTTGGTAATGGTTCTAAGTTGCATATATCACATGTTGGAAACTCGTCTTTAAATCTCAATAATCGTTCTTTTCGTATGCGTAATGTCCTTTACATTCCTAAACTTCATAAACCACTATTGTCTATTCGTCAATTTTGTAAAGATAACGACTGTTATTTTGAACTTGACTCGTGTGGTTTTCGTGTCAAGGACAATCGTACGAGGGAGACTCTTATCTCTGGCAATAATTCCAGCGGCTTATATGAGCTTTCCTTCAGTTCAACGCCACCTACCAGTCCCATTGCTCTTCTTGGAGAAAGATCGAGTCAGGATGTTTGGCATGCTCGTTTAGGCCATCCGTCCACACCTATCCTTAAGATTTTGTGTCAACGGTCTAGCTTGCCGTTAAGTAGTAAAATAAATGAACAACAATGTTGTCACATTTGCCCTTTAGGAAAATCTAGTAAGCTACCTTTTTCTCTTAGGACTTTTTATTCTTTGCACCCGCTTGATATGTTACATTTGGATATTTGGGGTCCTGCTCCAGTTAATTCAATGAATGGACATCGTTTTTATTTTTCTGTTGTTGATGATTATTCTGGATATGTGTGGTTATTTCCATTATTTCATAAATTTGATGTTACACAAACTTTTGCTACGTTTAAAACTCAGATTGAAAATCAACTTTCTCGTCGCATATCTGCCATTCACACCATCAAGTATGTCCAAACAGATGGAGGGTGAATTTACTAGTCGGGTTTTTACTTCTTTTCTTCAAAAATGAGGTATAAAACATCAACTTACCTGTCCTTACACCCAACAAAATGGTGTTGTTGAACGCAAACACCGTCACATAGTTGAAACTGGTTTATGTCTCCTATCCAAAGCAAATCTTCCCTTTAAGTTTTGGTTAGAAGCATTTAATACTGCAGTATATCTCATAAATCGGTTGCCCATGCATCAACATAATTTTTTGTCTCCGTATGAACGATTGTTATTGCGTAAGCTTGATAATCGCATTTTGAAAGTTTTTGGGTGTTCTTGCTTTCCACATGTGGTACCTACTAATGCTCACAAACTTATGCCAAAATCAATACACTGTATTTTTCTTGGATATGATAATTTGCGAAAGGGTTACATATGTATGGATTTACTCAGTAACAAAATTTATATATCTCGCCATGTGGTATTTGATGAGTTTCATTTTCCATGGAAAACAAGCGGCACAAATAATATTTCTCCAAGTTTTTCTCGGATTAATCCAGTCCAGCCGGCTACATTGGACTGCCCAATTGTTCCTCTGGCCCATCGGCCCGCTACTCCTAGTCCAGCTGCTTCAACTCCATCAGCCTCCTTTCATGGGCCAAATGCTCCTAAGGCCAAGAAAGTTCGGTCAGGTCCTCCCTTAGACACTGCCCCAATTCCTCTTACTATTCCAGGCTCTTCTGCACTTACCGGCTCACCTGCAGATTATGGTCCATCCAGCGAGCCTACTCCAGTTTTATCGTCTGTTCCCTCAGATTCTGTAAATTCCAGCAACACCTCCAGACATTCAGTTACACCAGGCCAATCCACATCCGCTTCAGAATCAACTTCTATCCCTTCGGCAGATCCTCTTCAACTCCTCCGCTTCGTCTACGATCAGTTGGCAGTCTTCTTCGTGCGACATCTTCATATACATTACCTAAAGGTCTTTTGGCCGTACAAAAAGACTCTCTCACATTTGAGCCTCGTACGTTTAAACAAGCTTCCAACTATCCACATTGGCAAGAGGCTATGCGAGAAGAAATCTCTGCACTTCACAAAAATCACACGTGGTCCTTGGTTCCTTCTCACCATTCTATGAATGTTGTTGGATGTCGCTGGATTTATAAAGTCAAGCGTAAAGCTGATGGCTCGATTGAACGTCACAAAGCTAGGCTCATGGCTCAGGGCTTCACTCAGCAAGCCGGGCTTGATTACGATGAAACATTCAGCCCTGTGGTTAAACCATCTACAATACGTACTGTCCTAGCTATTGCCCACTCTCGCCATTGGGATATCAAACAACTAGACGTACGTAATGCTTTTCTTAACGGGGTCATACAGGAAGAAGTATATATGAAGCAACTTTCGGGGTTCATTAACTCAACATTTCCTACTCATGTTTGTAAACTCCGGAAGGCACTTTATGGACTTAAGCAGTCTCCCCGTGCTTGGTTCCAGCGACTACACGGGTTTCTACTTCAACATGGCTTTCTTAATAGTAGGTCTGACTCCTCATTATTTATCAGAGACTCTCATGGTTCCACCATTTATATACTTTTGTATGTCGATGATATTATCATCACCGGATCATCTTCTGTGGATATTGCTTCTGTGATTGATAATATTTGCAACACCTTTGATAGTCGCGTTTTGGGTGATTTAAGCTTCTTTCTGGGTATTGAAGCTACTCGGACTACATCCACCTTGCAACTTCGACAAACCCGGTATGCACTTGATCTTCTTAATAGGTTTCACATGTCTGATTGTAAACCTATGACCACCCCTACAATTCCTCACTCTCGACTTTCCAGTCATGAAGGGGAGCTTCTTTCTGATGCCACTGAATATCGAAGCCTAGTAGGCGGACTTCAGTATCTCACATTGACTAGGCCCGATATTTCATTCTCGGTTAACCAGGTATGTCAGTACATGCACCAACCACGTACAGCTCACCTTGTGGCAGCAAAACGCATTCTTCGTTTTGTTAAAGGTACAATAAATTTGGGTATCACGTTTCAAGCTTCATCGGACTTAACACTATGTGCCTATTCTGACTCGGATTGGGCTGGAGATCCTGATGATCGTCGCTCAACTACTGGTGCTTGTGTGTTTATTGGTCCCAATTTGGTGTCGTGGACAGCCAAGAAACAAACAACTGTCTCTCGTTCTAGCAGTGAGGCTGAGTATCGCGCTATTGCTACTACAACTGCAGAACTGCGGTGGTTTTCTTTCCTCTTTCGCGAGCTTAAGCTTCCTTTCTCACCCCCGTCATTATATTGTGATAATATTTCTGCCATTCACATGGCTCGCAATCCGGTATTTCGTGCTCGAACACGTCACATCGAGATTGACTATCACTTTATACGAGAATTGGTTACTCGAGGTTTTCTTCGTCTCAAGTTTGTCTCTTCCGAAGATCAACTTGCGGATGTCTTCACCAAAGGCTTACCCAAACCTCGGTTTCAATCACTTTGCACCAAGCTTCAACTTCCTTACGGACGTCTTGCTTGAGGGGGGGGGTATTAGACGAGTAATTAGGCCATCTGCATATTATGTTTATATTTGTGTATATTACAGCTATTATTGATAGACTAGGCATATTGGGGTAAATATTGTATATTTGGTAACCCAATCAATCATAGTATAGGACCTTAATCCATTCCTAACTAATTGGTGTAAACTGTGTATATAGTCTTGGGATTCTCATGGAATGAATAACAAGAAAGTTCTCCAAACCATGTCTCTTTATTCCGCTGTGCATTCTTACACAGTGAACGATGCTGTGATGAAGTTGAAGGATTGTTTGGAATTTAAGAGGGCTCAGACTCGTGCTCAGCATGATACTGAAGCAGAGTATTCAGTTGGGTACAAAGGGAGTAACTAATAACTACTGTTATAGTTTTCATTAGTTGTGGCAATATGAATTTGATACTGTTAAATGCAACTCCCTCTGTCCTTAAATTAATGTTAAAAAAAGTTTTAAATGATCAAGAGAAAATTTGATACTGTTAAATGCAACTCAATTTGTCCTTAAATTATATTCCCTCATGGAAAACCCGAATATAAACTTTCATTAGGTACAATCCTACTAGGCAATTTCTAGCAGGGCACCATCAGCAAGATTAAAAACCCTGCTGTCAAAGGTCGATTTTGCGTTGTTTTGAAAACGGGGTTCGTGACGAACTTAAATCTTTAGTTTGAATGACAAACGTTGATTTTAATGAAGAGAGCGTTTGAATGTCAAACGTCGGGTTTTGCGTTGTTTTGAAAACGAGTTCGAATGACGAACTCCGGTTTTGAACCGGGCATTACATTGTTACCAATTTCGTGAAAAAAAGGCATTAAATGATATGCTATCAACGAGTCATTTTGTGACTCGGAATTTTATAAGTAAATACTATCACAAGCCAAACGGCTCAGACTTGTAAATGAAAGTATTTAAAAGTGCGGTATCAACGGAATCGAACAATCCGGACAGTAAAGATACGATCGATGAGCCAAACGGCTCGAATTTGTAAAGTTGCATAAAGTAAATAACAGTATCAACGGATCAAATGATTTTGACTTTGTAAATGACGATCACGAACCAAACGGTTCGGACGGTAAAGAACGAATCAACGGATCAAACGATCCGGACTGTAAATGACAGAAATGTAAAAAGGGGACTGGAACACCGTTTTAACCCGAAATTACTTCTATTACGGGAGAGAAAATGATTAGGGGGTAAAACATATCAAGCCCCATAGACGACATTACGTCTACATTTTGATAGTTTTGGCCGGATCGAAAATAGCGTTTGACGCATAAATCGAGGCAAAACGAAGTTTTAGAGAGAGAGAGTGTTACCTATGCCTAGGGGTTGACTCTTTGACTCAAGAGGATGTATACGGGATACGGTTTGGTGTTTGGAAGGTGTTTCGAAGTTGTTTGGCTCGTATTTGGTCGAAAAACGAGATTTTCAAGCAAATCGAGATGAAACGGGGCTCGGGCGAGGGGGGGGGTAAAATGCTCTGAACCGTGGGGTTTTGGGAGAGGGGTAATATTTTTTTCCTCTTTTTAACAAAATGACAGCCCTTGTATTTATAGGGGTGATTTTGCAAAATAGGTCGGACGGCCTAAGACTCAATTTGGGGGATTTTTGGGTATTTTGGAAATTGTGGGACTTGATGAGAATTCTGGTTCTTCAAGTAAAACAGGTCTAAGGGCCTAACTCTCAGTTTCAGGAGTGTTTTGGTCTTTTCACCCTTGAATTTGATTGACGGGGATGGGGAAGGCCATGTGATGGATGTGGTTTTACCCATCCAAAAGATATGTTCCTAAGCTTATTTTCTGTTCGAAATCTCGAGAATTTAATGTATTTTGTTAGTGTTTTGATAGTTCAGGGACTGAAGTGCAACAATGCTGAAATCTGGGACAAAACTGACATTTGGAAGCTTTTGGACTAAATTGGAAATATTGGAAAATTCAAGGACTAAACTGGAAATATGGAAATTTGGGACGAATTTGATTTATAAAAATTCGTGGGTTAAAGTTAAAAATAAAACCTCAAAGAGCGAAGCGCAAAACAAGTCATTATAGTGATCAAAGTGCGACGGCAAAGTTGCGAGACGAAGCGAGTAATAATTGATACAAAATGGGGCCAAAGTCATTTGCATGGCCAGGAGTGGCCGGCCAAGGTAGTTGTTGGCTGCCAGCATTGATAGGCCAAGGCAAGCATTTTGGGGCCAAGGTTGAGCTGTTTGGCCAAGGCAATTTGCAAAAGAAAATTGTAATTACTCAGAACGAGTTGGGCCAAAGATCACGACTCGTTCTCACGAGTCATCCTAGCGTGTGTGCAAATTGGGCCGGATCTTGGTGTGGGCCTAGTGTAATTCTCAATTACAACCTAGGGTTAGTAACTTAGTATAAAAAGAGGAAGCCTGGAGAGATTATGGGGATTCTAAGCCGTGTACTGTAGGAAGAAAGAAGAGAACATAATTACTTCCTCCGTCCCGTTTCGATTCAGGTTTTATGTTTTATTTTATTTTTGTAATTTTGTTTTTATTATGAGTAGCTAAATTCCTTTTCGCGGATTGGATGTAACAATTGTCAAATTCTTATGTTAATGATGTTTTAATTCTTTCATACTTTTCTTGTTCTTGTTCAATGAAATTTGCTTAATTTATTTTTAGACTTCAACATTATTGATTGATATTGTTGGTCTTTAAATTACTAGGGTTTAAATTACTACACTTGCGTGGGTAATTTTTACATTGGCCTAGATTTCATTGAATAGATCCAATTGAAGACCTTGCGGAAATCAAAAGGGTCTAAAATCAATTGTTCTTTGGTTCTTAATGAATTGCGTTTTTGTTAATTTGATCTTGCGTGATAATTGATAATTACTCAATAATAGGGTTGCAACCCGGCCATCTAACCGTCCCAACTCTTATTAAAGTGAACGATTTCTTGAACAAGATTAGTAATTGTTTTTATAAATTAGCATAGGAAGGAGATAATTGTGAAACCCAATCCGTGAATCCTTGTCATTCTTGATTTCAATATCTGTTTTATTTTAATTAGTTAATTTATTTGCTTTTCAATTTAGTTTATTTTAATCAATCAAAACCCCTCTTGTTTCGCTTGCATTAATTAAATTTACTTGTTCAACACACAAGTCTCTGTGGTTCGACCCTTGCTTGTGCATACTACTACAACGGTAGCTAGTACACTTGCTAGGTATTTTTATTACATAGTGGAATTTTCTCCATCAAGTTTTTGGCGCCGTTGCCGGGGACTTGTTGTGATTCTTAACAAGTTTATTTAATCGGTGCATGTTTGGTCGCCGGTCATTGGATCCTAATTTGGTTCCTTTGAACGACGATATAGACCAAGTTGAGAGAGGCATTCCCTCTACTCAAGTGAGCGAGACTGATTCTGAAACTTCTGTCACCGAGACAGAAGTAACTTTGAGTGAATTAGAAACTTCTTCCACCGAGGGAGAAGAATTTACATTTGATATGGCTTTACAAGCACCTACTATAGATGCCTTCTCTAGGCCTCGAGTTGACACGTCTGTGTCATGCATTGTGTTGACTGATGCAACAAAGAGTTACGAGGTAAAAGGCCATTTGTTTAACATGATCCCTCAATTTCACGGCCTACCCTCGGAGGACTCTTTGAATTTCTTGAGGGAGTATATGATGATTGTGTCGAGTTTTCCATTGAGAGACGGTGTGACTAATGAGCACTTAAGATTGAAATGTTTTCCCTTTGCTTTGAGGGATAATGCTAAGAAGTGGCTCATGCTGCTCCCACCTAGGAGCATTAATACTTGGGATGAATTACATGATATATTTTTGAGAAAATACTTCCCACATGCTACGTTAGCCACTTTTAGACAGAAAATTATAGGGTTCACACAGGACTCTTATGAGGCATTTCATGAAGCATGGGACAGATTTAAAATGCTTTTGGTGCAATGTCCCCACCATAATTTTCTTTTGCCTTTATTGCATCAAACTTTCTATGGGGGGTTGACACAAGCCGATCAGGCTATGGTGGATAACGCAGCCGGAGGCTCTTTAGGAGCCAAAACTGCGGATGAGACCCAAAATCTTTTTGAGAGATTAGCATCTAATTCGCAACAAAAGGGGTCAAGGGGTAAAACAAATAATGTGAATGGAATAGGAATGAACGATGAGCTTTCAAAACAAATTGCACTTCTTAATCAAAAATTTGATAAGTTGGCCATGAGTAGTACTTCCAATTCTGCATCCAATGTGTCATCTGTTGGTAATGTAATGCATGATAATTGTGTAACTTGTGGTTCTAACACTCACTCTTATGAAGTTTGCCCCACCACTAGTCCCCATTTATATAATCATGAGCAGGTACAGGCAATGCAAGCATATATGCAGAGTTTCCCGCAGAACAACCCATTTTCACAGACATACAATCCGGGGTGGGGAAAGCACCCTAATTTTTCTTGGGAGGAAATCAACGTGAGAATAAACCTCTCCATCCCCAACCACCACCGCAGGGGCCCTTTGAGAGGAACAGAGCCTTGGGAAGAGCCCATGATGCGCTTAAAGATGGAGCAACAACGGTACAAGATGGAACAACAACAAGCCTTCAGAAATCATGAGGCTGCCATGCAGAAGTTACAAACCCAAATTGGACAGTTGGTGGAAGCGGTACAAAGCCAAAGACAAGAAAATTTTCAAAATCCACCAGAGCAAGCCAAGTCTATCGTGACTATTTGGGATGAAAGCGATGAGATTGAGGAGGTATTTCTTTCTTCTCTTGATGATTTTGAATGTGATAATATTGATAATGTTAGTGAGGAAGAGGATGAGATTGGGGAGGTTCAAGATGTATTTTCTGCATTAAATTTAGAAACCCCTCCCCCCAATGTTGTGAAAACCACACCCCAGAGAGGTGTGGAGTTTGAAAAAACTAAACATGTTCAAAAAGACCCCGGGTGTTTCACTATCCCAATTTCTTTAGGGGGTCAAAATTTTAAAGGTTTGTTGGATCTTGGGGCAAGTGTCAATGTGATGCCCTTTCATGTTTTTAGAAGTTTGGGGGTATGTGAGTTGAAACCACCCATGAGAGACTTGCAATTGGCGGATCTCTCAATCAAAAGACCTTTAGGGGTTCTTGAAGGGGTGTTGGTTAAAATTGATAAAATTATTATCCCCATTGATTTTTATGTGATGTGTATGGAGGGATCAAGTGAGGAACAACTGAAAACTCCCATATTACTTGGGAGACCTTTTCTGTTTGACACCAAATCAGTGATAGATGTGCCACATGGTAATATTGCATTGACTGTGATGGGGGAGGAGATTAGGTTCTCCATGTTTGAAAATTGTAAAGAACCTCCACCTAAGAAGGAATTTGTAGGGTACATTATGGATTTTGCGATTAAGAATTATTGTGTGAATGACGGTGAGAAAATTAGGGATAATATGGACGCTTGTCACATGGCTAGCAACATTAAGGCCGATCAACACTCGAGGAGTGACGGACCATACCACCCCCTAAATCACTCCCAAAAGGAGTTGAGGTCATCACACAACCTTCTTGTCCCCTTAAAATCACAGGTGCCTAGAGAGGAGAGTTATTTGCTTGATTTATTTGAGACTATTTTTGCTAATATTTTTGTTCAAGATAACCTCCTTGATCTTGTTGAGGAAGATGTTGCGCAGGTGAAGAAACAAACTAAGTTTGGGGGTAAGAGCCCCAACAAAAAGAAAAGAAAAAGGGTGAAGCATAAAGCACCCAAAGTTTCGTGGGCTCCACCTGAATTAATTAAGAAAGGGACCTACGCATGGAAGGAAGTGGACGTTTGTGCCTGATAAAATCAAAGGTGGTCAAAGGGCCGAAAAGCAAAGGCCAAATCCATTGAGGCCAATCTCAACCCCAAGTAAGTGGGGCAATGGTCGGGCTAACGACCTTAACCAAATGCGCTAATTGGGAGGCAACCTAAGTAGGTACGTTTTTATTTGCTTTATTTATTCGTTTTGTTGTGTCATATCGTCCCTTGAACCCGAGACATGTTTTTGTTCTCTTTGCTATGAGGACATAGCATGTTTTGAGTTTGGGGGTAGATATCTCTCCGAGTTTGTGGGTTTATAGGGGAGTGTATATAGTGTCACCCTCCAAAAAAAATAGAAAAATTTAAAAATTTTGTTCTCATTATATGTTTGAAAGTTGGCCAACGTCCGTGATGATTTGAGAGAGTTTTTGATTGAGTTTTGCTAGTTTGTGACAATTTGAATATGTTAATTAGAATTGCATTAATACATGTAAAACACAATTGCACCACCATTCACTTTCATCATTTTTCTTGATCATTGTTACCAATTTAGGAGACCTTTATAGGATGACTTTGACATTCTCGGGGTCCCTAGAACATGTTTGCATGACTGTTAATAACACATCAATTAGGCTATTCGGGAAGTGATATGTGGCTATTTCTTTGAACCCTATTTGTGAGCCTTTAACTTTCTCGTCACTTATACAAAATTTTCCGCTAGAACCCCTTTTGAGCTTGAAAAAGAAGGGAATCTCTCACATAGTGGGAGGTTATTTTAGACCACCATTCGCCTTCTTTTGTACCCTCATTATCCTACCCTTTTAACTTATACACTATTTTTTTACCTTTTCAAGAAAGTGAAACTAGGGAATGAATGGGAATTTTTGGGTGAAGTTTGGAAAATCAAAGGGTTGAGTGGAAAGTGGTCATGAAAAAAAAGGGGCGTGTTATGTAATGAAAAGAGGGGCTTGAGCAAAGTATTGAATGCACATTCTATGTGATATATTTGTGCAAAAAAAAAAAAAAAAAAAAAAAAAAAAAGAAAAGCCGAGCCCTCTCTAATGTTGAAGTGGAAAGCGATAAAAAAGAAAGAAAGGTGATCAAGCCCAAGTTTGAAAGTATACAAAATTATAAGTTTGGGGGTTGAATCAATGGGTTGGCTTGGAGCGGAGTGATAAATTTCAATGTGAGGATGTAAGATGAAGACTTTCTAGTTTCACTTGCTTGACTTCGTATGTCCTTGCCTTCATTTGGAGCCGTGAACCTAGCCCGCGTTTATCGCGAAACATTACAAACCGTAAAGCCATATTTGATCCCTAAAGAGTAGCCGGGTTGAAAGTTTTGTTTAAATATGCATATGAGTGTCCCTTGTACAGAAATTTCATCTTAGTATCATTGATTTAGAGCATGTGGTTAGTGACCCTATAAAATATCTTACTTTGGTGACAATGATCTCCCATATTTCATTCATCATTCAGGCCGAGGTGGAAAATTGTGGGTTAGATGCATTAATGTGATTGTAATTGCATATTTTTATTGGCACTTGTTTAGCATATTATGTGAGAATCTGAGACTTGTTTGGCCGACAACCTTGTATATCTTGAGAACATATCAAAAATATTTTCTGTTGATTGTTTTTATTTGTTAGAGTAGTTTTGTTTTGTTTTACTCGAGGATGAGCAAAAGATAAGTTTGGGGGTATTTGATGGATGTGGTTTTACCCATCCAAAAGATATGTTCCTAAGCTTATTTCTGTTCGAAATCTCGAGAATTTAATGTATTTTGTTAGTGTTTTGATAGTTCAGGGACTGAAGTGCAACAATGCTGAAATCTGGGACAAAACTGACATTTGGAAGCTTTTGGACTAAATTGGAAATATTGGAAAATTCAAGGACTAAACTGGAAATATGGAAATTTGGGACGAATTTGATTTATAAAAATTTGTGGGTTAAAGTTAAAAATAAAACCTCAAAGAGCGAAGCGCAAAACAAGTCATTATAGTGATCAAAGTGCGACGGCAAAGTTGCGAGACGAAGCGAGTAATAATTGATACAAAATGGGGCCAAAGTCATTTGCATGGCCAGGAGTGGCCAGCCAAGGTAGTTGCTGGCTGCCAGCATTGATAGGCCAAGGCAAGCATTTTGGGGCCAAGGTTGAGCTGTTTGGCCAAGGCAATTTGCAAAAGAAAATTGTAATTACTCAGAACGAGTTGGGCCAAAGATCACGACTCGTTCTCACGAGTCATCCTAGCGTGTGTGCGAATTGGGCTGGATCTTGGTGTGGGCCTAGTGTAATTCTCAATTACAACCTAGGGTTAGTAACTTAGTATAAAAAGAGGAAGCCTGGAGAGATTATGGGGATTCTAAGCCGTGTACTGTAGGAAGAAAGAAGAGAACATAATTACTTCCTCCGTCCCGTTTCGATTCAGGTTTTATGTTTTATTTTATTTTTGTAATTTTATTTTTATTATGAGTAGCTAAATTCCTTTTCGCGGATTGGATGTAACAATTGTCAAATTCTTATGTTAATGATGTTTTAATTCTTTCATACTTTTCTTGTTCTTGTTCAATGAAATTTGCTTAATTTATTTTTAGACTTCAACATTATTGATTGATATTGTTGGTCTTTAAATTACTAGGGTTTAAATTACTACACTTGCGTGGGTAATTTTTACATTGGCCTAGATTTCATTGAATAGATCCAATTGAAGACCTTGCGGAAATCAAAAGGGTCTAAAATCAATTGTTCTTTGGTTCTTAATGAATTGCGTTTTTGTTAATTTGATCTTGCGTGATAATTGATAATTACTCAATAATAGGGTTGCAACCCGGCCATCTAACTGTCCCAACTCTTATTAAAGTGAACGATTTATTGAACAAGATTAGTAATTGTTTTTATAAATTAGCATAGGAAGGAGATAATTGTGAAACTCAATCCGTGAATCCTTGTCATTCTTGATTTCAATATCTGTTTTATTTTAATTAGTTAATTTATTTGCTTTTCAATTTAGTTTATTTTAATCAATCAAAACCCCTCTTGTTTCGCTTGCATTAATTAAATTTACTTGTTCAACACACAAGTCTCTGTGGTTCGACCCTTGCTTGTGCATACTACTACAACGGTAGCTAGTACACTTGCTAGGTATTTTTATTACATAGTGGAATTTTCTCCATCACCATGCATGCGTGCCATGTGTCCTGGTGAGTCACCGAAGATAGGGTTTTTGTCCCGTTATTCCAGGTTTTGACTGTTTTCTAAATAACTATCCGAAAAATGCCCGAAACGCCCCCAGAAAGTCCCGAAAAGTGCATTTCTCGAGGAAAGTGGTACTTTTACGTGTGATAACGTGTGTTGAGTACACTTTGGTGTTGGGATGCACGGGGCAGTCCTAGGATGTCTCGTTGACTCGGGAATGAGGAGTTTAACGGGTTTCGGTTAATCTGGAAAGGGCCAGTTAACGGATTTCAGTTAACTTTTAACGGATTTTGACGATCCGGATTTGGGTACTTACAATGACTTATCTAGATATGGCTATGTCTATCTGATGAAGTCCAAGAGTGAATCATTTGAGATGTTTAGAATATTTCAAAATGAAGTACAAAATCAACTTGGCAAAACTATTAAAGCACTTCGATCCGATCGTGGTGGAGAATATTTGAGCCAAGAATTTGACAATAATCTCAAAAACTGTGGAATTGTTTCAGAGTTGACTCCACCCGGAACGCCACAATGGAATGGTGTTTCCGAGAGGAGGAATAGAACCCTATTAGATATGGTTCGTTCAATGATGAGTCAAGTAGACTTTCCTATATCCTTTTGGGGACATGCATTAGAGACTGCTTATAGGACTCATACCCCAGAGATCCATATAAGAAAATAGGATACTTATATGACCCTTATTCAGAGTATCATATAATATCAGCGCTACTGTAAAGCTTTTGGCTTCATACAGAGCATTCCACCTAATCACCAAATCGCAGCGGTCTGTAAGGCTTCTGGCTCAATACAGTCGCTAGCACACCCACTCTGCGGCCACAGAGGGGACGGTCCCAGGTATGATGAACCTTCAATCACTTATAGAACAAATCCATAATTGATTGAATTCCATTATACCCCCGAATATCAACACGTTCAAGCACATAATAGATACTTGAAATAAAATCCACAAAGGGGATAAGAACAACATGGTAATGTATACTCATGTTAAATCAATACTATAGTGCAACATTCATTTAATACACTATGCATAATACCATTAACGAATATAAATTCAAATAAGGTATCCATATAACCACATAATCCACACCGGGATACAATATAATCAACATGCTAGATAATCCACCACTGGGATACAATACAACCATATATCAAATAATCCACACTTGGGATACAATATAACGATACCAAATAATCCCCACTTGGAATAACAATGCCACAATGTGATACATAAACATTTATAACTAATGCAATAGTGTAATTATAGTCTCTACCCTATTCAACTAATCACCAAGGGTATGAGGCAAGTAAGGCCACTATGTATCATAAACAATTCCTACATAATCATTACACAACCTCGGATAACTTTAAAAGTTCAAGATCTACTTCCCAAGTTTGAACCACTTTGGTGAAGTTACAATTCAAGCTTATCAACCATTTTCCGAACAATATTTAAACTACTTCCACAATTCCATTTTGACCAAATAAGACTTCATTGAGTAGCCCAAGCATTCTACTTTAATCTAAGTTAAAGAGATTTCCTTTTGGTTCCAGTTTGATTAGGTTTAAACAGCTCTAAAGTTGGTGCAACGTAACCAGGCTAGGGCACGACTCGTGCCCCAGGGCACGACTCGTGCCCTTTTGGCCCTTCTCAGAATCATGCGTCCCTTGACAGGACGACTCGTGACATCCACTTGGCACGACTCGTGCCTGAGAGCACGACTCGAGCCAATTTTCCCCAATGTTGATCAGAACGACTTGGCACTCCTTGCACGACTCGTTACCACGAGTTGGCCATGGGCACGACTCGTGCCTGGGGGCACGACTCGTGCCTAGGGGCACGACTCGTGCCACGGCCAGAATTTGGCATCAGCAGTAGTAACAACAACATATTTCCAAGAAACCAAATTTCTAACCAAGTTAACTCTAATTTGTGAACCTAAAGGGAATTTCTAACTTGTTAACTTCATTCTAACTCATTTAATTCCAAAGTATCATGTCCTAAACATAGATCATTACCACTTGGTTTTTCCACCCAATTTACTACCATTTTTCAAGATTTCCATTCTAATCCAACCCAACCCATTTTCTTCTATTCTTTACCACTTTCATGAACAACAACATTCTCTACAACGCTAACTAAATCTTCAAATCCAAGAAGGTTTCCCCAAAGTATCAAATAACCATTATAACAACAATAACAACATTTCATAGCTCATGTACATTGATAGCACGGATTTGTACTACGTAATTCCTATGTTTTCCGGTATTATTTTATGTTATTTCCATGTAATTTGTTTGGATTGATGTCTTTTGAGTGATATTATGTATTGTGAGGATTTTGAGATAAAAGTTGTAATTTGTGAGAATTTTTAGATAGTTTTTGGATGTAAAGGTTTTTGGTCCTCAAGTGTTGCTCAAAAGTCATCAAAGTTACACCATGGAAGTCAAGCCAAAGAGGTTCGGAGGCGAGCCAAGGATTGAAGAGAAAATGTGAAGAAAACAGTGATTTTGCTTCAGGGGACGAGTCGTCCCCCTTTGGCCCAACTATTCCCCAAAGGGGGGACGCCAAAGTTCGTGAGCATGCTGCAGACTGGGACGAGTCGTCCCCCACATCACGACTCGTCCCCATTGAAGGAAGACCAAGGGACGACTCGTGACCCTGGGGACGAGTCGTGCCCTGCTCGCTGGAATGACGTAATTTTGGCAGTTTTCTTTATTTTTAATTTATTTTCTTTTCCTTTTTAGCTAGGGTTTAGGGAGGAAGTATAAATACTTTTCTCTTAGCAGTCTTTTTAGGTTATCTTATCTTTCATTTAGCTTTTGAAAACAATATTGAATTTTGAATCTCCATGGAAGGCTAAGCTCTCTTGCTTTGGATTTGTAAAGTTTGAACCATCTTTACTTTCAATTGAGGTTTGATTTCTTTTAATTATTCTTCCCTAATTGCAATTTTACTTGTTCTTAATTCAAATCAATTTCTAGGGTTTTGAGAAATTGATCAATCCCTTAATCCTTTGAATTGATTATTGCTAGATTTCCCTCTTATCGTGTCGGACTAGGGTTATCATTGTAGCACTTTTGCAATTCTTGAATGTTTCATCTTGGATTGTAATTAAAGTAAAATTGGCTTTGATTCTATTTGAAATAATAATAGGTTAATTTCTTGATCTTAATCTCTTAAATATTTCATCGATTAATACTTTGAATCTTGACCGTGTCGGCTAGGTTTTGGTATTGATTAGGGTTATTAGTTGAGCGTGTCGCCGCTAGTGATTATTAACAAAGAAGAGATAGAGATTTTGCATCTCGTGATCAAGTAATTAGGGAGAAGAAAGAAAGAATTCATTCCGGTGATATTGATTGTTAGACGGGGATAATTTTGCATATCCAAGGTGTTTCTTTACTTTATTATTCATAACTTAGATTTCAATTCCCGTCTTAGGATTATAATTATTTCATAAACAAAAACCCCCCCAATTGTGTGCGTGACTTGATCGTTTGCAATACTGTTCCCTGAGATCGATCCTGGACTTTCACTATCTACATTTTTTGGAGTCCTTGTAGTAATTTGTAGGCGTGCGATATAACCTACCAAATTTTGGCGCCGTTGCCGGGGAACGGTGTAATTGTTTACGATCATCTTCTGTTCTTAATCTATTTCTTTTTCTTTTTATTTATTTTTATTTTAGTACTTGTGTTATCTGCTAAGTGATATACCCTGCTCTCTTGTGGTGTGTAACCGTGCATGGTTCACACCCGTTCTACTAACGATTTACTTGTGCCTCTTGATACAGAAATTGAACGTTCTTTCAGGAAAGGACGTAAAGCAAGCAGGAGGTTGAATTATAATAGTTGGGAGACAGAAATGGGGGATAGAGCAAACAGACACTTAGAGAGAAAACCGCTCCAAACCGGACAGAGCAACCGCAGTGCTACTTTTCCCGCATTGCCACTGGAGTCACATTTGAGTTGAAACCGGGCTTCTAAATCAATTGCCTAGCTTCAGCTGGGCTACCCGGTGAAAACCCGAATCAAGATGTTTCCCAATTTGTGCAAGTATGCAACAAGCATTGAAGCCTTCGGATCTCCCAATTGAGCAGCCTTCGCTCCGAGCTTTCTCATTCACATTGAAGGACAGGGCCAATGTATGGTACTACCACTGCCCCGAACAAAGATTACCACCTGCGTATGTTAAAGGAGGCTTTCTTGGATGAGTTCTTCCCGTGAATCAAATCAATGTGATGAAAAGGGACATAAGCAATATGGAGCAGTAAGGGGATGAATCATTCTACGATTACTTCAACAGTATTTCATACACTCACTGAGTTGTCCCTACCACTGTATGATGCCGATCAACCGATTATGTATTTCCACGGAGGGCTTACTGATCAGGACAAGCGAATGGTTGACTCTTCATGTGGGGGTAGCATACTGAATAAGACTATCGCGGAAGCTCGTAAATTATTGGAGGAGCTAGCGAAGAGTACCCGGACACATGGTTTGAGGTCAAGTGTCGTGTGTTAATGCAAACTGGGTCCAAAAGAGTGGGGTGGCGGATCAACTTAAAACCGATGTCGAGGACATCAAAAGTATGATGAAAGCAATGATGCTAGGACAAATGCCGAAGTAATGTGGTATTTGTTACGATGTGACTCATCCGACGGATTCGTGTCCGACTTTACAAACAGTGAGTATGAAGATGTGAACGCAGCTGGTTTCGGAGGCCAGAGACAACACTTACAATCCCAACCGGAAGAATCACCCCGGGTTCAGCTTGGTCCAACCCGAATGGGCGCAGCAGCCTGCAGCTCGTAATCGCCCGGTAATCCGCGGGTTTTCACTGCCGGTTCAAGCCTAATGCAGCTTGAGGCCACCTATGCAGCCTCGCTCTAGCCTAAAGAAGAATAGCTTTCAAGAAGAAGAAGAAGAAATGCAATGCTAGCCACCACAGGACAGCCATCAAGATATGTTCCGCACATTGGCTCAAAGTATGAGCACCTTATCCAAATGTCTTCAGCAAAGATCACAGAGGACCGATACGAGTATCGTGGTCTTGAGAGGCGATGGGACAGACAGATTGCAGATGCGGTGGGTAGATTGGAGGCTCGCACTGGGAAAGTTGCCATCAAGGACGTAACCGAATCCGAATCGAAAATGTGAGTGCCGTAACACCGAGGAGTGGTAAGGAGTTGATAGACACGGTGATCAACGAGGAACCGGAGTTAGAGGTTGAGAAGACTCGAGCCAACGTAAAAGTCGTGGAAGAGAAGGGTACCGCATCCGAGCCGCTGCCACCGTAGTAGAGCCAGATGTGCCGTTTCCTCAAGCCTTGAGAGAGTCAAGAAAACCCGAGCCCGACAAGGCAATTTTTGATACTTTCAAGAGGCTTGAGGTGAACATTCCGTTCTTGGACCTTCTCCGCATCGTCCCGAGGTATGCCAAGTTTCAAGGAGCTATGTACCACTAAGAGAGACCAGAGGTTGAGGAGTCGAAAAAGGCAAAGGTTCATGAGCATGTTTCGCCGTTTATCGTAGGAAGTTGCCTAAGAAGTGCAATGATCCGGAATGTTTGTGATCCCTATTTCTCTAGGGGATTCATCTGAGCACAAGGCAATGCTCGATTTGGGGGCTTCAATCAATGTGATGCCTTACACATTGTTTGAGAACCTAAAATTGGGGCCATTGCAAGACACCCGGTAATTATACAAACTGGCCGACCGGTCCAACGCTTATCCGAAGGGGTTAGTAGAGGATGTTCTCGTCCGGGTTGGTAAGATGATTTTTCCTACTGACTTTTACGTGTTGGATATGGATTCGATCCTAAGGCCCCCATTCTTCTTGGAAGGCCTTTCATGTCTACGCCTAGAACCAAGTTGGACGTGGCCAATGGTTCGTTGTCTATGGAGTTCGATGGGCAAGGTGTCATGGAGTTCAACCTCTTTGACTCCATGAAATACCCAAAGGACGTTCACTCTTTATGTTTCATGGATGTGATCGAGCCTCGTGGTAGAGGATATTTTTGAGGTGAGCAGCACCAATGATGATTTGAAGGCGGTTTTAGAGAATGCCTTGGGGTTGGCGGAGTTGGATTTTGAAATTTCGACGCTTTGAAGGAAGCAAGAATGAGCTTAACAGTGATACTCCTGGTATGTGAAGGTGCAAGTAGAGATTCCGCCAGTGGAAACCCGTGCCGTCCATTGAAAAGGCACCCGAGCTCGAGTTGAAGACCCTACCGGAGGGGTTGAAGTATGTTTACTTGGGAGAGAATGATACATTGCCGTGGTAATCTCAAGCAAGCCGAATGAGGTGCAGAAGAGAAATTGGTAGAGGTGGTTCGGGCAAGGAAGGAGGCGATTGGGTGGACTATTGCCGATCTTAAGGGCATAAGTCCATCTTTGTGTACTCACAAGATTGTTCTGGAAGATGATGCAAAGCCGGTTAAGCAACCGCAAAGGAGGATGAATCCACCAATGATGGAGGTGGTAAAAAGGAGGTGTCAAGTTAATACAGATGGGGATCATTTACCCCATATCCGACAAGAAGTGGGTGAGTCCCACTCAAATGTGTTCCAAAGCGAGGCGGGATCACCGTCTCCATAAATCATAAGGGAGAGGTGGTGCCAATCCGGGAGCAAACGGGTTGGCGAGGTTGCATCGACCTTCGGCGCCTTAATGAGGTAACACGTAAGGATCATTTCCCCTCCCCTTTATTGATCAAATGCTTGAAAGGTTAGCCGGAAGGGCATTTTACTGTTTCCTTGATGGTTATTCCGGGTATTTTCAAATACCTATTGCCCCGGAGGACCAAGAGAAAACTACGTTTACTTGCCCTTTTGGCACCTTTGCATATCGGAGGATGCCGTTCGGATTGTGTAATGCACCTGCGACTTTTCAAAGGTGTATGATGAGCATCTTTTCCGACTTTGTTGAGAATTTCATGGAGGTCTTCATGGACGACTTCACTGTTCATGGAGACTCATTCGACCAATGCCTTGCTCACCTTGCTCTTGTCTTGGACCGTTGCATTGAAACAAACTTGGTTTTAAATTATGAAAAATGCCATTTTATGGTTGAGCAAGGCATTGTGTTGGGTCATGTGGTGTCAAAGAAAGGCATAGAGGTTGATAAGGCGAAAATTGATGTCATTTCTTCCCTCCCCTATCCCACAAATGTGCGTGAGGTCCGGTCATTCCTCGGTCATGCGGGGTTTTACCGGCGCTTCATAAAGGATTTTTCAAAATCGCCTCGCCTCTATGCACTTTATTACAAAAAGAGGTTGATTTTCATTTTGATGAGAGGTGTAAGGGGGCGTTTGATGAGTTGAAGTCTAGGTTGACCACAACTCCCATAATCCAAGCACCCGATTGGTCTCGCCCCTTCGAGATCATGTGTGATGCTAGTGATTATGCAGTTGGGGCTGTTTTGGGTCAAAAGGTTGAGAGGGCTTCCCATGTCATTTATTATGCTTCTATGACCCTCAATGATGCCCAAAGGAATTATACTACAACCGAGAAGGAGTTGTTGGCGGTTGTGTTTGCTCTTGAGAAGTTTCGGTCATATCTTTTAGGCACCAAAGTCATTGTTTACACCGACCATGCTGCTCTTAAGTATCTTATGACCAAGAAAGAGGCGAAACCTAGACTTATTAGGTGGATCCTTTTATTGAGTGAATTTGATATTGAGGTGAAAGATAAGAAGGGGGCCGAGAATCTTGTGGCCGACCATTTGAGTCGTCTTGTGCTTAAAGAGGATGAGCCCTCTAATTATTGTTCAATTCGGGGTGAGTTTCCCGATGAGTCTCTTTGGGTGGTTCGATCGCACCGTGGTATGCAGATTTGGTAAATTTTCTTGTGTCTCAAAAGTTTCCTCCGGGACTTAATAAATCTAAAAAGGATAAAATTCGGAGTGAGGCAAAATATTATGTGTGGGATGAGCCTTATTTGTGGAGGCATTGTGCGGACCAAGTGATCCGTAAGTGTGTAGCCGATAGTGAGATTCATTCTATCCTTAGATTTTGTCATGAGCATGCATGCGGTGGTCATTTCGGTGCTAGAAACACGGTGAGGAAAGTGCTTGAGAGTGGTTTTTATTGGCCTACCATGTTCTATGATGCATATAATTTTTGCAAATCTTGTGATAGGTGTCAAAGAGTTGGTAACATTGGTCGACGTGATGAGATGCCACAACACTTCGTCTTAAATTGTGAGATTTTTGACGTATGGGGAATCGACTTTATGGGTCCTTTTCCCAATTCTTTTGGCTTCTTGTACATCTTGTTGGCGGTTGACTATGTTTCCAAGTGGGTTGAAGCAATCCCCACACGCACCGATGATTCACGGGTAGTGGTCAATTTCCTTAAGACCAACATTGTGAGTAGGTTTGGTATGCCAAGGGCCATCATTAGTGATAGGGGACCCATTTTTGTAATAGGACGGTCGAAGCTTTGGTTAAGAAATACCATATTACTCATAAGATTTCGACCGCCTATCACCCCCAAACTAATGGCCAAGCGGAGGTGTCCAACCGGGAGATCAAGTCCATTCTTGAGAAAACCGTGAATCCGTCTAGGAAGGATTGGAGTCTTAGACTCGATGATGCTTTGTGGGCCTACCGGACGGCTTACAAGACACCTATCGGTATGTCCCCATATCGGTTAGTGTTTGGAAAGCCTTGTCACTTACCGGTGGAGTTGGAGCATAGAGCATTTTGGGCCATTAAAAAATTCAATATGAACCTAGATGGATCCGGTGAGGAGAGAAAATTGCAATTAAGTGAGTTGGATGAGATTAGGAGAGAAGCCTACGAGAACAACCAACTCTATAAGGAGCGGGCAAAAGCTTGGCATGATAAAATGATCAATAGAAAGGACTTTAAGGTTGGTCAAAAAGTCCTTTTATTTGATTCCCGTCTCCGGTTGTTTCCCGGAAAGCTAAGGTCGCGGTGGACCGGACCTTTTATTGTGAGGGAGGTATATCCGCATGGTGCGGTTGAGATTAGTAGTCTCTCCGGAGACAAGGTTTTTAAAGTGAATGGTCAACGCCTAAAACTGTATCATGATGGCGTGGGTATAAATGAGGATATGGAGGTGCATTATCTCCAAAATCCTAGTTATGAGTAGACCTTACTTCTGAGTCTTGTCAAAGACTTAAAACTTTGATGCTAGCCGGGCTTACCCGGCATTAGGTCTAGCTAAAGACGTTAAAGAAGGGCGGCTAACCGGGAGGCAACCCGGGATTCAATCTTTCATCCTTAGTTTTGTTTTTATTTTTGTTGTATTTTATTTTTTTCATCATTAATTGAATCGGTGCTACTTAAGGGTATTTGTTTTAGTGGTGTTGTGCAGGGAGTAGCAAGAAGAATGGATCACCCCCGGCACTGTTATAAAAAAAAAAAAAAAAAAAAAAAAAAAAAAGGGTGAAATTGGCTCGGGGACGACTCGTCCCAAGACAAAGGGAACTATTCCCCAAAGGGGACGCCGTAATCGGACGAGAGGGCAACATGGGACGACTCGTGACCCAGGGACGACTCCGTCCACTGGGCGTTAAAAAAAAAAAAAAAAAAAAAAAAAAAAAAAAAAATTTACGAAAATTAAAAGGGTTTTAACCCTAGCCGTCGTTCCCACTCTCCCCATTCCAAGTCGTGCCCTATTCTTCTTCTTCTTCTCTCTCTCTCTCTACAACACCCACTTGAATCCACCATAACCTCCCACCAAATCCACCATTTTCCTTTCCCTTCAACCAAAACCTTCACTCTCCTACCCTCCCCTACCCAAAACCGAGCCCACCCTCTTCTTCTCCACCTTCAAAACCTTCAATCTCCATTAAAGGCCCAAGCTTTCTATCTCTACCCAAATCCGATTTTTACCCAATTTCCCCTCCTCTACTTCGAAATCCAAGCCCTAGCCCACCATCTTTCCCTAATTCCGACCCACCCTCTTCAATTTTGGCCTTCAATTCTCCCAATTTCGAAAATTCCCCAAGCCCTAGAAGTGCACATTCGAAATTTTTGTCAAATTCTTTTGGCAGTTACTGTTGGAGATACAAGGAGGGTTGTTTTGGGACTGCTTTGGTGCTTTAGTAAGGTAAAAATTTCAACTTTTTCTCTTGCACTTTGATTTGTTGGGATTTGTTGAATTGTTGATTGGCGGTTCGGTTGGGGATTTTGAAGGAGTTTGTTGTTGTTGTGGTGGGTTGTTTGGCTTGAATTTGTGTGAATTTTGTGTGAAATTGTTGGGAATTGTGTTGAAATAATGACTTCTAGGGGAAGAGATGCTAGAGGGGGTGGAAATAAAAGAGGTAGAATATCGACTCAATCCGAGGACCCAATTGATCCCCCTCCCCCTAGTGATTCCCTTCCGTTTATGGGATTACAAAATTTGACTTCCGCTCAAAAGAAAAAGTGGCGGAATTTGGAGGGTAGGAAAATTCAAGTTACAACCTTCCTCCATGAACCGGTTTTAAGGGCTTTGGGATTAGAACCTTTAGTGGCGGATTTAATGAACCAAGCCGGGTTGAGTGCCTTCTTGGGGAAGAGAGCTGACACTTATTTGAGATATACTGGAATTTCTTTCGGACCGTGGAGGTAGGAAAGGGGCAAATGCCAATACTATTCGGGTTCATGTTGATGATGCAGCTTATAGAGTGTCCTACGATGAGTTGAGGGAAATTCTGGGGGTTGACCAACCGAGGGGAAGCTGGTTGGATTCTGATGGAGCTAGTTGTTTTTTCTTTACGGAGCTTACGGGGTTACCTTGCACAAAAAAATATCTTAGAGCTTCTTCTCTTTCCCACCCGGCTTGGAAGCTATTTTATAGAGGATTGGCTATGACTTGGTTGGCTAATGGGGAACCCGCTCAAATTGAATCTTGCTATGGTGAATCTTTTGCGAACGGGGTTAAGGAGTTATCAGGTCATTCCGGATTGGGTGGATATCTTTATGAAGAGATGTGAGGCGTTCGCCCTAACCAAAAAGGGCAACATTTCTGTAGGGGGGATGATATCTTTGATTGCTGCAGCTTGTGTTGGAGATTTAAAGCCCGAGGCGGTACAAGTGACATCAGGCACGACTCTATATTCGAGAGAGTGGCTTATTCAATATGATAAGTTTGCGAGGAACCCAATGGGAGCGGGCGACCTGTCCTTAGTATTTGAGTATGGTGATCCGAGGAGGACAGTTATTTGCACTGCAGGAGCCGCATTTCCGAGTGGCACAAACGCCAGGCATTGGCGTATGCCCGGGGTGGAGGATGAGATGAATCCTGTTGGTGAGGATGATGAGGAGGATCAGGAGCAGGAACAGGGTGGTCATGATGAGATGGGGCAGAACCAGGGCCAGCAGGGCTCGTTTAATCAGTGGGATGAGATGAGGGCGTTTCTAGATGAGCAGCATGGGAGATATGCCTATGAGGACAGGAGGACCCAGGAGAGATATGCTTATGAGGATCAGAGGTTCATGAGCCGGGTGGCTTTTGAGGATAGGAGGTGGGCGGAGTATGGTGATACATTGGAGGAGATACAGACCGACGATCTAGCGATAGATAGCCGCCCGGCAGCAGATGGAGTCCTGGATGATGCAGCAGCAGGGACCTTCCGCATATGTCCCAGTGCCAGATGAGCAGTATGCCAATTTGTTGTCCCGTAGCGAGGCCCGTGAGATGAGGCGTGCAGCTAGACGGATGACTGCTCCTGGTGAGAGTTCTAGTATGCAGCCTGGCCAGGTAGTCGCAATGCGATCTCGGAGTAGCGGTGGCAAAATGGGCCCGTGGCAGTGGCCACCTCAGTGATGGTATTATTTTTTCCCCTTTTACGCTTTTACTGTCCTAGCACTTTTATTGTTGCACACACATTGAGGACACTGTGTAGTTTAAGCGTGGGGGTATGGGGGATGTTTGTATCTGTACAGTTTCTTTTGATTTCTTTTAATAAAAAAAAAAAAAAAAAAAAAAAAAAAAAAAAAAAAAATATATAAAATAAAAAAAAAATGAGAGGCTAGGTGAAAACCGGAAACGGCACCTAGGCAAAAGGTGAGTGAGTGAAATTCTGTCTATTAAAAAATTCACCGGTGTTGAAGTCATAAGGGGGGTTCGGAGTTTCGGGTTAGGATTTTCATTTTGTTGTAGGAGGTTCGGATTAGAGGAGATAGGTTAGAAATTCTCATTCATTTTGGAGTAATAAGGGGGCGTAGGAGTTTGCGTTCATGAGGTAGTTGTGAGGGATTAACACCCGAACAACTTTTTATTTTGAGGGATGAGGTAGTGTGAGCCTGCGTGGGGGAAACATAGGTCATTTTTAGTTCCCCTTGGCTTTTGTGTGTGAACTTTGCTTGTATACTGTTTTATATTGGGAGTTGGTATCAAGTTAAAGTTTTTGTTATTCATTGCTTTTATTTTGGTGTTATAAGGAGACGAAGTTTCTATACTTCGATGGTTATTTTTATCTTGGTTGGCATTGTTTTGTTGGCGGATTAGAGGAGAATATGAGTCATTTACCTCCCATGCATCTGTTTTTAGACCGGTGTTAGATTGGAGTTTAGGATATTACTCAGGGACGAGTAATGGTCTAAGCGTGGGGGTATTTGATAGCACGGATTTGTACTACGTAATTCCTATGTTTTCCGGTATTATTTTATGTTATTTCCATGTAATTTGTTTGGATTGATGTCTTTTGAGTGATATTATGTATTGTGAGGATTTTGAGATAAAAGTTGTAATTTGTGAGAATTTTTAGATAGTTTTTGGATGTAAAGGTTTTTGGTCCTCAAGTGTTGCTCAAAAGTCATCAAAGTTACACCATGGAAGTCAAGCCAAAGAGGTTCGGAGGCGAGCCAAGGATTGAAGAGAAAATGTGAAGAAAACAGTGATTTTGCTTCAGGGGACGAGTCGTCCCCTTTGGCCCAACTATTCCCCAAAGGGGGACGCCAGTTCAGAGCATGCCGCAGCGACGAAGCCGTCCCCACATCACGACTCGTCCCCATTGAAGGAAGACCAAGGGACGACTCGTGACCACTGGGGACGAGTCGTGCCCGCTCGCCGGAATGACGTAATTTTAGCAGTTTTCTTTATTTTTAATTTATTTTCTTTTCCTTTTTAGCTAGGGTTTAGGGAGGAAGTATAAATACTTTTCTCTTAGCAGTCTTTTTAGGTTATCTTATCTTTCATTTAGCTTTTGAAAACAATATTGAATTTTGAATCTCCATGGAAGGCTAAGCTCTCTTGCTTTGGATTTGTAAAGTTTGAACCATCTTTACTTTCAATTGAGGTTTGATTTCTTTTAATTATTCTTCCCTAATTGCAATTTTACTTGTTCTTAATTCAAATCAATTTCTAGGGTTTTGAGAAATTGATCAATCCCTTAATCCTTTGAATTGATTATTGCTAGATTTCCCTCTTATCGTGTCGGACTAGGGTTATCATTGTAGCACTTTTGCAATTCTTGAATGTTTCATCTTGGATTGTAATTAAAGTAAAATTGGCTTTGATTCTATTTGAAATAATAATAGGTTAATTTCTTGATCTTAATCTCTTAAATATTTCATCGATTAATACTTTGAATCTTGACCGTGTCGGCTAGGTTTTGGTATTGATTAGGGTTATTAGTTGAGCGTGTCGCCGCTAGTGATTATTAACAAAGAAGAGATAGAGATTCTGCATCTCGTGATCAAGTAATTAGGGAGAAGAAAGAAAGAATTCATTCCGGTGATATTGATTGTTAGACGGGGATAATTTTGCATATCCAAGGTGTTTCTTTACTTTATTATTCATAACTTAGATTTCAATTCCCGTCTTAGGATTATAATTATTTCATAAACAAAAACCCCCCCAATTGTGTGCGTGACTTGATCGTTTGCAATACTGTTCCCTGAGATCGATCCTGGACTTTCACTATCTACATTTTTTGGAGTCCTTGTAGTAATTTGTAGGCGTGCGATATAACCTACCATACATTTAAAGAAGGGAAGGGTCATAATAACTCACTTCCTAACTCTAGTAACTTGACCAAATCCACAATCAATACTTACACTTAAACCATTAATATCCCCAATTACTCTATACTAATCTTCTTTCAACTTAGATCACCAATTTACAACTTAAGATCAATTCCAATTCAAATAACATTATTCAAAATACCAAAAATCATTTTCTTTCAACAAGAGATTAATTAACACATAAAGTGATCAATTATTAGAAGGAAGTCATAATAACTTACCTAGTAAAGATAGGATGGAATGATGATTTTCTTAGCTTGATGTGCTCCTCTCTTCACCCTGAATACGGAAGTACGATTGGATTGGAAAATGGAGAAGGATTGCTCTTGCTAGTAACTTGGGAGAGGTGGTCTCTAGGAAGAAGTCTCCATGGAATTTGGGAGGAGGAAGAAGAAGAATGATGAGGGAAAAGTAAGGTGGATGGAGGAAGTATGGGAGGAGTAAGGGGCTTGTTGACTAAGGGGGAAAAGAAGGGAGGGAATTAAGGGGGAAGGAATGGCCCCCATACCAATTTATTTAAAGCCTTTTACATCTTTTCATTTAAATCCTTTACTTTTTTCCCCTACACAAAGAAGCCTAACTACTCACATTTTATTTCTTTTATCCATTTCTATTATCATACTTCTCCCAAGATGCTTTATTTTATTTCCCTTGAAATTCTAATATTTTAAAATTATTTTCCAACCATCTCATCTTAAAATAAGAATTCAATGACATAAAATAAACACATAAAGTTAACATTAATATTAAAAGCATATAATATGATAATAAAATAGTGCCTAGGTTTAGGGTCGTTACATATATATTATTCAATTATTTTTTAGTATCTCTAAATAATATTAATAAATATTCTTCTTCTTGATATTTGCTTGATTTATTAATAATAATTATTTCTTATTATTATTATTAAATATTATTATTTATTTATTTATTATTATGATAAAATGTTATTTTGTATTTATAATTATTTTGAAAGACAAATTATTATTATTGTTGTTTATTATTTTAAATAATTATTATAATCATCAAGAAAATATGTATATTATTATTATGATATATTGTTATTTATTATTTAATTATTAGATACTATTATTTTATATTTTAAATCATTTTTATATTAATAATTATTTTTATTAATTATTATGGTCATTAAGAGATTTTTGTGATAAACAAATAAATATAAGAGGTGGCAATAAATCATTAGAACATATATATACACATGGATCACTACCCCAAGCAACATCTTCACCATTAAATACATCAAATATAAATGAATCAAATGGTTCAAATTCATCCATCAAAAACACAAATACACTTCTTTTGATTGGCTCCCCTAATTTCACATGAATTGATTTTAAATCAATCTGAACCATTAATCACACACATTCAATGGTCCAAATTCAACATAAAAAAACTCAACCACATTATTTTCTCTCTCTATTCTTTTCTCTCTCTATTATTTTCTCTCTTTCTCCCTCATTTCTTCAGCCGTTCTTTCTCCCTTATTTTTCTCTCTATTTTGCTTGCTGCCGTTCTTTCTCCCTCACTTATCTCTCTGTTTGCTGCCGTCCGCCTCCCAACGCCGACCCATCTTGCCGGATCTGGCTACCTGCCCACCATGTTACCCGGTCTCCTGCCTCTTATCCGACCACAACACCTGCACCACCAACCACCCCAACAGCTTCTCCGGCCAGTCCTCCCTCATACCTTTTCTCATCTGCCGCCCCCTCCCTCCCTAACCCTAATTATCGTCACCGCCACCACATCTCCCCAATACGCCTCCCTCTCCCTTCCTTCCTCAACCACACAGCATTCCAAACCATGGATCCACCGCTCTACCACCGTCTCCTTCCGCGTTATAACAAGCAAGCTAAATAGATTTTAATTCAATTCAAAAACTTTCTCTTCAAAACCTTGCAACAATTGTTTGTTTGTAAATCTAGGAATTCATTGAATTTCTTTTTGAATCGATTGATCAATCAATGGAAAGATTCCCACTGGGCTAATGGAGACAAGGACTCCTAAAACTATGGTTTGGCAGGGCTTGCCCTCCGTCACTCTCTCTCTCTCTCTCTCTCTCTCTCTCTCTCTCTCTCTCCATTTTCTTTGTCTCTGTTTTCCTCATTTGCTTGTATGTGATAATAATCTAATTTTTTTTTTTGAATTCAGATCTGATTTGTAGCATATTATTTATTTTGGTGGTGGTTGCTGGTGGTTACTGGTGGTTAATGGTGGTGGAAATTTGTGGGACCTGATCCGAATTTTTAGAAGTTGAAGGATCAAAGTTGAAATGAAAGATTTGTAAGGACTGATTTGAGTATAAAAGAAATTTAGGGAAGCAAAGTGCAACTATGAAATATTAAGGACTGATTTTAGATAAATTAAAGTTAAGGTACTGATTTGAGAATAAAAAAAGTTAAGGAACTTATTTAAATATATATATATATATATATATATATATATATATATATATATATATCGTGAAAGCCCTCAATAATTTCGCATATAAAAAAATATTTATTTTTTTTAATAAATAATAGCAACGGAATGATCCGTTGCTAATTCGTCACTAAATTGGTCCAAAAAATAAAACGACCATTTAAATAGCGACGAAAAATCCGTCGCTAATCCGTCGGCATAATGCTTTAAATTGATTGATTATTTTACGAAATTATCAACGAATTTTAAAACAATAGCGACGGAAAAATCCGTCGCTAAAGCTGATTGAGATCCGTCGGTAATCCGTCGAAAGATTTACCGACGAGCGTTTTACCAACGGAATTTTTCCGTCGGGAATCCGTCGCTAAATCAATTTAGTGACGGATTTTGGGTATTTACCGACGGAAAAATCCGTCGATAACTGTCTTTTTTCTTGTAGTGCCAGCATACCCATCAGGAACTTTAAGGGATTGGAGCCACTCGTACACTTGTTTGATTTGTTCATTGGTTAGTGTGTACTTGGATTTTGGCATTATTGTTTTCCCATTATTATTCAATCTCATATGCAATTCAGGTCTTATACAAAGAGCTTTTAAGTCCAAACGAGATTTTTCATTGCCTTTCATTTTTCCCTTGACATTCATAACTGTATTAAATACATTATCAAAAAACTTCTTCATTAGCTCGCCTATGGGAGGTAACGGACGGGGTAAGTCGCTGAGATCTCCTATCAGCCTTAGGAGATTCGGGCATGTCGAGCAATTCCTCGCGTACCTCCAACAAACTTTGGAGCAATTTAGCATGCTCCATCAAAATTTCTTTCCTAGTAAGGTGAGTAGTCAAGGGACCTGGATTGTCGCCTGCAACTGTTCGACCCGTTTGGATTCGTTTTGGTTGCGGGGCCTCTTCTTGTTCGACCATATGCCTTTTTTGTTGCCTCCTATTATCTTGCAATCCAGTACCATCAGCAATGCTATTGGAGCGGGTTGCCCTTCTAGCATGGCGTCCCGGTGGAGGAGGAGGTAAATTTTTGTTACGGTTTCTGACGCCGCCGTCCGTATTCCTACCGGCGTTTTCCTGTTCATTCTCGGTGGAAGGGGTAGCGGTGTGCCCATCAGATACCATGGTTACGGTTTGATTGGATTTCGAGGTCAAAAAAGCTTTGATTCCCGGCAATGGAACCAAACTGATGCCGCAAGAAACGTGTTGATCAGCCTATGTCCAGCAATCAGGACTGGTCTCCTAGCTTTTGACCTGAAACAATGAACCCACGACTAGTCAGAATGGTCTCCGAATTAGACTCTCGGGCGTGAGAGTAAGTATGGTGTTTATGAGCTTATAAATTATAATGAACAAGAGATATTCAGAATAAGAAATATCAATTACCTCTAAACCGTTGATGTTGTGTGGTATTTATAGGCTTCAGTATGAAGTATAATTGTAGTAGGATTGTGCAGAATCCCTAGAATCATGGAACGAATCGTGTACGAGATTACGTACGTAAATAACACATGATTTGTAGGAATTCTGTTATGGAAAGAATTATAGACGCGTTAAGACTCTGTAGGTCGACATACGTCTTCGTGGGTCGAGGTCGCCTGCATGGGTCTAGGTCGACCTGGCTGAATGATATAGCCGGATAATACTCGTATAAGATATGGATCGTATGTCGGACAGAGTTAGGTCGGGACCAATGATGGTCAGACAATGAGCTAAGTCGACGGATATCTTGATGAGATGTGAGCCATGTAATTACTGGGCCGATCCACTAAGGGTGTGGTGGCAATAACGTTTGAACAATTGGGCCTCGTTCATTTGGCTTAGCCCATCACTTTTATTCTGTTCAAACACTATTTAATAAAAAAAAATCATTTATCCATATAAAATATAGCGTGTTTTTACATTCCTATAATTTATTGATGTTCATATTATATTCAAATCAACGTTTAGAAGTATTTTTATAGTTTCCATATTTTTATTCCGTATTTTTTCCATATTTTTTACCTTAACTTTGAAAAATATTTCGTATTAATCTCGTACGTTATTTTCAAAGTTTTATATGCGTCCCCTTTTTAATAAACACTCAATAGTATAATTTCTGTGGAGTATACCCCTATACTATGAAACTGATGTGTAAGATATTCTTTCTCTTTCTCGAAATGATCTTCCTACTTTTTCTATTGTCAATACAAAATTATTTTAAACAATAATTTTAGATAGATTTAATTATTCATATAAATATCTAAAAATTATTATTGATAATATTTATAATTGTGTATCGATAACACGCGCGCTTTTAATTTTCATTACAATAGTTAAATTAATTTAAAATTATTACTCAAAAAATATCTTTATGATAACAACATAAAAAAAGGGGGGGGGGGGAAGATAATTTTGAAACTAAGCAAAGTAGTCATTCTGCCTAACTTTTATCCATTTTACTATTAAAATTGTAACATTTAATTTATTTATTTTAACGGGGATGCTCAATACCGACTTCTATTTAAATGTTTGCCCGAATTGAGTCCATGATGTATGCCCGCATATAGAATACTCCCTCCGTCCCAATATTTAGTTCACCATTTTGGTTCCGACATGCAAATTAAGGGTGGAGAAAATGTTGTGAGAGTAATAGTAAAATAGGAGAGAGAATGAGAGGAGGAAATAATAAATTTGAAAAGTGTTGTGAGTGTAATAGTGAAATAGGAGAGAAAATGAGTGGCGAAAATAGTAAAGATTCTTTGTCAAAAAAAGGAAAGATGAAGCTTTAAATGGGACACCCAAAATGACAAAAGGTGAAGTTATTAATGGGACGAAGGGGAGTATATTGTTAGACTTAGCAATTTAGTTAGTCAAAATTCATAATAATGGCTGTATTTATAATATTGGATGATTAGATAGTCCTTTAGTAATGGACAAAAGGTATTTCTTAATCTAGTCTAAGAACATTAGCCTATGTTTGTTTGTTGTTTCTTTTATCAATTGCAACTCAATCTCAAATGATAAATGTTGAATCTCGTATCATCTTACGAAAAAGAGGCTGTCATTGTTATTATTACACAAGGATATTTCGTAAATTTTCAGATGTATGTATGATAAGCGTTTATCAGTCAATCCTATTTCTTTAGTATGTCAAGTGGTCAAAGCAAAATATTATTTGAGAGATATTTATTAAATGTCGAATTGAGAAAGTGTACAAGTATTACTTGGAATATAATTCGTATGTCTCAAAATTTAAATCGAAATGATCATTATTGTAGAATAAGAGATGGATCTATTACTTGTATTTGGAATGATCTTCCGATCTTTGTAAATTGTCGTTTTTTTATATTATTGCAATGCAATTGATTTTACTCCTTTATACATTACTTGTAATATAGTAAATTTACACCCAATTTTTTTCTTGATATATAAATTGGACACTTAGTTTAGAATTGAATTAAAAAATGCAACATTTATTTTTCATTATAAATCTAAGGGAGAATTAATCAAACTTGCAATAGAAGAGCAATTCTCATTATATACTTATGCCCTATTTTGATTTTGCTTTAAGGACAACCCAAACACACCCCACAAACCTTTCAAGTAAAGCACTTTCCCATATTAATTTATTTTTACACATTTTTAATTCCAATTATCTTGACATTTCTTCGTAGACATATTTGCCGCGTAAACTCAATCAAGCCAACTAAAATAACTACCTTAACGGTCATTTGACTCATTTCCTCACACTAACATTCCATCTTATGTCCTCTTCAACTCAGGTGAAAGGTCAAAATACCAAATTGTTTCTTTCAGATTTTCAACTAAGTTACTAAAAAATATGATAAACTAGCTAGCACAAAATGAAGACAAGTATGAGCATATATAAATTTCAATATATGAGACAAAAGGAAATATGCAGGATTCTTATTTTCATACATGACTAATAGAAATCTTGTATTTAGGTCGCGAAAATTTCTGGAGGTTTAACGTTTACGTATCATTCATTTTGCAGGTTCTATAATCGACCACAAGGTAAATCTTTGAAATCTCTCTCATTTTAAATTTTTATAAATTATACTCCTATGTAATTTTCCAAGCTTCTTTTGTCATCACGAACAACTATTAATTCACTAGCCGCGTTTCTAGGAACTATTGTCATTTTTCTCTTTTTTTTTTGGGGGGGGGGACAATATTTAGTTGTACATTTTGAACAAAAAGTTGTATTTTATTGGGAAAAAAGATTGTGCTTTTTTTTTTTTGGGACAATTCGTTTTTTTATGTGTAACAAGCTGACTTAAGTTGTAATTTGATCAGATTCTTGGAAAAGATTGTTATGTCTACCGAGGAATTGAAGATTCATAGTGAACTCGAGATGGATGTTGAGAGAGATTTGGAAGAAGAAATCAAGGATGGAATATACCATCTAGCCCTTAGATTGCATCGACTCTATCAGCACCAAAAAGAAAGACGCGATCAAGAAAAACAAGGTAAGAACAAGAAGAACGAAACATTTTCCGAGGTTAACATAAATATCAAAATGGAAGGTGGAACAAAAATTGAAATAAAAGAGACGAAGAAAGAAGCTTGTGAAAATGTTCGTCCTAGGAGTTCTACTAGGTCGGAAAATATGCAAGAAATCGTCGCTTCACATAGGAAAAAGTTTGATTGGGTAAATACCCTTCGATCAAGCAAGAAGAGCGACGATCTTCTTCATCATAAACCTAAGTTGCTCGAAAAAAATCGTAGCACCAATGAAAATGTCAAGGTTGAAGGTGATTTTAATCATCGAAAGAAGAATAATATATGCATCATGAGACCACAGCAACGTGAACTCGGGTGGAAGGATTAATACGATCGATTGGTCTTTTGTAAACGCTATTTTCCTAATAAGTTATTTGGTTCGATTACACGAAAAAAATATGATGTTAATAGTGATTGTTGTGTTGATAAACAAATAAATTAAGCCTTATAGGCAATGATTTTATTTTTTCTTATTTATATTTTAATTTTTGTACAGGCTAATACAAATTATTCCAACAAATTAATAACAAGGAAATTTAAAGATTTTGGTTTGTCTTTGAACAATATTTGTGCTATCCATCAAGAATTGCCCTGTACATTCATTGCCAACTAAGCTTTAACTTGCCTCTTTGTCTGAGAGATCATCAATCTCATGTATGAAAATTGTGACATATTTCTAAATTTTAAGAGCATCCAGAGCTCTTTTATTGAGTTTTCAAATACTTGTTATCAATTTACTGAGTGTCAAATTGATATTCGAGTAAAATACAAAATTGATATTCGAGTAAAATACAAAATTTGCCATTGTACTTTTGATTATTTTCACATTTGCTATCGTGCTTTATTTTTTATTTTTGACAATTTTGCCATTGTACTTACATTCTACTAACAATTTTTTCCTTACCACTAATTTTCGTTAGAAATTTAACGAAAATCTTCTAGTAGTTTTAACTCTTAAAATAACCAGATTTGAAAAAAATGACTATTTTGTAAATTTATAGTTTAAACTGACTGACTAACAGTTTTATAACAATTTTGGTTGTTTAAACTTATAAATGGGGAAGTGATGTCGAATGAAGCCTTGAGATTGATACCAAACGGAAAGTACCAGAAATAATGGGTTACAAACCCTAGATAAAGAAAGCCTCAGCTTTTCCTTTATTTTCTTTATTCAATAATCAAAAACTTTTTGATGCTGCCCAAAAATAAGGATTGGGCCTATACAAATCTGTAGGCAAGAGATGGCCGACGGGCCCAAATCAGGATAAAGGCCCAAGAAGAAAATAGCGACAAATGTAGTTCAGGCAGGGGGGTATCCCGCCGGCGGGTATGTCCAAGGTGTCCCGCCAAAATCGCCTAAAAGATAAGCAACGAGATAACAGAGACGTGATAATAGGAGATGAACGGCGAGATAATGGGATGAGGCGGCAGGATATTTGGTTTAACATTATACGACAATGGGTGGATTCTAGTGGACGCGACATATAAGAGGCGGCATATAAATATCTACGAAATGGGACCCACTATAACAGTTTTGCATTGGGAAAAGTTACGTGTGTCAGAGAAAAAGCGTCACATGCTTTGAGTTTATTCTTTTTGTTGTGCCCATAAGCCAATGAAATTATGACACATGGAGTGAGAGGTTACCTACTGCACGAGATATGCATGTGAGGATAGCAGGTGCAAGGCACGAGGGAAGGGAGGTATATATATGAGGGATCGTCATCCCTCCAAAGGTACGCCCACATACACACACAGAACAACTTCTCTTCAGCTTTAGATTTACCCTTGCCAAATAAGTACTTATCCTCACGCCGGAGGGGCTACGCCGGAGCCGCCCCCGGATTAGTTCACGTTTTTTTGGTGTGCAGGCGAGAAGAAGGAGCCGAGGTAACTGGATTGGATTACAACGGTTTTGTTGCTGTTGAGGAAATTCCTGGCAACATCAATTGGTTCCATTGCCGGGACCTGAACCTCTTCATCGTTTGAAGATTATTCCAGCGAACTAGTAAGTTTTGTTACTGATCATAGATATGGCGATTTGGTCGGTGTTGGGTTGATTTCTCTGGTGTTGTTCATAACTTACGAAGCTGGGATTCTTCTGGTTTGATTATTGTTGATTTTGCTCGGTTGATTGCTGTTCTTAGTATATGCAGATGAAGGGTTACGGGTTGGTGTTATTGTTTGATTTTTGATTATTGGGTGTGGATCCGTAATTTTGGAGTTTTGGTTGTATTCAAATTTGTTATTGTTAGGTTTGTGGGCATTTGTTGGCATGTTCATTTGATTTTGTTGGTTTAAGAATTTTTGTGTTTAAGGTTGATTTGGTGAAATTTTTAAAGTCGATTTGGGTTAATAGTGTGCTTAATAATTGTGGTTGGTTGGAGTATATTTCTAAGTTTACGGGTTTGAATCTGCAAATCTTCTTAAGGTGTTCATAAGGTGTTTTTAAGATCTGCATATCTTCAAGTTTGTGCTCATAAGTTTTGATTGCTTGAGCTTGAAGAAATGGCAACTCCAGAAAAGGGTATGGTTAGCTAGAAAACCATGGTAGGAAGGAGCCCTATCCCGCCTATCTCAGGTATTGGCGTTATGGGAACAGTTGGGGTGAAGGACACGTCAACCTCGCAGGAGTTACCCCGTAAGAGAGGGAGCGGGTTACAAATAGCAGGAGAGAAAGAAGGGCAATGTCGCCGCAACTTGAGGAAGGAGTTGATGAAGAAGTTGAAAGGTTAACAGCTCACAACAGCTTAATTCTACAGTTGTTGGAAAATAATAAACATTTGGTGGCTTTGAAAAAGGCACCTACTCCTATCCTGCAAGATTTGGTGAGAGCGGTAGCGGGGGGTAATAAGGAAGCAGATAAAGAAGCGAATAAGGCATTAGTTATTTTGGATGACTGTGAGCGACTTAAGGAGACAGACAAAAAAATTGAAGGAGAATGGGGCGAGATTGGATGGACCGCAAAAGCAGAAAGCTGGGGAATACATAGAAAATGGGCGAAAAGTCAAAGTGTATCATTGGTCGCATACTTCATAGATGTCATCTTTTATTATGAGAATGAGGATGATGATACCGCTTCAACTGAAGGAGGGTATGAGGAAGAAGAAGTGATGGCTTCTAAAGGTGACGAGAGATCTAAGCGACTAGAAAAAGAAAAGCGTGTGGGAACAAGCCGCTTTGGTGAAAGAGGATGAAATTTGAAAAAACAATTGGCCGAGATGGCAAGAAGGTTAGCCGAATTAGTAAAGGGAAGTGTATATAATTGATGGCGAGAAAGATTCCTTTGTCGCTCCTTTCGCTAAGTATATTCAGGAGGCAGAACCAGCTCCAATTTCGGTTGCCCACTTTGACTAAATATGCGGGATTAACTACAGCCATGACTCATATTGCGGGATTTGAGGTTCTGATGGCGATAATGACTAGAGATGATGCGTTGTTGTGCAAAACCTTTGCCAGCACCCTAGAGCTTCAGGATTTGGATTGGTTTATGCAGCAACCCGCTAATTCCATCTTGGGGTATCAGGATTTTAAAAGGAAATTTTTGGTGAGATTTAGGGCAGTGGGGACCCAGCCCAGTGGTGTTACAGGAGTTGATTGGGATTAAGCAGAACGCGGGAGAGGGTATTGTAACTTACACCAACAGGTTCTTGTTGATTGCTAATCAAATCTACGAGATAGAGCCCAAATATGTGATTATGATGTATATGTCGGCTTATTGTCGAGAATCCTTCAAGAGAGAACTAAGGATGAGATTGCCGGTAACCTTGGGCGAATTGTATGAGCGAGTTAAATCTTATTGCGGAGGAGAGGGCGTTGATGAAGGGACAGCTAACACCTCCAAGAAAAGTGGTAAGGATAGAATTGAGTTTGTCAAAACCAATGTTGCGGCTCAAGGTGGAGGTCGCGGAAATCAAGCGGCGGCGAGAGGTGGAGGCCGTGCGCGATGGTCGCGAAACGAGGAAGAATAGTCGAGATTTTCAAGATTAAATGCCAAGATAAGTGAAATTCATGAGCTGTTGAGTTGCCAGTGGCATTTGAAATGACATATAGAGGAAGGATAAATCTAAATCAGTATTGTAACTATCACGGGGAGAGGGCATGACACGAGATGATTGTTATAACTTGAAGAAAGGTGATCGATCCAAGATTGATAGAGGTGAGTTACAAGAGTATTTGATGCACGATCGAGAATGTGGCGGCCGCGAAGGTAATGGCGGCAGGGAATGAGATCTTGGTGATTCATGAGCCGGCAAGTATTACCTGCTTAAGCAATCAAATCATGTTTTTGTCGCATACTTGTCATATCCCGGATTACCCGCCTAGTGAAGAAAGAATAATCAGTTTTTCAAGGCGAGAATTGGCCCTAACCCCAAGTCATGGTTGTCGGCTGTGGTAATTTCAATCGCTCAGGGAATAGCATTTTGTAATATGAAGATTTCAAAAAGATGAAGTACACTGAGGCCAATTTGGTGCCCTACAAGGGATTTCTGGAGGGATTTACAAATCATACTGTGCGAGTTAAGGGAACAATATCGCTGGCGGTGGAGATTGGAGAAGGCGAGATGTTTAGAACTCGCACGGTGGAGTTCATGGTCATTGACTTAGTGTCGCCTTATAATGCAATAGTGGGTATCCCGTTCGTGCAAACCTTTGAAATGGTGGTATCTATCCCGCACCAACGGGTTAAATTCCCAACCCCAAAAGGGATTGCTTGTTTAAACGGTGAGGTTAAGGAGGTAATCCGAGGAAAAGAAAATTGAAATTCAAACTGCGGCAAGGGCAAGTACAAGTTCATTGTCCACGACTTTGGTAATTCAGGATGCGAGAATCAACATGATTACCGACTTGGGGAGTATGAAGAATGGGAGGAAATAGAAAGCATGAAAAATAAGTCGGCAATCATTGTTGTTAAAGAAAAGGGCGGAAGAGGGAGAGGCTGCGAGAAACTTGAATGAGGTGCGGGATGCTTGATATAGAAATGGTGGAGGAAAGATGCGAAGTAAATTTGATGGCTCTGGTTGTGATGCGGGCCGAGATGGAATGGTCGAGATCGGTTGAATTTGTCAAAATGAAGTAACCACGAATTGAAGAGGTAGTTAATTCGACGAGTGAGGAATGTGAAGAAATTGAGATGGAAACACCGTAAGGTTTGCCATGTGTTGGCGACAATACGGGTGTAAATGACAACAAGAGCAACAAGAAATGTGTTAAAGTGAAAAAGGTAAGCGAGATGGTGTGGACACTTTGCAAATGCGGGATGAGCCGGATATTCAAGCGGCGGAAGAGTTAGAAGAAGTGATTATTAGTGAAGAATATCCCGATCGTAAAATTAAAATTGGGAAGCAATTGAGGAGGTAAGAGCGAGATAGGCTGGTTAAATTTTTGCGGGATAGCTTGGATGTGTTTGCTTGGAAGCCGGAGGATATGAGAGGCATAGATTAGAATGTCGCTCTCCATTGTTTAAATGCCGATCCAAATGTAGAACCCTTCAAGCAAAAGGTGAGATATCTGTCAGCGGAAAAGGAGAAGGCCGTAATTGGGGAGGTAGAGAAGTTGTTAAAGGCGGGAATAATAGAGGAGATTACTTATCCAGTATGGTTGGCTTGTCCAGTAATGGTACTCAAGGCAAATAAGAAGTGGAGGATGTGTATTGATTTAACAGACCTGAATACGGCATGTCCTAAGAATTGCTATCCTTTGCCTAAGATTGATAGGTTGGTGGATTCTATTGTTGGGCACAAAGTTTTCAGTTTCATTGATGCGTATTCGGGATACCATCAAATAAAAATGCTAGAGGAGGATAAAGCAAAGACAGCGTTTAGAACCCCAATTGGTAACTTATGTTATAAAATGATGCCATTTGGTTTGAAGAATGCCGGGGCAACATATCAAAGGATGGTCAATAAGGTGTTCAAGTCACAGATTGGGAGAAATGTGGAAGCTTATATTGACGATATGGTAATCAAGACCAAAGGGGAGGACCATTTGGTAGATCTTGAAGAGACCTTTGAAAATCTGAGGCGGAATTCAATGAAGTTAAACCCCAGTAAGTGTACTTTTGGGGTGACCGCGGGAAAGTTTTTGGGTTTCTTAGTAAACCGCCGCGACATAGAAGCTAACCCAGAAAAAATCCAAGCTTTGATGGATATGAAGTCGCCCAAGACAAATCAGGAGATTCAAAGGCTAAATGGGAGGGTCATAGCTTTGGGGCATTTCGTGTCGCGGTCGACTGAGAAGTGTTTGCCATTTTTTAAAGTGTTGAAAGGAGATCAGAAATTTTCTTGGGATGAGAAATGTGAGGAGGCTTTCGGGAAGGTGAAGGAGTATCTGGAAAAGCCGCTAATCTTATGTAGTTCGGAAGAGGGTGATCATTTGTATGTATATCCGGCGGCTTCGGATCTCGCCGTGGCGGCAGATCTTAGTAAAGGAAGAAGGCGGTATGCGAAACCGATTTATTATGTGTCAAAGGTTCTAAGTGAAGTAGAAGTGAGATACTTTAACGCGAAAAAGTTGGCTTATGCCTTGGTGATTGCGACACAAAAGTTGAGAGCCTATTTTTTATCCCACCCTATCACGGTATTGACCAATGCACCGTTGAGAAAAATTCTGCAGCAGCCAGATTCTGCGGGAAGGTTGCTAAAATGGTCAATTGAGTTGACAGAGTTCGACATACAATATGAGGCGAGAAAGGCTATTAATGCACAGGCGTTGGCGGATTTTATATTGGAAACATCCTTCACTTATGACGAGAGAAGAGATTGAAACTCCCGGGTTAAAAGCGATAAGCTAAGTCGCAGGATCCAGAAATTGAAGAAAAGCGAGAAAGGCCCGCGGATTGTTGGGAGCTTTATATAGATGGTTAATCCGCCAAAGATAAAGGGGGAGCGGGAATATCATTGAGTTCACCTGAGGAGGGTTGTAAGCATGAAAAGGCTTTGAGATTCAAGTTCAATGTATCTAGTAATCAGGCGGAATATGAAGCTTTAATAGCGGGATTGGAGTTATGCCGAGATATAGGGATCAAGCAAGTAATAATCCACTCAGACTAGCAGCTGATAGTCAATCAAGTGAAAGGTAAGTATGGGGTGGTTCATCCAGTTTTGACCAAGTATTGTGATATGGCCAGGCAAATCTTACAAAGTTTCAGTTATTGGGAGTTGGTTCAGATAGATAGAGAGAAGAATGAGCGGGCTGATATGTTGAGTAAGGCCGCCGTGACAAAATTGAGGAGTTGCTCAAGAGGATTGTAGTGGAGTTCGTGGAGGAGTCGGCGTATGACAGGCCGCTGATTATGGATGTTGAAGTGAGCGAGAAAGATTGGGTTGGCGAGATGATGGATTATTTGGAGAAAGAAGAGTTGCCCCAGGATGAAGATAAAGCAAAAATTGTTAAAAGGATGTCACCAAGGTTTACTGTGCAAGATGGAATTCTGTATCGCAAATCTTTCTCACGGCCATTGATGAGGTGTGTGGGGCCAAGTAAAGTGGACGAGGTTTTGTTTGAAGTGCATGAAGGGGTATGTGGTGGTCATCCAGGAGCCATAACCCTGGCAAATAAAATTATGTTTCATGGGTATTATTGGCCAACTTTGAAGAAAGATGCTGAGGAGTATGTTAGGAGATGCGACCAATACCAGCGACATGCCAATATCCCAAGACAGCCCGCCACAGAGCAGACGCCCATTGTAGCGGCTTGGCCTTTCGATAAGTGGGGGATTGATCTCAAAGGGCCTTTCCCTAAAGCTAAAGGGGGAGCTTAGATGATTGTGGTAGCGGTGGATTATTTTACGAAATGGACAGAGGCTAGAGCGTTGACTTCCACTACTGAAGATCAGATCATAAGGTTTGTGACTGAAGAGATTCTTTGCCGCCATGGAATGCCGCGAGCTATCATTTTCGACCATAGGCCGCAGTTCAGGAAAAAGTTTCATGGTTTTTGCTCAAACTTAAATATCAAACACTGGCAGTCTGCGGTTTACAGGCCGCAATGTAATGGACAAGTAGAGGCTGTCAACAAGAAAGTCTTGGAAATCTTATGTAAGAATCTAGAAAAAAGGGAAGGTTCTTGGATTGAGGAGTTATCTACGGCACTATGGTATGCCAGAACAACTGTGAAAGGTTCAACAGGCGAGATGAAATTTGCACTGACGTATGGTTCTGAAGCAATGGCTCCTGCAGAGATGGGGTTGCCAACTCATAGGGTAACTTACTACGATGAGGTGATGAATGGTAGCAGAAGGTGCAGCGAGTTAGATTTTTGTGATGAGAAAAGGCTCAGGGCAAGGTTGAGAATGATTAATTATAAGCAATAGATGAAGGCACAGCATGACAAAAGGGTGAATAAGAGGTCATTCAGCATGGGAGATTGGGTATTGAAGAGTCGCGAGATTAAGGGCGAAACAGCGGGATTTGCCAAGTTAGATCCAAAATGGGAAGGTCCTTTTCAAATTGCTAAAGTTGTGTGAGAAGGGACATATCACTTGAAGGAGGAAGGCGGCAAAGACATCCCGAATGCTTGGAGTGTTGATCACCTTAAGCGATATTATCATTGAAAAAGATAAGGGTAATTTATTTATTTAATATTATGCTTGTTAGAATCATTTCAAGATTGACTATTATGAATATATGAAGATTTTACTTATGAATGAAAGTTATACATGTCTTGAAAATGCTGAGTGAAATGAAAGTATGAAATTTTATGACTTAAATTTGTCTTGCTATTATTGTATTTTGTTTTACAATGAAGTTTATGTGGTAAGCCGCTAAAAGCAGAAAAGGTAAGTCGCTGTGAGTAAAGTTGCCTAAAGACAACTTCACTTTTTCGATGGGAGTATAAGTATATGGTGTTATCTCGCCAAAAAGACAAGAAGGTAAAGGGTTTTTGATGAATTATCAAAACAAATTGGCGGAGAAAGAGAAAAGAAGGAAAAGCAAACCGCATGAAGTTACTAAGAAAGAAAGTCCATCTCGCCTTTATGGCATGTAAAGATGTGACTATAAACAAGAAAGTCCATCTCGCCTTTATGCCATGTAATGATGTGACTATAAACAAGAAAGTCCATCTCGCCTTTATGGCATGTAAAGATGTGACTATAAACAAGAAAGTCCATCTCGCCTTTATGGCTTGTAAAGATGTGACTATAAACAAGAAAGTCTATCTCGCCTTTATGGCATGTAAAGATATGACTATAAAAAAGGAAAGAGATGTCTATCTCGTCTTTATGGCATGTAAAGATATGACTATAAACAAAGAAAGAAAGCACATCTACTTTGAATGGCATGTAAAGATGTTGCTCAAGGAAAGAGAAGTGTATCTCGCCTTTATGGCATGTAAAGATATGACTATAAACAAGGAAAGAGAAGTCTATCTCGCCTTTATGGCATGTAAAGATATGACTATAAACAAAGAAAGAAAGCACATCTACTTTGAATGGCATGTAAAGATGTTTCTCAAGGAAAGGAAGCTTATCTCGCCTTTATGGCATGTAAAGATGTTGGGGCAAAAAAGAAAGAAATTATTCTAAGTAAAAGTCATGAAGAAAGCAAGGATGAAATTAGTAAAGACAAAAATCAGCAGTAATACAAGCCGCAGCATGTGCACTATAAGTAAAGTCGCCTAAAGACGACTTCACTTTTTCGATGGGAGTATAAGTATGGGTAATTTTTGTCATGCAAAATAAAGATTTTTGATGAATTATCAAAACAAATTAAGTAGCGAAGGCGAGATATAAATGTAAGACAAATAAGGATGACACGAAGTTAAGGGGGCAAGCTTAAATGCCGCGAATAAAATTGTATCAAGGCACGCATGCCTAATAAAGAGCAAATTGTTGAGCCATACAGGCGGCTTACAAAAGATGTTCAGAAGAAACAAGTTAACAAATAAATAAGTCAGACGTCAGGTTCAGTTGATGGAGCTGGTTGGGTAGATTCAGAAGCCGCCAAAGCGAGACTCTTTGCATCATCCAGGAGTTTATGTTTGTTCTCAAGTTGATCGTTCCATAAAGAAATGACATTTGGAACCTGGATAGGAACGGGATTCCAAGCCGTCTTGCCTAATAATGCATCTTCTGCCGCGAGATTTGCAAGCTCATCAGGAGAGTAAGGGACTAGAGGATGCCCACGGCGACAAACCTCACTAAAAATTGGCTCTGATCCCCACTTAGCAAGACGCTCAATAGTGATGGCTGGTATTTTGGTGGCGTCAGCAGCTTCAGCTCTCATAACCTACAAAGATGATTGATCACCAATGTCGAGGTTGTCTTCTTGAAGTTTGGCTATGTCGTTTTTAAGGGCAGTAGTCTTGGCAACTTTTCCAGTAACTTCCTCTCGCAGTTTAGCAATCTCGCTTTGAAAAAATTGAACATCAGCAGCATGAGTTTTCTTTATATTCTCGCCTTTAAGCTTGGAGATATCTTCGTTGGCAGTGCTGAGCTCATCTTTACATGATTCAAGGTTGAACTGGGAAGAGGTCAAGTTTGTCTTCAAAGTATCCCGCTCTTCCCCCAAGGCGGCAATGGTGGCATCCCGCCTTCCAACCCAATTGCGAAGGGTGTCCTTATCCTTCCTCAGAATTTGGTTCGCAATATCCAAATTTTTTACTTCTTTAGTGAGACGAGTGTTTTTCTCGCTCATTCCCATTATAGAAGCTCCAATCTAAGGAAAATGCAATGTGTAAGTTAAGAACAAAAATGTACAAAGTCAAAGATAATCAAGGAAAGAAGGAGCGACATACCAATGAAAGATGGATCCCGGCGTGACAGGCAGCATAATCCGTATCCATGTCAGCTACTTATCGCACCTGGACAGGATCACTAACCCGGATCAAGGCAGAACTACCCAACAAACACTCCTTCACACTGCGAGTTTCATTAATAAGGCCCTTCAAGCGTGGAACTCTAGCAGTCTCTCTACTTAATTCATAAAGCCCTTCAAACTCAGTGGGCTTCACAAAATCCTCTTGAAGCCAACTTGGAATGGGAAGACCAACAGAAATACTTGGGTCTTGGGGAGTTGGAGGCGATTTAGGAAGGTCAGTTAAGTCGCAGATATCAACTTCGCGAGTTGGAGGAGGAGAGATACCTTGATTGAGCTCAACAACATCAGTCTCAGGAATTGAAGAATTGGTTTGAGCAGAGCCTGAAAGGGGAATCTCATTTGTTTCTTCCACAGGTGCATCAAAAGTTGGCGGGATGGTATTTGGCAGGACATTTCCTTTAGTAGAGGTAAGGACTTGAACATCACCAGTATTTGGCGGGATATTGTTTTGAGCAGAAGGAGCGACACTTGTCAAAACAGCGGCGACTCTTTTCTGTCGCTTAGAGCGGCTGTCTGGGTTGGTTGGTTTGGCTCTGGCCTTGGATGAACCCTGGGATTTCTCTAAGGCAATCTCTTCCGCGTCAATGCCATCGCGAGATAGAGGCAACGGAAGATTGGCAGGAAGAACAGCGAGAAAAGTATCCCGGGTACTTGCTACCCTTTTCCTTCTTTTATCAGTATCTAGGTTGGCGAGTTGGCGGCTTTCCATTGATTTAGCTCGATGATCTGGAGACAAAGAAAAAGAAAATCAAAAAGTTAAAAATATTTAAGCGTGAGCCAAATTGAAATAAAGAGACGGTAAAAGAAGAGACATACAAAGAACAGCATTTTTTGCGGGACATCTACGAGAGCCATTGCACAACTGGCATTCGTGAGCGTATTTGTCGCCCGTATGATGCTCCCAACCATCAAAATAAGTGTGAACTATTGGGACTCGCGGCGGGATAAGAGGCAAGTTGTCCGCAATTCCAACCTGATCAAGAAGTTCTCTATTCCGCAAGATACCCCTCCAAGAGATAAGAGGTTGAGGAGTATTATCAGGGGAATTTGCGGGAATAGCAATGACTGCTTGAATGGTGGCACGAAGGGCTTTGTCGCCAACAACCGAGGCGTCGCGGGTTTCTATTTGAGGTTTAATGGGAAGCAGATCAGCGGGATGAGACCATCCAACGCGGGAAACAATAAAAAGCGGGTCGCTCAACCATTCATGAACTTTGGCCGGAAGAGGAGTCAGAATTTTGGGACCTCGTTGGTACTGAAGGGAGAGGCGGGTTTCCTATCTTTCATCATCAAGCTTAGTTGTTTGCTTATAACCTTTAAATAAACTGACCAAAGCTGTGACAGTAGGTTCCTTATTCAAGGCGCGACAAACAGTAATGAAACTAGTGATGATTCTTATGGCGTTGGGATGGATCTCAATAATCATGGCTTGGGCTTTGTATAAAACTTCACAAAGAAAAGGATCTAAAGGGATTTTAAGGCCGGCTTTAAGTTGGGAGGGAAAAACGACTATGCCATCTCGCATCTCCCTTAGATGGGTGAGAGAGGTGTCTCCCTGGTAGTCAGGATGTGGTAGTTGATGTGGTCTATGTTGTAAAGAGTATGCCAGGAAGTGATGGGATTAGGTGCTAGGGATCTCGCATTCGGGTTAGAAGAAGCAGAAGTTGATCCCACTTCCGCATGAAGGGGGTTGGAAAAAAGGTTACCTTCAGTCAGCGGGATAGTTTGTACCATGGAAGTAGAAGGGTTGGCAGATGTCGCAGCAAGAGGGGATGTCGCTTCACCAGCCATCTCGTTAAGTTCACTAGAAGAAGAAGAAGAAATGACAGATTTGTAATGCATCCTATGCTTTGAATAAGGATCAGTGACATAATTGGATTCAGAGGAATCACTTAATTTGGGATCATATTTGTCCTTTAAATATCGGATTAATTCTAAGTTAGAAGTAAAAATGTGAGACATAGGGGCTGAAGTTGGAAGAAAGAAGCGGCCTTGAAATTCAAGAGAGTTAATCACAGCGGGATCAACCCAGTTTTCAACAAGCAACTTAACTATGTCGGCTTTGGGCAATCTCGCCCAAGTAGTCCGCAAGCGTCTATATAAGCCGCCTGTGACGCGACATCTACCATACTTAACCTGCCTAGCACAATTTTTGTATCTAGCCATGCTCAAGGATTGGGAATAAATTAAAGAGACAAAGGAAAATGCGGGATAGTAAAAGAACTTAGAAAGTTGGGGGAAATAAAGATCGAAATCTAAGGGTTTAAGGAAGTTGAAAAGTTTTTTAAGAAGAGTTACCTGAAAGTATGAAGACCGGCCGAAAAGTATGAAGAATCGCCGGAGATAATCAAGAATTTCTGGGTAAAGACAAAAGGGGATCCAAATCAACTTCAGAGCAGTAAACAACGAACGAAATTACACCAAAGGGACGAATTTGGGAAGGAAATCTGGAAAATAACTTCACAAAAGGAAGAAAGGCTCGCCACAGTTACGTGATATAGTTGCCGAAAAACGGGGTTAGGGTGATTGAGAAACAAGAAGGTAAAAAAGTGAAAATCAGGACAGGGAAGAAGTATTTATAGGAGAAGTGAAAAGATGAATTGATTGAAATGATAGTTATGGTAAAAAAAATTAAATTTTCCCTCTCATAATTTGGCACGGTTTTCAAACGACGGCACATTAAATTTTGGAGGCCCGCCAGAAATTTGACATATGTACGGATATTGACCACCAAACTCTTGAGCTTCCTGGAGAAGGAACGAAGTGTCGCGGAATATTAAAACAGTTAAACATCAAGTTTTTGGCGAGACCATGAATGAATCTCGCCTCAAACTTAGGGGCTTCTGATGCTGCCCAAAATTAAGGATTGGGCCTATACAAATCTGTAGGCGAGAGATGGCTAAGCAGGGCCCAAATCAGGATAAAGGCCCAAGAAGAAAATAGCGACAAATGTAGTTCAGGCAGGGGGTATCCCGCCGGCGGGTATGTCCAAGGTGTCCCGCCAAAATCGCCTAAAAGATAAGCAACGAGATAACAGAGACAAGATAATAGGAGATGAATGGCGAGATAATGGGATTAGGCGGCAGGATATTTGGTTTAACATTATACGGCAATGGGTGGATTCTAGTGGACGCGACATATAAGAGGCAGCATATAAATATCTACGAAATGGGACCCACTATAACGGTTTTGCATTGGGAAAAGTTACGTGTGTCAGAGAAAAAGTGTCACATGCTTTGGGTTTATTCTTTTTGTTGTGTCATGAGCCAATGAAATGATGACACGTGGAGTGAGAGGTTACCTATTGCACGAGATATGCACGTGAGGATAGCAGGTGCAAGGCACGAGGAAGGAGGTATATATATGAGGGATCATCATCCCTCCAAAGGTACGCCCACATACACACACAGAACAACTTCCCTTCAGCTTCAGATTTACCCTTGCCAAATAAGTACTTATCCTCACGCCGGAGGGGCTACGCCGGAGCCGCCCCCGGATTAGTTCACGTTTTTTGGTGTGCAAGCGAGAAGGATCCGAGGTAACTGGGTTGGATTACAACGGTTTTGTTGCTGTTGAGGAAATTCCTGGCAACATCACATTCATTTTCGGATTACAAATTTAGGGCTATTTTATAGCACCCATAAAACTTGGAAAACAAGAAATAAAGTCCTAATATAATGCCAAACCTATAAGGTAAACTATTAGGAGTCTAAAACTAATAAATCAAATCTAAATCTACTATAAAACCTCTAATAATTATTCTACTAAAATTAGTTTCGAAAATAATAATAAAATCATAAAAGATATGAAAATATATTCCTCCATTCATGTCTCGATCTGCATCATTCTTCCCTTCTTTGAAAAGACTCGACCACGAGTCAACATCCGCATCAAGAAATTTACCCTTATATCGTCGACGCACTGTATACTTACGATTGCTTTTCACTAAATCCATCCAATCCGCCCAAAATATGTAACACAATCTTCATATAACAATTTATTGTGATCGATGACAAATCAGGCGGAGAACAACCAATCGAAAGGATCTTCATACGGATAAAAAAACTTAACGAACCCAAAATTCCTTGACAATTCATCTGACGAAAATTTTGAACAAGGTGTTTTTCGATCAACCGAGTATGACCTTTCCAATTGACAAATATCACAGTCACACATGTCAAAAATCGGAGGTTATGACCAATCAACAAACTGATCAAAACTATCTAATAAAACAAAGGGTGATGATGGATCATCAAAAACTCTTTCAACAGTAACGATAGATAACGGGACGTGAAATACATCTGGATATGCCATACCTTCAATCCCCGGACTCTCGATTTCTGCCTCGATATCTCTTGAAGGATCTGCAGCATTCCTAGACCCAATTTCGTTACCCTGGTTGAAGGGAGTGACCCCTTCATGAAACTCCATGTCCTCGAATGATAAATCTGAATCCGAACCCATCGGTGGATGCTCCACACGCGCCTGAAAGTTCTGGAGTTGTTGAATCTGCTTTCGCACTTCGTCTACCTCCATATCACGTATGCCACATTTGCGATGATGAATGTCTTGACTGGAATCCGCTCCACGGTTTCTTCCACGAACATCTTTTTCGCCATGAACACTATGCCCTCGTTCAGCCATCAATATCGATACCCTCGTCCAGGAATCTGATACCAAATGATGTCGAATGAAGCCTTGAGATTGATATCGAACGGAAAGTACCAGAAACAATGGGTTACAAACCCTAGATAAAGAAAGCCTCAGCTTTTCCTTTATTTTCTTTATTCAATAATCAAAAACTCTAATTTTCGAATTACAACTTTAGGGCTATTTTATAGCACCCATAAAACTTGAAAAACAAGAAATAAAGTCCTAAAATAATGCCTAACATATAAGGTACCTATTAGGAGTCTAAAACTAATAAATCAAGTCTAAATCTACTCTAAACCTCCTATAATTATTCTACTAAAATTAATTTCGAAAATAATAATAAAATCATAAAAGATATGAAAATATATTAATTCCTCCATTCATGTCTCGATCTGCATCAGGAGAGTTATAATTGTCCATTTCATGATTAAAAGTTTTAATCAAAAATTAAAATCGTCAAATTACTATTGATATTGTTTGTCCATCAGTTAAAATTGTCAAATTTGCAAAAGAGTTATATTTACAAATATGAAAGTTCTTGATAAAATGACAGTGTTTTTTTATAGTAAAATAGATGGTTTTAATAATAATACTAACAATTTTTAAAACTATAAATAGATTTTCTTCTATTGCTTAGAAAAAAAATTGTTTATTCGTAAAATATTTTCATAATATATGAAAGTTCTTGATAATTATTTTTAAGCAAACTAAAATTTAAAAGTTAATTTCCATAAAAGATAAAATTATTATTAATGCACAACCAAAAATATCATTAATAATATTATTCATAATTTTATTGACATGAATAAAATTTAATTAAATTGATAACATGGAGGGAGAGCCGGAGAGTATATCTTTACAATGTGAACAAGTTGGTTTTAAAGAATCTGATAACAACCATGAAATGGCCCATACGTCGACTTAGTTCGGGTTTTTTTATTTACCCCGTTAAATTTGTATCTACTTAATTTAATTATAAGTCTTCGATATGGATTCATCAAGTAAACTTAAAGAGTTTGAGCATCACAAATTTTGTAATATACTCTCTCCGTCCCAAAATATTTGTCTCATTTAACTTTTTTGTTGAACTTTGACTACAAATTTATGAGAGATTAATCACGTTCATGAAATTCTAAAAGTTATTGTTGATAATATTAATAATAGTGAATCAATATGATGTTAGAGTTGGAAAACCCCTTCAATTGTTTATTCACAAACTCTTAATATATATACAAGAGAGAGTCATATTCTAATAAGGAGAAGGAGTCCTATTCTAATAAGGAGAAGGAGTCCTATTCTAATAAGGAGAAGGAATTTCCTTATTCTAATCATAATATAATATTTAGTTGCCTAATCTAAATACATGAGAATATTGACAAGGAATAATCTAGAGAAAGTCAACAAGTAACATTAGGAAACTAAGTAACATTAAGAAACTTTAGGAGGAGATTCCGTAATATCCTTAATACGCCCCCGCAAGATGGACGATCCTTGGAGAAGACCAATCTTGGAAATAAGAAGTTGGAAGCGTATGCGAGGCAGTGGCTTTGTAAGAATATCTGCGAGTTGATCCGAACCGGAAATGTGTTGTACTCGAAGAGAACCGGACTGAATTTGCTCACGAACAAAATGAAATGAGAGAGCCACGTGTTTCATGCGAGAGTGAAAAACCGGATGAGAAGAGTAGGTAGTGGCACCAAGGTTGTCACAAGAGATCACAGTGTAGCAAGAGATGGAAAGCCAAGCTCGGTGAGTAAGTTCCCAACCCAAGTAAGTTCGGCCGCGGTGTCGGCGATAGCCCGGGTCGGCTTCAGTAGTGGATCTAGCAAGAGAACGTTGTTTTCCGGAAGACCAAATGACCGGGTTCTTACCCAAGTAGACAAGTAAGCCAGAAGTGGATACGAAATCATCTTTGTCTCCGGCCCAATCAGCATCGCAGAATGCATGAAGGGAGGGGGGGACTTTGCAAAAATCTGAAGACCAAGATGCATGGTGCCATGAAGATAGCGTAGAAGACGCTTCAATGCAACCCAGTGAGAAGATTGTGGATTTTGCATGAATTGCGCAAGCTTGTTGACCGAGAAGGCGATGTCGGGACGAGTGAATGATAAGTACTGAAGTCCACCAACAATAGCACGGTATGAAGTGGGTCGGCAAATTTGGAGTGGCAGTGGATCGAGTGAGTGGAGGAGATGTTACCATAGGAGTGGGAAGAGGCTTGCAGTCAATCATTTTGTGACGGGTGAGCAGGTCATGGATATATTTGGTTTGGGAGAGGAGAAGCCCGTGATGGTTAGGGACGACTTCAACACCCAAGAAGTAGGACAAGGGGCCAAGGTCCTTGAGGGAGAACCGGTTGGATAGGTTGGAGATGAATGTCTGAAGGTGAGAGGGGGAGGGGCCGGTGACAATGATATCATCAACATAGACAAGTAGGTAAATTGGGGATGGGGATTTGTTGAAGATAAACAGAGAGGGATCGGCTAAGGAGGGTTGGAAGCCATATGTGGTGAGGTAGGTTTTGAGTTCTTGAAACCATGCCCGGGGAGCTTGTTTGAGGCCATAGATTGCTTTTGACAAGCGACAAACAAAGGATGGGTTGGTGGAGTCCTCAAATCCGGGTTGTGTCATAAAAACGGTTTCGAGAGAGAGTGCCTTGAAGGAAGGCGTTGTTGACATCGAGTTGGCGAAGAGGGCCAATGGTTGGTTGTGGCAAGGGATAGAAGTAGCCGGACTGTGGCTGGTTTGACAACGGGGCTAAAGGTTTCGGTGTAATCGACACCGGGTTGTTGGTGAAAACCTTTGGCGACAAGCCGGGCCTTGTATTTCTGAATGGTGTTGTCGGGGTTGTATTTGACGCGGAAGACCCACTTGCATCCGACAATGTTATGGGGCGATGTAGGAGGAACCAAGGACCAAGTGTTGTTGCGGGTTAGGGCTTGGAATTCTTCAATCATGGCATTGCGCCAATGAGGAATGGATAGGGCTTGTTTGGTGGTGGTGGGAAGACTAGTGGGAGATGTGAGGAGGGATAGGTTGGCATACTTGGGGTTGGGTTTGGTGATGCCATGGGAAAGTCTAGTGGTAATGGTGCGGGTGGGAGGTGGAGGGGGTGGTGGGTTGGGAGTGGGTGGTGTAGCATCAAGTTGAGTTGTTGTAGGGGGTTCATTAGGGGTGGGATTGGGAGAGGAATGAGTTGGGGAGGGGAGTGGGGGAGGCGGAGGGGTTGGGGTTGGGGTTGGGGGAGAGTTGGGATGGAGGGGGTAATGTCTAAAATAGGGAGAAAAAGGGTGTGCCATTCAGAGGGAGGAGGAGTGGGAGTAGTGGGGGATGATGTGGTGAGGGAGTTGTATGGGAAAGTGTTTTCAACAAAGCGGACATGGCGGGAGGTGTAGACACGATGGGAGGTAGGGTCAAGGCAGTAGTACGCGCTTTGTGTGGGTGAGTAACCAACGAAGATACAAGGGATGGATTTTGGGTCAAGTTTGTGGGTGGTGTATGGGCGGAGCCATGGGTAGCAAAGGCAACCAAAACTACGGAGTTTGGTGTAGTTTGGAGGGGAGCGGAAGAGGCGGAAGTAGGGGGAATCATTGTTAGAGTTGGAAAACCCCTTCAATTGTTTATTCACAAACTCTTAATATATATACAAGAGAGAGTCCTATTCTAATAAGGAGAAGGAGTCCTATTCTAATAAGGAGAAGGAATTTCCTTATTCTAATCATAATATAATATTTAGTTGCCTAATCTAAATACATGAGAATATTGACAAGGAATAATCTAGAGAAAGTCAACAAGTAACATTAGGAAACTAAGTAACATTAAGAAACTTTAGGAGGAGATTCCGTAATATCCTTAATATATGAATTTTTAGAATTTCATTAACATAATTAAATTGTCATATATTTGTGGTCAAAGTTCAACAAAAAAATCAAATGGAACAAACATTTTGGGGCGGATGGAGTATAGTTTATTAGTTTATGGATGACCCTCACTATTAAAATAAATATTTATTTTATTTTGAATAAAAATATTAATTTTTTTATCTAAAATAATTAATAAAATTTAATGTAAAGATAAAATTAGAATTTAAATGATTTTACTTAAAATGACAGGTGTTTTAGAAAAATTAAATTTTTTGGATCACAAGTACTATTCTTACGAGTACTTTCTAAAACAAAAAAAATGACTGGAGAAATAGTATCATCAATATATAGACATTTGTCCATTTAATTGGGGCAAATTGCATTTTAGTTATCTGAGTATGAGTATGAGTATGTCGATTTTTCAATTGATTATCGAATTTGCATTTATAACAAGTTGGTTATTGAGTTTGTCATTTTGTTGCAATTAGATGTATTTTTGGATGAAACGTTAAAAATCTAACTAAAAGCATAACATGTGAGTTTGTCATTTTGTTGCAAAATGACAAACTCAATAACCAACTTGTTACAAATGCAAATTCGATAATCAATTGAAACATCACTACAAATTCAAGTAACTAAAATGCAATTTGCCCATTTAATTGAGTCATGCATTTTCTTGCTTCATTAATCTGATTCTCTTGGTATCTTTCAAATTAAATGCAATCACTCATATTTCACTCCTCACATTCCAAGTATTTGCCATTGGCCCTTTTCATTCCAAAACAGACTTATAACTGCACTACTAATTACATTTTTGTTTTATCTCCCATCTTTTATATGTATATGTGAATATTTTATTTTGAGTTAAATTTCTTTTTTTTTATATAGCAATTGAAAACACGAATTTCTCGTAAACATATTATATTAATGATAATGTTACAAAGTGTCGATTCTTAACATTAGCACTATCACTTTATAATATTAATTCTGATTTTTGAAAAATGTGTTTTAAAAGTGTAAGTGTTTAATATATGGTGTCACGTGTGTATGTGTGTTAAAGAGTGTTAGTATATGCCTTAAAGTGCCAATATGCATGTTTAAAGTGTTGGTGTGTGCCTTAAATACCGTCAGTTTATGCCTTAAACAGTGTCAATGTGTGACTTAAAGAATATCAGTTGTAGTGTTAAATACATTAGTGGTAGTGCTAAAACAGTGTAAGTGATAATATCAAAAAATGACGGTGCTAGTGTAGAAAATTGTTAGTGTTAGTGTTGAAAAGAGTCAGCGTATTTTAATAAATTTCGATTATTTATAAAAATGTCACTGTACATTTTAAAAAAGTGCTTTTGATAATGCTAAAAAGAGTGTTAGTGCTATTATTAAAAAAGGTCCGTTCTAGTGTTGAAAAATGTTAGTACTATTGTTGAAAAGTGCCAACGCGTTTTAATAACTTTTGGTTATTTAAGAAAACGTCACTTACATTTTCAAAGCACGTTTCTTAACATTCTTAAAAAAATTGATTAAAAAGATTTCGGTCTTTATTTTGAGTTCAAAACACGTTTTTAAAAAATTTGATTTTTTACATGTCAAGACTTCTCTCTCTCTCTCTCTCTTTCCTCTCTCCTCTCTCCTCTCTACACTTTGACAATTTTCTCCGGCCACTCCTTCGGTCAACGTTCTCCGTCTACGTCTCCGGACCCCTCCCCCTCATCCTCCGGCCTATTTACCTCATTCCTCTCCGTCAGAGATATTAGAATAAAGAGAGTTAGACGAAGTCAATCAAAACATGAAAAAGAGGAATTGAATTGAATGACTCAATTGATTATGATGATAGAGATACATATTTATAGGATTACAATGAGAAGGTAATCTCCTAGAAGGAGAATGATTCTAATCTAATACAAGAATTGTATTTCCTAATCTAATACAAAGATTAATCTCCTAGAAGGAGAAGGTTTCTAAAATTGTGTTTCCTAATCTAATACAAGGATTGTGTTTCCTAATCTAATATATAACAATATATACTTGAATATAATATAATGATATTATATTCCTAATATGCGCCCGCAAGATGGACGGCTGATAGGAGAGTCCAATCTTGGACATAATTACATGAAGACTTGTTGTTGCCGAAGACGTTGATGTTGTTGTAGACTTTGATGAAGATGTTGTTGTTGCTGAAGCTACAACCCAGTTTGCACGCATGGTAGTGTGGCCATTGTTTTTTTTTTTTTTATGAATTACGTCGTGATGACGAGAATTTTACGTCGTAACGACGAGAAATTTTGGTTTGGGTTATGAGTTTTATGTCACACGGACGACTTTGGTTTGGGTTATGAGTTTTACGTCACACGGACGGCGTGGTTTGAGTTATGAGTTTTACGTCACACGGACGACTTTGGTTTGGGTTATGAGTTTTACGTCACACGGACGACTTTGGTTTGGGTTTTGAGTTTTACGTCACACGGACGACTTTGATTTGGGTTATGAGTTTTACGTCACACGGACGACTTTGGTATTTGGTTTTGTTTTATGTCTCAATGACGACTTTGGTTTGGGTTTTTCAAAGGGAGGTTGAGTGAAGAGGAGAAAAAAAAATGAACTCAACGTTACATTGAGATAAAAAATTAAGAGAGAGAAAAAAAATTGAAGTGGAGAAAAATTGGGTATGAAAAGGCCAAGGAGTTTACTAGAGCAAAGAGCAAGATGGCGGCAATACAATGTTTAAAGAGAAAAAGGCTTTATGAACAGCAAGTTGAACATCTTGAAAACTTTAAGAGTGGTGGGGGCTTTAGTAGTTGGTGGCGAAAGCAAGGTGTCGAAGAAGTTCTTCTATGGATCTTAGCTCTGATACCATATTAGAATAAAGAGAGTTAGACGAAGTCAATCAAAACATGAAAGAGAGGAATTGAATTGAATGACTCAATTGATTATGATGATAGAGATACATATTTATAGGATTACGTAATCTCCTAGAAGATTACCTAATCTAACACAAGAATTGTATTTCCTAATCTATTACAAAGATTAATCTCCTAGAAGGAGAAAGTTTCTAAAATTGTGTTTCCTAATATAATACAAAGATTGTGTTTCCTAATCTAATATATAACAATATATACTTGAATATAATATAATGATATTATATTCCTAATAAGAGATCTGACATATCTATCATCTACAACCAACTTTGGCGGCCTCACCCATCGGTCAACACCAACCTTCTATCCTCCTTGCGCCGACGCCATTAGATCCGCTTTCTCTCTCCTCCGGACCTCCGATAACCTTCTTCTTCTCTCCAACGTTCTAAAAAAACTTCTCTCTCTCCCTCTCTTTAAGATCTGTTTCTACCAACAACATTTCATAAATTATTTCTTCAGGCTTGTAATTGTGTTCACAAATACAATGGTTTAACAACTTTTATGTTTGAATTTTGGATTGACTTGATAAATTTAGACCATATGAATCTTAACCATTAAGTAAAAGAGTAAAATGACTTTTATAGTTCACGTATAAGAGACGAACGAGTCTTATAATTCAAGTATATGAGTTAATATTAATAAAATATAAAATTTTATTATTTTTGTAAGAAAATGTGAAAAAGTAAAAAAATGACCTTTATACCTTTTGATATAAGAGGCGAACTAGTATTATAAGTAAGGTATAAGACGACAAAGGATTTATTTGAAATATTGAAAATTCGCTAGTCTTATATATTTATATATGTCCTTTTAATTCGGCCCAGGTACACTAGGGTCAGAAGCCTGTTTGTGTTTCATATTAGGGTTGATCTTTCCTTCCCAAGGCAAGAGTCCTGATATAATCAAGGAAAATAATATGTACTCAGTCGTATTCATAGTGAAGATAGTGGGGGACCTTGTTGGCATTTAAAATGGACTTTTATTTTTTGTTGACCCCAATGATTATATCATTCAACATTTTGTCGAAATGAAATTTCGCACCTCAAATTTTGACATATGCCTTGTTATCTTTGAACAAATATCTTGTTTCAGCTCTACATAAAATCTCGCCCCATCTCCACAAACTAGTGTGTGTGTGTGTGTGTGTGTGTGTGTGTGGACAAGCGCAGTTTTGTAAAATATTGGATATCTCATGTTCATAATGGTCATATCTTATCTTCTTGTAAAAAATATTGCTTTAATCACTAGGTTTAAATTTAGTGTTCCAATTTTTTTTGTTTGGCCAAATATAAGTATCTAGACATGTTCATTCGGGTACAATTTCCGATTCCGAAATCGTCGATTTCCGATGTTGAACCGCCTGTTCCCAGTTTCATGGAATGGGAAATTGTATTCGAACCGTGTAATTTCGGTTTCCGATTTTCGATTCACGGTTCCAACCGCCGGTTCTCGATTCCGATTTCACGGTTCCGACCGTTTCAATTTATTTATTATTTTAGTTATTTATATATATTTTTTATATTCAATATAACTGAATATAGTTAGATAATTAATAGAATTTCAAAACTCATTAGATTTGTAACAAAATTCATTTCAAAAATTAGATATTATAAGGAAATGTCATTTTTTTTTTAACTATTTTGTTTAATTTTTAAGGAATTCAGTTAGTTTATTAACTAACTGATAACAAAAAACTAGCCATTATACAGTTCCATAGTCACGATTCAACGGTTCACGATTCCCGATTCTGAAAATGGTGGACCCATATTCGAACAGTGGAACCGACGGTTACGGTTCCCACGATTCCGGTTCTAGCGAATCTTAGTTTCTTGTTTTATCCGCCGATTCTTCCGGTTACCAGATATTTTTGAGCATGTCTATAAGTATCATCTTTTTATTCATAATAAACCATAAAAATTGGGCAGTGAATCAAAGACCACTAAAGATTGTAGATAGAACTGTTCAATCTGTTTAACCACTTGTGTGTAAAGTTGATCAACAAGTGTTTTAACAACTGTCTTAACAAATTGACAGAAAATAAAATCATACAGCAGTAAATAAATGCAGCGGAATAAAACAAATGATTAAATACTTCAACAAGAATTAGTTGCTAGAAAACCTTTCATAAAATCACAATCTTGTTATAAATAAGTTGTAATGAAAACTTACAAATAAATGAAAATAAAATATAACGAAAAAATCAAAACGGTCTTAATCTGAATAACACGAAAACAAGAAATCAATCTTGAAATTTCAGTGATGTAAACTTCAAGAACAAAGTAAAGACACTACAACAAAAAAACCCTTTAACAACGTTTTTTAAACGTTGTTATAAGGTTTTTACAACGTTTTTTGAAACATTGTGCTAGCCACCGTTGTAATAGGTCTCAATTTTAGACAACGTTTTTTTAATGTTGTTAAAAATGATATGACAACGTTTCACGAAAATGTTGTATTTGTTTTTACAACGTTTTTTGAAAACCTTGTATATAGTTTACTACAACGTTAATGAAAAAAAAAAACGTTGTAAAGAATATTTTCTTTTTAAAAAAATCCATTTATTCTGCCAATTTCATTTGAACACATGTACAACAAAATATTGTTCTCCCTCCATCCCAAAATAATAATCAACAAGTTTTCAAATTTACTTTTGCTCAAGATCAAATTTGAAAAATTGTTAATCATTCATTTTGAGACGGAGGGAGTAGCACAATAACAAACTAGTTGTGTACACAAAATAGAATGTTATGCAACACTAAAACAAGTGCCTACAAATTTTAGTCATACAAATCATCAATTTTAATGTCCTAAAGTTCTAGTCAAATCAAATCTATTACAAGTGAAACTATACACAGACAGTTGAGTTAGACTTCCTTGGCAAATGTGAGAATTATAATTAAGCAGAAACCTCCAACTCTAGAAAGAAACTTGTTATTACCTTCCCAAGGCTGTGCACCTGCTCTCCATTTGGATTTGGACGGGGAATATAAACATTAGTCAAATTTTCTACAAAATTCAACCAGTAGAGTATTGGTCAACTTTGAGTCAATTAAGAAATTATTTCCCGTGAAACTTAATAATAAGAAAATAAAATTCAGAGATATTCAATAAGAAAAACAAAGGTTATGCAAAAATATCATGACAAGAAAGTGTTAGAACATGGATTAATAATATGTGTTATTTAATTTCATATGTTGTAATCATTTAATAATGTTAAAGTATAGACCAAATATGTAGAATTTCATTAGGTGTAAGTACCATTAAATGATGGGCATAATGGTAACTTCTCACCGCCTTCTTTATGAAATGGTGTAGTCCCTAAATGAAGTGTCCCTTCTCTTATTATATAAAGGCTATCCATCAGCCATTAGAGACACTAGTTACATATACAATTCAGTCATAAGAATTTTCTTCATTCATCAAGAAGATTATAGTGTGGGCACTATCATTTAGAAGATCTACTCTTCCCTACATTCTCATTTATTCAAGAACAAGATCAAGAACACAATCATGGATTCTTCAGGTACACGCTTCCGTCTTCATCTTCCTCTCATTCTTAATCTAGTTGTGAGTCGGTTTATGGTTAATGGATCATTTTGTTCCAACAATTGGTATCAGAGTCTTCTCATATACTAGATTGAGTTTGAGTTCTAGTAAAGCCTTGTGCTTTAATTTATTTCATATTTGTAATCCTTGTATGATTTCATTTGTTTTTGTTCTTGTTCATGATACTCATCTTGTCTAAGAGTATCATATTCATAACTTCATTCTATTTCTGATTTTTTGGTTTTACTCAAAGGCTTTCAACCCTTAATGTAAGATTATCCCATTTTTGAACATAGCCACCATCCTTGGATGTGTTGTGAGTTTGTTCATATGCATAGCCACGCATTTTTTAAATGTGTTGTGAGTATGCGGATCTACTTACTTTGGTTGAAAATTCAGTCACCATTAAATTAAGAACTCCATTCAATTTCTGGAAATAATGGTAAAATCAAGAGGCACAATGGTTCATACAAGAGTCACCATTAAATTAAGAACTTCATTCAACTTCATTCAATTTCTGATATTCGGGGTATGCTCGGCCGAGCACCTCCCTTGACTCGGCCGAGCACACCATTTGTACCAGCACATCGTTTGAAAAATTTTGAAAAGGCGCCATCCAACGGTCATGATGCTCGGCCGAGTCAAGGATAGTGCTCGGCCGAGCACCCATAAGGACTCGGCCGAGCACCCATAAGGACTCGACCGAGCACCCCTAAGGACTCGGCCGAGCGTAGGGGATCAGAAAGGGGTGTTCTCTGGAGTGTTTTGCTCGGCCGAGCACCTTCCTTGACTCGGCCGAGCACCACTTAATTTTGGCCAGATTTTCAAAATTTTCAATCTTTTGCTATTTTGATCAATTTTCATTCATTTTTTGAGTAAAGTACACATTATTTTGTGCCCAGAATTTTGTGATAATTTGTTAGTAAATTGTAGTATCTGGACACCAGTCGCGCTTCGGTGGCTCTTGGAGTTATCAAACTTTAAGAATGGACGGGTAGAACAAAAGGATATTGTCTTTTATTAATAAATTTCGTTTGTTTCTTTACCATTTTTTAAAATTTTCAGAAATGAACTTAAGGCCTTATGTTTCCGATTAATTATATCCTTAACATTTTGGACAAAGTTAACATGCTTGTTTCCCAAAGGAGACCTTGTTGATTAAATTCAAACTTGTTAAAAGATGAATGTAAGTATTGATATGTGATAACATGCTTGTTTCCCAAAGGAGACCTTGTTATTGACTAAATGTTTACATTCATGGGGTAATAATTGAACTAAACTTTTGGTCATTTTAAATGTTGTGAACCATCCCAAAGGAAGACGGGTGTTTAAAGTGAATTGTTTATATTCTTTATTACCAGGGAACAAGTACCTTAAACTTTAGGACACTTTTTGTACTTGATCCGGCCCAAAGGAAGGCAAGTATTTGAAGTGTGTTGTTTAAGCTATTTGTTTACCTTAAGATAAATCAAATTATGAGTCAATTCGAAATCCAAAGATTAGTCTTGATGTCATGTTGATTATCTTTATTTTGATGGAATTCATTTGATATAATTAATCATTATGTAGTTTCTTATATACTCCCTCCGTCCCGGTAGAAGATTCACAGTTACTATTTGCGCGGGGATTAAGGAAAAAAATAATGATATAAATGTTGTGAGTGTAAAAGTAAAATAGGAGAGAGAATGAGTGGAGAGAATAGTAAATTATAATGGTGTTGTGAGTATTAAAATAATGTAGGAGAGAGAATGAGTGGAGGGAATAGTAGAGATTCTTTGCCATTTTAGGAAATGTGCAGTTTGTAATGGGACGCCCAAAATAGAAAGTGTGCAATTTGTAGCGGGACAGAGGGAGTATGTTTTGTTTCATTCTTGTTCTTCTCCTTCAGATTTGATTAATGCTTCATCCGTAACTACTGCTATAAATGATGTACCTTTGCTTACTGGGACTAAACTTAAAACTTGGAAAAATAATATAACGATGATCTTAGGTAATATGGACATCGATCACGCATTAGGGGAATCAAGTCCCGCTGCTCTTACTAAAGAAAATACCGTTATAGAACGGAAAAATGTTGAGCAATGGGAACGGTCCAACCGCGTGAGTCTAATGATCATGGAAAATGCAGTTTCAAAGACATTTTTGGACAATGTCTCTGAAATCGAAAATGCTGAATTTTTCTTTGAATTCTTGTGGAAACTTGTTTCCATACGGTACAAGGGTGAAGAAAATCTTCGGGAGTACATTATTGAATTATTTCATCTTTCGATCAAACTAAAGGCACTTAAGTTAGAGATTTCAGAAGATTTGCTCGTGCACTTAGTTTTGATCTATCTTCCTCCTCAATTTGATCCTTTTGAGGTGACCTATAAATGTCGAAAGTACAAGTGGAATATTAATGGATTACTTTCACATATGACATTAGAGGAAGATAGGATGAAATGTCATAAATTAGAAAGTACTCACTCAACATTTACTTCTTCTCGTGAGATTAAGAGAAGAGGGAAGGAAATTGCGGTTGCAAGTAAGAAGCATAAGGAATCATTTAAAGATCATAAAGTCAAGAAATGCTTCTTTTGCAAGGACCTTACTCGCATGAAGAACGACTACCATAAGTATCGCGAATGGCGAATTCAGGATGGTATGTCATTTGGTCTTGTTTGTACTAAGGCAAATTTGGTTTCAATTCCTTAATATACATAGTGGTTGTATTTGGTGTAACAACTCACATTAGTTCATGTATGCAGGGTTGCCTGAATTACCGAATCCCCAGTGAAGATGAGAAATACATCTATATGAAAGCTGGAAATCCGGTTGAAGTTATAGGCATAGGGACTTTTAGATTAATGATAAGTACTGGCTATTATTTTGCATTAATTAAATAATACATTCATTGTACCATCTTTTGATGGAATTTAATATCTATCACAATTTTGGACAAGGAAGGTTACTTTTGTTCTTTTGGGAATAATAAATGTGATCTTTATTTTAAATTCCAAATTTGTCGGTACTAGTACTTTGTCATATATCGATAATCTTAATTTACTTGACACAGTCAAGAAAATGAATGAGTCCCATAATGATGAAACCAAAACTAAAGGCACTAAGCAAAATTTATCAAGTGAAAATTCTTGTATTCTATGGCATAGGCGTTTGGGTTATATCTCTAAAGGGAGAATTGATAAAGCTTATGTCGGAGGGAATCCTAAAAACAACTTGATACTCCGGATAAAACTTTTGCATTAAGTGTTTTAAAGAATAAATTTACAAACATTAAAGGAAATAGAATTTTGAGAGTATCAAACGTCTTGGAACTAATTCATATGGACATTTGTGGACCATTCATTAACCCTTCATGGAATGGTCAACAATATTTCATTACGTTCATGGATGATTACTCTCGTTATTGATACATTATTTTCTTCATGTAAAGTTTCAATCATCGGTCGTTTTCAAGTCTTTTAAGGCATAAGAAAGACTATTAAGAACGTTAAATCCGATCATGGTAGTGAAAAACTACGGACGGTATAACGTATTGGGTGAATAACGTCTGAGTCCTTTATACTCGCTATTTTGAAGAGTGTAGGATTGTCCATCATTACACCATGCCGGGCAAACCTAGCATAGTATAGTGGAGAGACATAATAAAATCCTTAAGGATATGGTAAGAAGTATGTTTTCTTGTACTTCTTTACCTCACTCATTATGGGCGAAGCATTAAAAACCGCTACTTATATTCTCAATATAGCTGCTTCAAAGGCTACCGACAAAACTCCGTATGGACGTTAAGATCGTTGGTAGTTACTTTGTAGGGTATGATAAGAGAGCTAGGGGATATAAATTTTATGACCCGAAAATTAGAACATTTTTCGAGACTGACAATGTTAGGTTCCTTGAGGATGTTGAATTTAGTGGGAGAAATAGTAATGATTTTGAAGAGTTAGAGGAACCACTCTTTATTCCTCAAACTTTAGTTCCTGTTAGAAATCAAGTAATTGTACATGAAATTCAACAAAAGAACATACAATTCAAAATAATTTAGAGACTCCCGTAAATAACGGACAACATGAAAATGTTGGACATAATGAAATTCAACAACCTCAAAAATGAGGATGAACCGGTGCCCTTAAGGAGATCTACTAGAGAAAGAAGAAGTGTTATTCCGGATATTTATGATATGTATCTTGCGGAGAATTAGGACACCTTAGGTTTAGTGGGAGATGATCTAATCACCTTCCATGAAGCCATTAATAGTCCTAATTCTCATAAGTGGATCAATGCCATTAATGAGGAGTTAAAATCAATGAAAGACAATGACATTTGGGATCTTGTCCCATTACCTGAAGGTGTAAAACCTATTGGTTATAAATTGATATTTAAAACCGAAAGGGATTCGCAAGGTAATGTGGAAAGATATAAGGCACGTCTTGTTACTAAGGGATTTACTCAAAAGGAAGGCATTGATTATAAAAAAATATTTTTTCCGGTATCTCTAAAACCTCTTTTATGATCATTATGGCATTAGTGACACATTATGATCTTGAGCTTCATCAAATGGATGTTAAGACAGCTTTTCTCAATGGCAACATTGAGGAAACTATCTATATGAAGAAACCAGAAATGGTGACTAATTCGGATCAAACTAGTCAACTAGTTTGTAAACTTAAGAAATCCATTTATGGGCTTAAGCAAGCATCTCGTCAATGGTACTTAAAATTTAACCAAGTTATTCATTCATTTGACTTTGAAATGAATCTTGATAAAGATTGTGTGTACCATAAGTTCAGTGGGAGTAGATTTATTATTTTGGTCTTATATGTGGATGATATTTTTCTTGATAGTAATGATAAGGACCTTCTAAAAGAAACTAAGAAATTTCTCAAACAAATTTGAGATGAAAGATCTTGGTAAGGCATCTTTTGTATTGGGAATCCAAATTCATCGTGATCATTCACGAGGTATTTTGGGATTATCACAAAAGAGCTATATAGAGAAGGTATTACAAAGGTTTAGCATGGAAAATTGTAAACCACATGACACCCCTATCTCTAAGGGAGATAAATTCAGTCTAAAGCAATGTCCTAAAATTAATTTTGAATCCAAGTATATGGAAAATATCCCTTATGCACCGGCAGTTGGAAGCTTAATGTATGCGCAAGTCTGTACTCGTACAGACCTTGTATTTATTATTGGGATGCTTGGTCAATACCAAAGCAATTCGGAAAGAAGAACATTAAGTCGCATCCAAAATAATGATGAAGTACCTATAAAACATTAAACTACATGCTTATGTATATAAAATCGGATCATTTTGAGATCATTAAGTATTCCGATTATGTTTTAGTGGATGCAAAGATGTCGAAAGACATCATATGGTTATGTCTCTTGTTGAAGAGAAATAAGTATAAAATGAACAAATAGATATACAACTTATAGGATCAAACTCCATGTTATTGGATCCATTTTGTAAAGCGTAATCTCTTTTGATGTTTCACGAGCATATTGCTCATATGGGTGAAACGACTTTTGATAATGCTTAAATCAGTGGGAGTTTGTGTTGTTTTCTATTTCTTTGTGTTTTTTTTATTTATATTGATCTCATTTGGTTAAGTAGGACTAGTTGGAGAATATATATATGCGTTCTTCATATATATTCATTAATATTCCATGCTACATATCTATACTTAATCTATGTCATTTAGTTGGATATATATATGTGATTAATGTGGGTTTAGTTGCAAATTAATTACAACGACTGCCCCTTTAGTCCCTATACTTATAAGACTAATGTACGGGATTGTGTTGGATGACAATAAACGTGCACATAAGGGTCGTCATTCATGTTATAAATGATTAAGGAATTTATTTAGTAAAAGATATTAATCCAAGTGGGAGATTGTTAGAACATGGATTAATAATATGTGTTACTTAATTCCATATGTTATAATCATTTAATAATGTTAAAGTATAGACCAAATATGTAGAATTCCATTAGGTGTAAGTACCATTAAATGATGGGCATAATGGTAACTTCTCACCGCCTTCTTTATGAAAGGGTGTAGTCCCTAAATGAAGTGCCCCTTCTCTTATTATATAAAGGCTATCCATCAGCCATTAGAGACACTAGTTACATATACAATTCAGTCATAAGAATTCTCTTCATTCATCAAGAAGATTATAGTGTGGGCACTATCATTTAGAAGATCTACTCTTCCCTACTTTCTCATTTATTCAAGAACAAGATCAAGAACACAATCATGGATTCTTCAGGTACACGCTTCCATCTTCATCTTCCTCTCATTCTTAATCTAGTTGTGAGTCGGTTCATGGTTAATGGATCATTTTGACACTAGTTACATATACAATTCAGTCATAAGAATTCTCTTCATTCATCAAGAAGATTATAGTGTGGGCACTATCATTTAGAAGATCTACTCTTCCCTACTTTCTCATTTATTCAAGAACAAGATCAAGAACACAATCATGGATTCTTCAGGTACACGCTTCCGTCTTCATCTTCCTCTCATTCTTAATCTAGTTGTGAGTCGGTTCATGGTTAATGGATCATTTTGTTCCAACAGAAAGTAGCAAGAATCATATAAAATGAAAGCCTCTTCCAGGCTTCCAGCAGAAATGATTCTGGCACCATGCAAAGTCCATTGACTATAAAATAGACTGACCACGTTATCGAAAAACAAATATAAACAAGGACATGACTGATAGTCAATAGATAGTAAGTTCCATAAGTTATCTCAGCTTCTTTGTTTTAATCAACCTTAAGCTTGGCAATCTAGACTCACACATTTCCCAAGAACAAAGGCTTCTTACTTCAAAGTTGGCTTTCTCGTTTTAGGGTGTAGCTAAAAGCTTCTATTAGAAGTTCAAGGCTTGGGAACATGGATATAAATTATTATTCTTTAAGGTATAAAGCTGTAAATACCTCAGATAAGCATAACACTTTAGTTGGTACCTCCTCTGGTTCTGCTGCTCCCACCCCATACATCTCAACGTTCCCCGCAAAATTATGCAGCATACACATGCACAACACACAACACAGTTCACAAAAGAAAAAAAAAGAGGAAACACATGATAAAGTTCACAAAGTTCCGTGATGTTAGTCATTTAGTCCCTTTTCCATACTCCTGTTCAGACATTACAGCAGTAAAGCTAGCAAAAACTAAGAAAACATAATATTGGGCATAAGTTGACAGATATGAACATTTCATGAGAATTGTTACAAGGTAGATATAAAGTAGCTATCGTAGCAGGCCAATCAAAAACATTAATTGCAAGTTGCAGGCATAAACTACTGCTTATCACAGATAGACAAATCACCGAGCCATTAATAAAATAAAAAAATAAAAGTTTTAACTTACCATATATAAGGAACGCCATAAAACTATTCTGAAGTACTCCATATAGGCTTAACTTCTGCAAAAAAATCAAGGACAACCATCCTTCCAATGAGAATAGAGAGTAGGAGTGCCTATGAAAGAGCACAAAAATTTGCAGTCAGAACCACACAATAAGAATTGTAATAAAGAATTGGTGCATTTAGGATGGACTAAAGTAGACAATTACAGTTAAATATATCCACACATTCATATCAAACAAATGCTTCCTCTTTTTAAAGCAAAAGCACATGTCATAAAAGTTTGGTTACTGTGCCTTTTGCGTATTCGGGGTTTCTCAATGCACAACATGAAGTATTGCAATAAATTTATGCAAATCAAACTTTTTAGAGAGAGAAGTAAGATTTTGTTCTAGTATCTGCTAATCCTCACAACATCCACATATATACTTCTAAAGGTTTTTACTTGAACTATTTTGAGGTTACTGAAATCTCTGGCTTAAACGTGAACAATGTAAGTTTTAAACTGGAGGGTTAATTAAACTGAGCGTATAATAGTATCATGGAAAATTTATTGCTAGTGAAAAAAAAAACACTTTCCCTCGAAGTGTATATAGAGCAGATTTTAGATTCAATAAATAAGCAAAATATGCAATTAATTATCCTAATATCAAGCATTAGAGATGGAAAACCGGAACCTTATAGATGACACTGGATTACCATGTACTCCCTCCGTCCCACGTGAATGCAAACTTATTTTCTTTTTGGTCCGTCCCACGTGAATGCAAACTGCCCAAAATAGAAATAAATTTATTATTTTATATTCACCCTACCCCACCCACTCATTCTCTCTCTTCATTTTCTACCACACAATTTATTCAACCAACTCCACTCATTCTCTCTCTTCATTTCCTACCACACATTTTCATTATCTTAATAATATTTCTTAATTATCGTGCCCGGAAAAATGGTCCACAATGACGTGGGACGGAGGGAGTATATGACAGAGAAGCCCCTTATAGATCAAGTTATCCCAAACTTTCTAGATTACTATTCATTATTGGAAAGATCCCTTAATCTGTAATTTCTAGTCAGAAATTGAAATCGAAACCCTAAATTGATAATCTTATATCATGGACTCATGGGTAAGAGAATTGAGGGGTGAGATTTCTTTACCGGTAATAAAGGGCAGGGGTCCCAAATCGCAGCAAGTTGCTTAGCTCGTCTGATTCTCGCACGACCATAGAGAGCGCGCACGACCTTAGAGAGCGTGCACAGAGACGTAAAGCAAACAACATAATGCTAGGTCTTTCAATCTGTTTTACCTAAAGATACAGAGAGTAACTGCATGCATTCATGTAATGTATAACCAATTTGCATCGGTTGATCTGGATATAAAACGCCCCAAGGGTAAACACCTTTCAGTTGATCTTGATATAAAACGCCCCAAGGCAATGATCCTTCCATTTAAGCATTGAATCTCGCGGATTGTTTTTGGCGGCGACATGTCAAGAAAAGCCTGTATCTTTTCTAGATTGGCCTCAATCCCCCTTCTGTTTACAAGAAAGCCCAAAAAAATTTCCCGTCCTGACCCCAAAAGTTTACTTGCTGGGATTCAGTTTCATCGAATTCTTTCTCAAGCTGTTGAAAGTTTTGGTGAGATCATCAAGGTGATCGCCCTTCTTCGTCTTAATCACCATATCATCAATGTAAGCTTTCACATTCCTCCCAATCTGCGACTCAAACACCTCATTGACCAAATGATGGTATGTCGCTCCAGCATTTTTCAACCCAAACGGCATCATTTTATAACAAAAGTTTCCCTTTGGCGTTCTGAATGCATTTTTTGCCTTATCTTCCTCCTCCATTTTTATCTGATGATAGCCTGAATAGGCGTCAATGAAGCTAAACACCTTATGCCATGCGATGTCCACCAGTTTATCAATCTTCGGCAAAGGATAACAATCCTTGGGGCATGCCAAATTTAGATCTGTGAAATCTATGCACATCCTCCATTTATTGTTTGCTTTCAACACCATTACTGGGCAAGCCAACCAAATTGGGTATTGAATTTCCTCTATGATTCTCTCCATTAATAATTTTTCGACTTCTTCCAGAACCGCCTTTCCTTTTTCCACCGACAAATATCTGACTTTTTACTTGAATGGTTCTACATTTGGATCCACGTTTAGACAATGCATGGCGACATTCTCATCTACTCCTCTTATGTCTTCAGGTTGCCAAAAAAATACGTCAGAACTTTGCTTTAGAAAAGCAATCAACCCTTCTCGTTCCCCCTTTGACAATTGTTTCCCGATTTTGATCTTTTGTTCAGGGAAACCATCATTAATCTCCACTTCCTCCAATTCCTGAATATCTAGCTCATCTCTCACTTGCAAATATCAACTTCTATTCTCTTCCTTTTCTTGCCATTGGCGAGAACCTCCTCATTATTCTTTGACAATATTTTTTCTGTAGGTTGCCCATTCATAGTCTCCACTTCAATCTCCTCTATTCTAGGCTCTTCCATCTGTATAAGCCTAACAACCCTCACACTGTACAAAGTAGGGCTTATGCTTACTTGTTCCATTGGCAAATTTATCTCGCCAACAACTTCTTGCTCCATCATCTCTTCTGTTTCTCGTACATCATCCATTTCCATCTTTTCACCATCAGACTCTCTTGTTGTCGCCACTGCTATGATTTCCGTATTATCTCTCATACTTTTCGTCTCCTCCAAAGAAGAAATCATGTTAATGCACAGTGAGCGAGCTACTGACTTGGTTGTCAAAGAACAGGTACTTGCGGCCTTCCCTTTCTGCATCTCTCTTCTTTCTAATAACAGTGATGGCCTCACTTTTTAAACATCCAATGCCGTTGGGGGTAGGGTACTTCACCCCCTTTGATGTGGAATGGATACGACCATCTCAAAGCTTTGCATGAATGGAATCCTTACTATGGCATTGTAGGGATAGACTAATTCGATTACCATAAATTTCACTGTGCGAGTTCTGGCAAATCTCCCTTCTCCAATCTTCACAGCCAAAGCAATTATCCCCTTAACCCTCACTGTATGGTTTGTGAAGCCTTCTAGGAAACTATTGTAGGGGACCAAGTTTGCCTCGGTATAGTTCATCCTCTTTAACGCATCATAGTATAAAATATTGCGGCTTGCCCCAGAGGCTACTAACACCCGCTGAATAATGTTATTTCCCGGATAAATTGTGATTACTATTGGCTGGATTCCATGGCTAGTCGTTACCGCCAACTCCCTACTTGAAAAAATTATCACCCTATCCTCATTAGGCGGGTACTCCGCCACATTATAATTGTGCGACAAGGTCATGATTTGATTGTCGAGTTGAGAGATGCTTGGGGTTGGGCCTTGAATAACGTCAATCAAATTTCTTTCATCTCGCGCCACTTGCCCTCCTTCCTTCTCTACTTATTCTCCAAGCTCACCATCATCAATTTTCTTCTGAATCACCCTCTTCAAATTGTAACAATCATCTGTTGTATGCCCCTTTGCCTAGTGATACTCACAGAAGCTATTCTGATCTCTTTGTGCCGCTCCTGACTCTGGCATTGGAAAAGCTGCCGGCAAATGTAACATCTTCAATATCTCGCTAGGTCTGGTGTTCAACTTAGCAAATTTCACAATCTTCCTTGAACCACGGCCACCTCCTCTTCCACCTTGGCCACCGCTGCGACCTCTTCTGTGTCCCTCTTTTTCTTCCTTCACAATTCATTCCTCTCCTTCATGATCTTTCTCGCCATAGAAGTTGATGCGGGAAACATTGGGACTTCATCATTGTCATATCCTCCACAATATCCTCTAACCCGCTCATATAACTCGCCGGTGGTTTCGGGCAACCTCATTCCCAATTCTCGCTTGAAGTGGCCAGGCAATAGACTGACGTATTAGAGCATGATGATGTTACTTTGTTCTATATCCGAAATATGGTTAGCAACCTTCAAAAATCTCTCCTTGTAACTGGCTATCCCCTCACCAGGTTTCTGCCTAATTCCACATAGCTCTTGCTTTCTCACTGGCTGTGCTCCAGAGGCACTGAATCTTGCCAGAAATTTCCTTTTGAAATCTTGATACCCCGTAATTGACTCTGCAAGCTATGTTAGGAACCACTCTAGTGCATGATCAGTTAAGGTACAAGCCAGAGCCCTGCATAATATCGCCTCATTCTGGGTGAGCATAGACATCGTCACCTCAAATCCACCAACATGGGTTCTCGCACTTGTACTAATAGGGTATTTAGATAATGACTGCATGCGAAAAGTTGGATCTGGATCAGCATTCCGAATCTCCTTCACAAAAGGCGCCAAATAGGAATCCTTGTCTTCCTCTGTTTTATTTCCCGCCTCTAACTCCTTGATACTTTTTGCCATTTCTTTATTCCATTGGTCCTCCTCCTTTTTCTTAACTTTCTCGTGTCGCCTAGTCTCCTTGTCCCGACGAGATCTTTCAGAATCTCGTGATTTCCCTTCTGAGTGTCTTGAGCGGCTTGGCCTATACGTCTTATCCATGGTAGACCCAGTATTTATCTCATCACCATCATATTCATAGTAATAAGATGAATCTCGCAAGTTGGCAGATTGATAATATACCTTCCTCCTTTTTTCGTCTTCGAAAATCTCCTGAGACCTCCTTTTCCCTACCAATCCTTCGGATCTCGCCTTAGTAACTTTCCGCATTTCTACCCTAAGCCTATCCTTTGGGGATGGCATGTCATGTTCTCTCCTATCTTGACCCCTTGATACACTTTAGTTGACATCTTGCCCCCTTGTTGGGCTATTTCCAGCTGTTCTCCCCATGACATTCTACGGGATCTGAGTTGGTTCTTGTCTCATTTCCATAAGTCTGTTGTTGTTGGTGATAATCTGCAATAATAGCTCATTGTTTGCTTTAATCCTCTCTGTCTTCACTCTAATTCTGCCTCTGTGAGGGGCAAAGGCTTTTGCCTGCCACATCTCGCCCCTCTCCCAACATTTTCTATTTTTTTGGAGGGTGACACTATATACACTCCCCTATAAACCCACAAACTCGGAGAGATATCTACCCCCAAACTCAAAACATGCTATGTCCTCATAGCAAAGAGAACAAAAACATGTCTTGGGTTCAAAGGACGATATGACACAACAAAAAAAATAAAACAAAGCAAATAAAAACGTACCTACTTGGGTTGCCTCCCTATTAGCGCATTTGGTTAAGGTCGTTAGCCCGACCGTTGCTCCCGTTTGGACTTCACTTTTCGTCCTTTGGCCCACTTCATGGTTTCGCGGGTCCTTATTTTCAGTTCATGCCCCATATATATTCCTTGAGCTTGGATATTATTTTGTGTCTAAGGAAATTTTTGACGTTTCAGCTTTTTGGGCTTCTCCTCTTTCAATCCTTCGCCACTGTCTTCACCCTCCAAAATAAAGGGAGGTACAAGAATGATGGAGGCAAAATCTTTCACACTTTCGATGGGATGGAGAAGGTCTTCTTTGAGGCATTGTTCGTCAATTTGGTCGGGCCCAACCTCATCAAATTAACGCCCTCATCATCTTTTAATTTCTCTTCCACCCCATCTTCTTCACAACCTCTTCATCAACAACCACAACATTACTAGCAGGAGACGGAGAGAGAATAGGTAGTTCGTCACTAATGGAAGCATCCTCCCATTCATAACGTTCAAGTTGGATAGAACTAGTATCTCGCTCATAACCCCTCAAGGCCTCTACTAGTGTAGTGACTTGTGCTTCCAACCTACTTATGGCTGCACCAAATTGCTATTTTTGTTGACGATTTTCCTCCCTCAAACTTGTCAGAGCCTCTTTCCATGATTGCTTTTTAGGTTGCGGTGGATCATAATAATGTGGCTCATAATTGTTCCATGCCCGGCTTGAGTGGTTTCCCCTCCATTGTGTATAACAATTGGGGGAATAATCATATTGTGGTTGCCATGGGTGGAACAAACTACTTTCTTGCATCTGTGAAGAATACTCATGAAAGTATGTCCTAGACGGACAATCATTAGTAGCATGAGAGTATAATCCACAACAGGAACATGCATCTTGAATTATATTGGCACTAGGCGAAGCACTTTTCGCATTGAACAAAGCAATTAATTCTTTTACTTGCCCAGCCAATTTTTCATTAGAATGTGATTCTTGCATGACCTTTAATTTTTAAACAACTAGAAAAAGAAAGAAAATTATTTACACTAAAAAGAAAATAATAAAAGAAAATATTTACAATACACTAACAAAATTAACTTGTTCAAATCACAACAAATCCCCGGCAACGGCGCCAAAAACTTGATGGATAAAAATCCTCTTGTAATAAAAACCTTGCAAGTGTACAAGTGATAGGTTGGTTTTTAGCTATGGTAATTCCTCTTTTATTCTAGACATTTTATAGCAATTTGGTTATATATTGTATTTATTTTAGTTAAATTGCTATATTTTGTATTAGTAAGGAAACATTGTAATAGGAAAATTATTATTAGTATTTCTATTGTAATTTGAGACATATTGGTTTTGAGATACAACGGAGGAGACCAAAGTGCAGCAATGTTGAAATTTCAGTGACCAAAATGCGAGAAACTGAAAGCTGGTGACCAAAGTAGAAATCAAGAAATTGTATTTCAAAATTTTGCTATGCTGTGCACGTGGGATGAAATTTGGAAGGATGTGAATTTGAAGACCAAGAAAAGAAAAGGGTAACGGCGCATGGATCTAGGAGTTGGACCGAGGCACATTTTGTTGAACTGGAGAAGTTTTATTATTTTTATTATTTTTATCTTTATTCCTTTTTTTTTCTTTTCTTTTTAGTAATTCCTTTTTAGATTAGGTTTTAGTTTTGGGGAAGGAGTATAAAAACTCTTTTAGAATTTTATTTTAGGGTTCCATCTTTTATTTTATTTTTACCTAGAGAAAGCTTGAGACTTTCATGGAAGCTTAAAACTATTTGCTTTGGATTTGATTGATCGAACCCCTAATTATCAATTTGAGGTATTGTTCTTTTCAATTTGTTTTTCCTATTCATAATTTTACTTGTGCTTAATTTAGATTTATAACTAGGGTTTGTGGATTTGGCCAATTCACTTGTTCTGTTTATGAATCTTTGCTAGAATTGTCTATTGCTGTGCCAGTGTAGGAATTCATGAGTAGCATCTTTTCGATTTATGCATGTGCCATGGTGAATTGTTAAGTGGGTAAAATTAGACGATTATCTATATGAAATAATTGTAGAAAGCGTTCTTGGTCTTAGTTCCTTAAATCGTTCATCAGTTAATTAACGATCTAGGCGTGCCAGTCAGATCAATTTATTAATTAGGGTTTCTAGTGAGTGTGCCACTGCTAGCAACTAATCTGAAAGAAGGAACAGAGATTGAAATATATCTCGTGATCAGGTGAATAGGGTGGCCTTGAAAAGTGGTATCAATGATAATTGCATAATTAGGTGGGGATTGAAATCAAATCTGAAGTGTTTCTCAATCATTGTTTTCACTCTTAATTAGTTTAATTTATGTTCTTAGGAAGTAATTCAAAAACAAACAAATCCCCCATTGTCCGTGACTAGTTCGTAATCAATACTGTTCCCTGAGATCGATCCTGGACTTCCACTATCTACATTTTTAGGAGTCCTTGTAGTAATTTGTAGGCCTGCGATTAAGCCTATCAAATTTTGGCGCCGTTGCCGGGGAACGGTGTAATTGTTTACGTGCTTATTCTTTTCTTAATCTATTTCTTTTTTTTTATTTTATTTTTTTTTCATTTTAGTATCTGTGCTATCTGCTAAGTGTTTTACCTCGCCCCCCCCTGTGGTGTGTAACCGTGCATGGTGCACACCCGTTCTACTAATAATTTACTTGTGCCTCTTGATTCAGAAATAGAACGTTCTTTCAGGAAAGGACGTAGAGCAAACAGGAGGTTGAACTTTAATAGTGGGGAGACAGAGATGGGGGATAGAGCAGCGCAGACACTTAGGGAGAAAACTGCTCCAAACTGGACGGAGCAACCGCAGGCAGTTACTTTTCCTGCATTGCCGGCGGGAATCACATTTGAGTTGAAACCGGGACTGCTAAATCAATTGCCTAGCTTCAGTGGGCTACCCGGTGAAAACCCGAATCAGCATGTTTCCCAGTTTGTGCAAGTCTGCAACAGTATGAAGCCGGCGGATCTCCCAATTGAGCAGCTTCTGCTCCGAGCGTTCTCTTTTACATTGAAGGACAGGGCCAATGCTTGGTATTATCACCTGGCCCCGAACAGCATTACCACCTGGCAGATGTTGAAAGAGGCGTTCTTGGATGAATTCTTCCCGGTTAATCAAATAAATGTTATGAAACGGGATATAAGTAATATGGAGCAGAAGGGGGATGAGTCATATTATGACTACTACAACAGGTTTCACACTCTCACTAGGAGTTGTCCCTACCACGGGTATGATGCTGATCAACTGATTATGTATTTCCACGGAGGACTTACTGATCAGGACAAGCGAATGGTTGACTCTTCATGTGGGGGTAGCATACTGAATAAGACTACTGCGGAAGCTCAGAAATTATTAGACGAGCTAGCGAAGAGTACCCGGACACATGGTATGAGGTCAAGTGTCAGACAGGTTAATGCAGCTGGGTCCAGTAGTGGGGTGGCGGATCAACTTAAAACTGATGTCGAGGACATCAAAAGTATGATGAAGGCGATGATGTTGGGACAGCCGCCTAAACAATGTGGTATTTGTTACGATGTGACTCACCCTACGAATTCGTGTCCAACATTGCAAACGGGTGAGTATGCAGATGTGAATGCAGTCGGGTTTGCGCAGCAGAGACAGAATACTTACAACCCGAATTGGAAGAATCACCCAGGGTTCAGTTGGTCTAATCCGAGTGGGGCACAGCAGCCACAGTTCGGGAATCAGTTCGGTAATCCGCGGGGTTTTCTGCCGGGTCAGTAGTCCATGCCGTTCAGGGCACCTATGCGGACGGTTTCGGCGGCATCGCGGCCACAACGGTTTCAACCGCAGCGGCGCGCGGCCATCGCGAGTGGACGGTCTACGAAGATATGTTCCGTACACTGGCTCAGAGCATGACCACTTTATCTAGCGGGTTTCAGCAGTATAAGCAGAGTACCGATACGAGTATTAGTGGTCTGGAGAGACAGATGGGGCAGATAGCAGATGCTGTGGGTAGGTTGGAGGCTCAGAATTCGGGAAAGTTGCCGTCAAAGACTGAACCGAATCCCAAGCAGAATGCATGTGCGATCACTCTTCGCAGTGGTAAGGAGCTGCAGGACAGGGTTGTAGCAGAGGAACCGGAGATTGAGGTTGAGATTTCAGAGCCAGTACAGAAAGCACCAGATCAGACAGAAGTAGCGCCAGAGGTTAAGGCTCCTGTATATGAGCCTGAGGTTCCATTCCCCGAGGCCTTGAAAGAGCATAGAAAGCCAGAGCCTGACAAGGCTATTTATGACACTTTCAAGAGGTTAGAGGTTAATATTCCTTTCTTGGATCTTCTTCAGACTGTCCCGAGGTACGCGAAGTTCTTGAAGGAGTTGTGTACTCTGAAGAGAAATCAGAAGGAGAGGAGTATGAAGAAGGGTAAGGTTAGTGAGCACGTATCTGCAGTGTATCAGCGGAAATTGCCTAAGAAGTGCAGTGACCCAGGGATGTTCGTGATTCCAGTTAGCTTGGGGGATGCTTCTGAGCATAAGGCGATGTTAGACTTGGGGGCTTCAATCAACGTCATGCCCTATTCGTTGTTTGAAACCCTTAGGTTGGGACCACTGCAGGATACCAGAGTTGTGATACAGTTAGCGGATAGGTCGAATGCCTACCCGAAGGGATTGGTAGAAGATGTTCTGGTTAGAGTGGGGAAGATGATATTTCCTGCAGATTTCTATGTGCTAGAGATGGAGACGGATCCCAAGGCTCCCATACTGTTGGGGAGGCCTTTTATGTCGACTGCGAGGACAAAACTTGATGTGGCTAATGGTTCCTTGACAATGGAATTTGATGGCCAAGTGATGGAGTTCAATATTTTTGACTCTATGAGATACCCTAAGGATACGGAGTCACTATGTTTTATTGACGTGATCGAGCCATTGGTAGAGGAGGTGTTTGAGGTGACTAGTGGAGATGATGATCTCAAGACCGCTTTAGAGAATGCTTTGGGGTATGCTAGCTTGGATTTTGACATCTCAGATTCGATGAAAGAAGCAGTTATGGGTCTTACAGAGAGTGCTATGTTTGCTACAGAACCGGGTCGTGGTTACATGAAGTTAGATATTCCGGTGGAGAAGCTTGTTCCATCTATAGAGAAAGCACCGGAGCTTGAGCTGAAGGTTCTCCCTGAGCACCTTAAGTATGTTTATCTAGGTGAGGGAGAGACGCTTCCGATAGTAATTTCTAGCAGTTTGACTGAGGATCAAGAGAAGAGATTGATTGAGGTGATCCGGGAGCGAAAATCTGCGATTGGTTGGACTATTGCCGATCTCAAGGGCATTAGTCCATCTTTGTGTATGCACCGGATCAACCTAGAGGAGGGTGCGAAACCAGTGAGACAACCGCAACGGAGGCTTAACCCGCCAATGATGGAGGCGGTAAAGAAAGAGGTCCTGAAGCTACTACAGATGGGGATCATCTATCCCATCTCCGACAGTAAGTGGGTTAGCCCCACACAGTGTGTGCCCAAGAGGGGCGGGATCACAGTTTCTCGCAATCAGAAGGGAGAATTGGTTCCAACCCGGGAGCAAACGGGGATTCGTGTGTGTATTGATCTCCGGCGGTTGAACGAGGTAACTCTTAAAGACCACTTTCCCCTCCCCTTTATTGATCAGATGTTGGAAAGGTTAGCCGGAAGGGCGTATTTTTGTTTTCTTGATGGTTTTTCCAGGTATTTTCAAATACCTATAGCCCCGGAATACCAAGAGAAAACTACATTTACTTGCCCCTTCGGCACTTTTGCCTATCGGAGAATGCCATTTGGATTGTGTAATGCACCTGGAACTTTTCAACGGTGCATGATGATTATATTCTCCAATTTTGTGGAAAGATTTATGGAAGTTTTCATGGATGACTTCACTGTCCATGGAGACTCGTTTGATGAATGCCTTGCTCATTTAGGACTAGTGTTGGATAGATGCATTGAAACAAATTTGGTCCTAAATTTTGAAAAATGTCATTTTATGGTCGAGCAAGGCATTGTGTTAGGTCATGTTGTGTCGAAAAAGGGTATTGAAGTTGACAAAGATAAGATTGATGTCATTTCGGAGGTGTATTCCCGATAGTGAGGTGTCCTCTATTCTCAAATTCTGTCATGAGCATGCGTGTGGTGGTCATTTTGGTGTGAACAAGACCGCTAGAAAAGTCTTGGAGTGTGGCTTCTTTTGGCCTACTTTGTTCCGGGATGCGGCCACTTTTTGTCAGTCGTGTGATAGGTGCCAAAGGGTTGGTAATATTGGGCGCCGTAATGAAATGCCACAAACTCTTATCGTGAATTGTGAAATTTTTGATGTATGGGGAATAGACTTTATGGGTCCGTTTCCTAATTCTTGTGGGTTTGTGTACATTTTACTTGCGGTTGACTATGTGTCCAAATGGGTGGAAGCCATCCCTACACGCACCGATGATTCAAAAGTAGTGGTCAACTTCCTTAGGAGCAATATTCTGTGTCGGTTTGGGATGCCAAGGGCCATTATAAGTGATAGGGGGACACATTTCTGCAATAAGACAGTCGAAGCATTAGTCAAGAAATATCATATCACCCATAAGGTGTCGACTGCTTATCACCCCCAAACAAATGGCCAAGCCGAGGTGTCCAACAGAGAAATAAAATCCATCCTTGAAAAAACTGTGAACCCTAATAGAAAGGATTGGAGTCAAAGGCTTGATGATGTGTTGTGGTCTTACCGGACTGCATACAAGACACCAATTGGTATGTCACCATATCGGTTGGTGTTTGGTAAACCTTGCCATTTGCCGGTTGAGCTTGAACACAAGGCCTATTGGGCGATCAAAAAGTTCAACTTGAACTTGGAGGGTTCCGGTGAGGAGCGAAAATTGCATTTGAGTGAATTGGATGAGATTAGGAGGGATGCGTATGAGAACAACCTCCTTTATAAGGAGCGAGCGAAGATTTGGCATGATAAAATGATAATTAGAAAGGACTTTAAGGTGGGTCAAAGGTCCTTCTTTTTAATTCCCGACTTCGTTTGTTTCCGGGCAAGTTGAGGTCCCGGTGGACCGGTCCTTATGTGGTGAGGGAGGTGTCCCCGCTTGGTACAGTGGTAATTTCAAGTCCTAATGAGGACAAAGGCTTCAAAGTGAATGGTCAACGGTTAAAACCGTATTTTGAAAATGAAGTGGTGAATACCGCGAGTTTGGAGGAAATTGATCTCCAAGACCCGGTATATGTTTGATAAACTGTGGGTTCGAGTCTTGTCAAAGACTTTGAAAGTTGATGCTAGCCGGGGGCTTTCCCGGCGTTTGGTCTAGCTAAAGACGTTAAAGACGGGCGGCTAACCGGGAGGCAACCCGGGATTATTTGCTTATTACTGATTTTTCTGTACATTATGTTTTTAATTTTTGTATTTTTATTTATGTTTAGTACAGGTGCTACTAAAGGTATTTTCTTGGTGGTTTTGTGCAGGGTGAAACGAAGGCAAAGGAGCAAAATACTTGGGGCCTCAAAAAAAAAAAAAAAAAAAAATTGAGGCGCACGCCCCATTTTCATGAGGCGCCAGCCTCAGCAACCGAAGGATGGGGCCATTTTCAAACCATTCAAAGGCGCACGCCTCGTTAACTCCATGCGGCAGCCCCGTTTTGCACAATTCCAAGTCCAAGTCTCGGCCTTCGGTGCGGCCGCCTCGTCCCAGCTTGTGCGCCCGCCTCATTCTCCTCAAAATCAAGGCTTACATCCTAGTCTAAGGCACACGCCTCGTATACACCAGGCGGCCGCCTCAAATTGTTTGAAACAAGGCCAATGTGCTGGAATTGGTGCGCACGCCTCGCCCCGTTGCTTGCGGCCGCCTGGCGTCGTCAAGAACGGCTCTTGCTGAAGGTATGGAATGGGTCGGGTTATCCAAATTTGGGTCGGATTAGGTTATGGAGTGGGTCAAGTATTAAAGCAATGGTGAGTTATTGCAATTTCACAACAACCCAGACTACACGCTTTTCTCTCCTCTCTCAAAATCTCTCCCTACCCTCTCAACATCCCGACCCAAGCTCCCCATTCTCTCCGGCAGCCTCCCCCTATTCCACCCCAAATCTCACCACTTCCCCTTCACCAACATCATCCCCTCACCCAAGCTTGCCTGCTACCCTTTAAATTCCGACCCCAACCCCATTAAATCCAGCGAAAACCTCACCCTTCCCTTCATATTCCGACCAAACTCTCCCCACAAATATCATTCCCCTAACCCCAAGCTTTCAGATTAACCATTTTGTGTTCAATTCCGGGTGGTTTCAATTTCAACCTTTGGATTTTCCGGCGAAAAGTTTGAAGATTCCGGCAAGGGCTTGAAGTTTCCGGCGGCTGTTGAATTTACTGGTGGATTGTGGCAGTTTTCCGGCGAGTCTTTTGAGTTATCCGGACAGTATTTTTCAGAAGCATTGAAAGGTTCGAAGCTAACTTCTTCTCACTATCCTTTGCGATTTCAGTTTATATTGAGGAAGTTGGGTGTTGCTACTTAGATTAATTGTGTTGAGACGTTGGTTATTGTTTTTATTTTGGGAGTTATATTTGTGCTTAAACTGAATATGGGAAAAACTAAAGAGCAATCGAAAAAGGGAGGTAAGAAGAAGCAAAGGGTTGATGAGAGTTCATCTAGTTTGCCTCCCCCACCCCTCGGAACCTGTAACGACCCCAACCCTAGGCATCAATTTTTAATATTATATTAAATGCTTTTAATATTTATATTTATTTTATGTGTTCAATTATGTCTTTAAATTCTTAATTTAAGATAATTTGGGTGAGAAGTGAATTTGGAACCTCTTGAGAATTTATTGGATATTAAATAAAGAAATTTGGGGAAATAATAAAAATGGAAAAATGATAAATAGTGCAAGGAGGTGAATTGAGTAGGATGAATTATTTGGATAAATGAGTTAAATTTAAATTAAAATGGTGAGGGTGAAAGCCTTAGTAGATTTTATTGGGGGGGCCAAAGTTTGTAACCTCCCCTCCCCTTGCCAAGTGTCCTCCCCTAACCCCTCCTCTTACTCCTCCTTGACCGGCCCCTCCCCTCTCCATCATATTCCTCACTCTCCTTCCTCCTCCTTCATTTCATTCTTACTTCCTTCTTCCTAGAGAAAAACTTGAAGCCTCCATTGAAGTCCCCTTTGTACAAGTGTTGAAGCCAAGCAAATCCTCCATCAAATCCAAGTCCAAGAACATCCTTGAGGTGGGATCATCTAGGAGAGTCCATCAAGATATAAAGATCAACCTTCCACATTTAAAACCCTAAAGTGAGTTATTATGACTTCCTTTCTTTGTATGCTCATCAATGATTTGATGTTGTTATTGTTATTAAATGATTGTTTAATGCCTTAGAAATCTTCTTGGAAGTTGAGGATTTGATTTATCTTATGGAATGATGTTATTGTTGATCAAGAGTGTAAGAACATGGGTTGGTTTGGGATTAAAAAGGGTTAAGCTTGAAATTGGTAAAGGAAGTGGGTTGAGATTAATATTCTTGAAAGATGTTTAGAGGAAATGGAATGGGTGGGATTTGTGATGGTAGATAATCTAGAATTATATTATTTGGGTTAGATGATTGAAGTTGAGGTGTGTAAGGTTAAACAATCCTTTTAGTATTCATGAGATTGAGGAAGATTAAAGAGGGATTAAGCTATTTAAAAAAAGGTTGGAAATTCGGATTTGCTGAAAAGGGGCCATGGGCGGTCGCCCATGGGGGCTGAGCGGCCGCCCAAGGCGGCGACCGGCTCCCTTTGTAAACTTCTTTGGGCGGTCGCCCAAGTGACATGGGCGGTCGCCCATGTCACCAGTCCTTCCCCGGTTTCTCCTCTTTTCTTGATTTTTACTAAAAACCTCGGGAATGATTCCTAACCATTACAAGTTAATAGAACCTAATCCAATTCGGATGTGAATCAATTCCTTTCAACCTAGATTAAAGTGGAGCCTCTGACCACTTAAATAAATGTAATTCCATTTGATAAATTTAACAGGAATTCTTATAGAGACCTTGTAATACATAACATTGTCCGGAAATTGGGTATTAAGATTGTTGCGTACTTCACCAATGTGGTTAGAACTTGGGAAGTAGGTCATGAACTATTATTAAGATTTTTCGAGGTTGTGTGATGACTTCGTATGAATCGTATGTGACTTGTTGTTATGTTAATTATTCCCTTGTGGATTATTTGGCAAGTGTTATGTGGCTTCCCAAGTGTGGAATATTTGATACGTTGTTATGATTCCTAATGTGTGGATATGTTTACTATGTGATTGTATGGTTATCCCCTTTGTAGATTATTTGGTATTGTTATATTGTATTCCGGTGTGGATTATGTGGTTATATGGATACCTTACTTGAATTTAAATTCGTTAATGGTATTATGCATAGTGTATTACATGAACTGTTGCACTATAGTATGGTTGTAACGTGAGTATATTTTACCATGTTACTATATGTTTATCCCTTTTGTGGATTATAATTCAAGTATCTGGTATGTGCTTGAATGTTCGGGTGGGTATGATGGAAGTCAATCAATTATTGATTTGTTCTATAATTGATTGAAAGTTCATCATACCGGTGACCCTTCCCCCTCTGTGGCCACGGAGTGGGGCTGTGCTAACGACTGTATTGAGCATGAAGAAGCCTTTACAGACCTGTTGCGATCGTTGTACGGAGGGAAGATGTTATTTTTGGATACACTAATATAGGTATCCTTTCTTATATGGATCTCTGGGGAATGAGGCCTATAAGAGGTGAATGTGTTGGAGGCAATTCACCAAAGAGTGGAGTTTTACTCCCACGTTGTACGACTTATTGTTCAGACGGGAAAAGGTAAAATGAGGTAACGTAAGGTGTTTACCGCTTTCATAATGTGTTAAGTGTTACCATGCTACGTGTTGCATCTTGTATGGCATCTTCTTTGCATTCATAATAGCTCATTGAGATTTATTCTCACCCCTCTCCCTTTCTTGTTTTAGATTTCGAGACAGTGACCCGAACCCGGTGAGGCCGGGGATTTCATTGTGGACTTTTGCTTTGGGGCTTGACAAGTTAAGTATAGGAGTCGGTTGTTAGGAGTATTTATTAAGTAGTCTTCTTTTGTAATTTGTATGGAAAACTCTTTTGTTAAACAAGGTTAATTAAGGTTTCCAATGTAATTGATCGATTTCGGTTTATTAAAAGTTGTGGTTGGATTTCCTCTAAGTAGAGATATTTCCAATTGATTTTATTGGAAGTTTGAAAAGTGGTTTTCTTTTAAAGGCAAATAAATGTTTTAAAAATTTAGATGGATTTTCTTAGTTTGAGCTCCCTTAGCTCGGGACACGTGTTAGGTCCCGGGTTGGGGTGCTCACGGTTAATATCGAGCTTAGTTTAGAGGTCGAGGTAGATGTCTAAACTAAGGGGAATGTGTGGAAATTGATTGTAGGAGTGTTTAATGCGGGAGTTCGTTCTAATGGCCGGAAGCAAGGATGATCGGCGGAAGGTTCTAGAAATTGAAGAAGATTTGGGGATAGGTGGAATTCGGGATGAAGAGATGATGAAATTATTCAGAAATTTATACGAGGATATGGAGACTAGAGGATCGGTTCCGAATCAACTTTGAGGGGTATCAAAGTGATGGATTAGAAAGGTTTGTGAAGAGGAATCCACCGAGTTTTAATGGATATCCGGGTCCGTTAAGGGCGAGAAAAATGGTTAGAGAGAATGAACAAAATCTTTGAGGTTATGGAAAGTCGCAACGAAGAGAAAGTTAGGTATGCCGTGTTCAAACTTGAAGGTTTAGGCGATCGGTGGTGGCGGGAATTTGAAGGGAAGTTGGGAGGCGGGATCATACGCCCCGGACTTGGGATAATTTCACTCAACGGTTTGAGGACTACTTCATTTCAATGGTTACAAGGGATAAGAAGGAGATTGAATTCTTAGGACTAAAACAAGGGAACATGACGGTAGATCGGTATTGATCCGGTTTGAGGAATTAGCTAGGTGTTGCCCTCATTTGGTATCGCATGAAGTGAAAAGGGTTCAAGTTTGTAACGGGTTTGAGGAGTGAGTATAGGAAGAAATTATGGATTGATGGTTTCGCCGATTATCGAGACGATCATAGATAGAGCATATAAGGTCGAGAAGGACATTGAGGAAAATAGTGGAAGGTCCGGAAGTGGGATTAGAAACAAGCCAAAGTATCTAGGACAAGGATCCAAAGTCATTAGAGGACGGCCAAGTGCTTTAACTTCGGGAAGTATGAGAGAGGAACTTGTGGTAGCTTCTTCGTCTAGGCCGATACCCAGCGGTATGGGATGATTTGTAACTTTTGCAAGAAGGTTGGACATACCGAAGATCGGTGTTGGAGTAAGCAAGGCAAGTGTTTAAATTGTGGAGCATCGGGACACTTTAAGAGGAATTGCCCAAGGATGACGAGGGGACGAGCTTCAAGCAGCGGTCAGCTGGGTGGACGACAAAGAGGTAGTACCAAGAGAGATAACAAGGGGAACCGAAAGAGAAGGTCTATGGTCGGGTATGTGTTTCGGGTTCGGGAGAGATAGATCCCTCGAGAGGTCACTAGAGGTATATTCCCTGTCTCAAAAGTTAGGGGTCATATTTCATAGATCTGTTGCATATCATTTATGTTTGGCATCACATTTTGCTTATATGTGACATACATTGTTGAGAAATTGTTTTATTGTTGGAGGATTCTACGCTCTTATGAGAGAATACCTCGAACCTTCTTTGGTTTACCACGACGATGATGTGGTTATGGGCGAGCATGTATTGCCGGTTGAATTAGTATAATTATTAAATTATGATTTTGAGATATACTTGACCTGGAGGGTTAAGTAGTGGTTGTGTATTAGTATTGTCATAATAAGTGAGTCTCCTTTTCTATGCCTAATTTGCTTATATTGGTATTTGATATAGGTAGGCGTAATGGGAAATTCTTGTTATTTACGTGCATTTAAGGTGAAACTTTTGAATTAAGGTGTGAAGAGTAATTGGTATATGTTAGACTTACATAAGAAGTCTTTTCAAAATTTTTAGGTGCTAGTTGTGAGTAAATGGTAAATGTGCTCCCGTCGGTATGTTTCATGTGTTGGTTACGAGTAGGATAAGCGGAATTGTAATCCTTATTTTGATGGCTTTAGGGGGATTAGAATTGATGATCTCCTTGTTAATTAAAGTTCCGGGAAGATCGTGAAAATAATTTTAGAGTCGGGTTAATGATTTCCTTGTGAGGAGTCCCTATATGCAAAGTTCGGCTAGTATGAGTTGGCCGAGAGGATTTCAAATTTTTGGGTTCTATAGTCTTAAACCCGGATGTTACCATGGATCTTGTGAGGGTTGAGTCCGTGATCTTTGAGTTGGCAAATGCTATCGAAGAGATTTAAGGAATTCTTAAGAAATGAAAGATCGTTGCTTTAATTAAATTTAAAGGATGTATAAATGGTGTAGGATGTAATAAGTATGAATTATATTGACGAGAGATGGAAAATAGATTGGCTATAGATTCGATCCTTACCTTACTTAACGGATGTGAGGACTTTGTGAAATTTTAAGGTGCATTAAAGGAAGATTAGATTATGATATGATACGGAATGGGAAAGTGATAACGTAGGCTTTGAGGAGTTTGACTTAGATAAGTGAGATTTTCTTATCTTCTACTCGGGAGTAGCTACACTTGTGTTGCGTATTTAAGCAGGTACCTTATCTTTTTGAAGCTTCCTTTGAGAGTTGTTACCGATCCTAGAGTTGGAGAATTAAGTTAGTCGAAAGGAAGAAATTAGAAGACTACCCAAATTCTTGAGGAATAGGTTATATTGTGTGACGGATTTCCTTTCAACTTGAGAAGTTTAATTAACCTTAGCGAGTTTGCGTAAATAGCAGGTATCATTCTAGCTTTGAGATAAAATCGTATGAGGCGTGGTTCAGGGAGATATTATCGATCTCCAATTTGTCGGGATGAGGTTAGTGAAGCTAGGCCTAAGGTAATTTAGCGCCAAAGTTTGTTAATTCATTGAAGTTTTAGAAAAGATTGGTGATTTGACTTAGAGACCGACTTAGAGTAGCTTATTGAGCGTTGGAAGTTTAAATGTAATGTCGTAATATATTGGGTAACATAAGATATAATACTTTTTATTTAAATATACTTCTTTGAGGTCGTGAAATTCGGGTTAGTGATGATGGTATGGTATTCTCGGAATATTAAGTTGTAATATCACATTATTAATGAAATTAGAATCTTGGAAAGAATCATAGCATTGATGAGACTAATTGAGAATGGAAGTCTTAGAGTATTCGAGTCGTGAAAGTGTATAGTAGAATCATGCCATTGAGAAATCTAATTAAAAATATTAAGTTAGAATGTATGAAAGGTAACCTTTGCTAGTTTGAACCTTAGGGTAAGTGACAATCAAATTCGGGACGAATTTTCTTTAAGGGAGTGAGTGTAACGACCCCAACCCTAGGCATCAATTTTTAATATTATATTAAATGCTTTTAATATTTATATTTATTTTATGTGTTCAATTATGTCTTTAAATTCTTAATTTAAGATAATTTGGGTGAGAAGTGAATTTGGAACCTCTTGAGAATTTATTGGATATTAAATAAAGAAATTTGGGAAATAATAAAAATGGAAAAATGATAAATAGTGCAAGGAGGTGAATTGAGTAGGATGAATTATTTGGATAAATGAGTTAAATTTAAATTAAAATGGTGAGGGTGAAAGCCTTAGTAGATTTTATTGGGGGGCCAAAGTTTGTAACCTCCCCTCCCCTTGCCAAGTGTCCTCCCCTAACCCCTCCTCTTACTCCTCCTTGACCGGCCCCTCCCTCTCCATCATATTCCTCACTCTCCTTCCTCCTCCTTCATTTCATTCTTACTTCCTTCTTCCTAGAGAAAAACTTGAAGCCTCCATTGAAGTCCCCTTTGTACAAGTGTTGAAGCCAAGCAAATCCTCCATCAAATCCAAGTCCAAGAACATCCTTGAGGTGGGATCATCTAGGAGAGTCCATCAAGATATAAAGATCAACCTTCCACATTTAAAACCCTAAAGTGAGTTATTATGACTTCCTTTCTTTGTATGCTCATCAATGATTTGATGTTGTTATTGTTATTAAATGATTGTTTAATGCCTTAGAAATCTTCTTGGAAGTTGAGGATTTGATTTATCTTATGGAATGATGTTATTGTTGATCAAGAGTGTAAGAACATGGGTTGGTTTGGGATTAAAAAGGGTTAAGCTTGAAATTGGTAAAGGAAGTGGGTTGAGATTAATATTCTTGAAAGATGTTTAGAGGAAATGGAATGGGTGGGATTTGTGATGGTAGATAATCTAGAATTATATTATTTGGGTTAGATGATTGAAGTTGAGGTGTGTAAGGTTAAACAATCCTTTTAGTATTCATGAGATTGAGGAAGATTAAAGAGGGATTAAGCTATTTAAAAAAAAGGTTGGAAATTCGGATTTGCTGAAAAGGGGCCATGGGCGGTCGCCCATGGGGGCTGAGCGGCCGCCCAAGGCGGCAGAAACTGGCTCCCTTTGTAAACTTCTTTGGGCGGTCGCCCAAGTGACATGGGCGGTCGCCCATGTCACCAGTCCTTCCCCAGTTTCTCCTCTTTTGCTGATTTTTACTAAAAACCTCGGGGAATGATTCCTAACCATTACAAGTTAATAGAACCTAATCCAATTCGGATGTGAATCAATTCCTTTCAACCTAGATTAAAGTGGAGCCTCTGACCACTTAAATAAATGTAATTCCATTTGATAAATTTAACAGGAATTCTTATAGAGACCTTGTAATACATAACATTGTCCGGAAATTGGGTATTAAGATTGTTGCGTACTTCACCAATGTGGTTAGAACTTGGGAAGTAGGTCATGAACTATTATTAAGATTTTCCGAGGTTGTGTGATGACTTCGTATGAATCGTATGTGACTTGTTGTTATGTTAATTATTCCCTTGTGGATTATTTGGCAAGTGTTATGTGGCTTCCCAAGTGTGGAATATTTGATACGTTGTTATGATTCCTAATGTGTGGATATGTTTACTATGTGGTTGTATGGTTATCCCCTTTGTGGATTATTTGGTATTGTTATATTGTATTCCGGTGTGGATTATGTGGTTATATGGATACCTTACTTGAATTTAAATTCGTTAATGGTATTATGCATAGTGTATTACATGAACTGTTGCACTATAGTATGGTTGTAACGTGAGTATATTATACCATGTTACTATATGTTTATCCCTTTTTTGGATTATAATTCAAGTATCTGGTATGTGCTTGAATGTTCGGGTGGGTATGATGGAAGTCAATCAATTATTGATTTGTTCTATAATTGATTGAAAGTTCATCATACCGGTGACCCTTCCCCTCGTGGCCACTGAGCGGGCCGTGCTAACGATCGTATTAAGCATGAAGAAGCCTTTACGCACTGTTGCGATCGTTGTACGGAGGGAAGATGTTATTTTTGGATACACTAATATAGGTATCCTTTCTTATATGGATCTCTGGGGAATGAGGCCTATAAGAGGTGAATGTGTTGGAGGCAATTCACCAAAGAGTGGAGTTTTACTCCCACGTTGTACGACTTATTGTTCAGACGGGAAAAGGTAAAATGAGGTAACGTAAGGTGTTTACCGCTTTCATAATGTGTTAAGTGTTACCATGCTACGTGTTGCATCTTGTATGGCATCTTGCTGTATTCATAATAGCTCATTGAGATTTATTCTCACCCCTCTCCCTTTACTGTTTTAGATTCCGAGACAGGTGACCCGAACCAGTGAGGCCGGGGATTTCATTGTGGACTTTTGCTTTGGGGCTTGACAAGTTAAGTATAGGAGTCGGTTGTTAGGAGTATTTATTAAGTAGTCTTCTTTTGTAATTTGTACGGAAAACTCTTTTGTTAAACAAGGTTAATTAAGGTTTCCAATGTAATTGATCAGATTTCGGTTTATTAAAAGTTGTGGTTGGATTTCCTCTAAGTAGAGATATTTCCAATTGATTTTATTGGAAGTTTGAAAAGTGGTTTTCTTTTAAAGGCAAATAAATGTTTTAAAAATTTAGATGGATTTTCTTAGTTTGAGCTCCCTTAGCTCGGGACACGTGTTAGGTCCCGGGTTGGGGTGCTCACAGAACCCGTCTCCGGTGTGAGGATCCTCACGATCCCTCGAGGTTTAATTACTACATGTCCCAAAATTATTTTTATTTCTGTACGAATAGGTCCATAATTGCGGAGAGACAGTTTCACATTGGTTCTTTTGGGCTTATTGATAAATTTGGGTTTCGAAGGTGGCAAAAGTTTTGTGACGAACCTATAGAGGAGGGTAATAGCTTGATGGTGAAAGAGTTTTATTCGAATATGAGTAAACTCCCCATGGACCGAGAGCATTCGTTTGTGAGGGGGAAGACAATTAAATTCAGAAGTGAGGATGTTAATAAAGTTTACGGGCTCCCTAGAGTGAAAAGGGAGGAATGTGAGTATTTTCAAGCAGTGAATGGGGATTGGCGTATTTATTTTGCGGATGTGGCGAGGACGTTGGAGGGTAATCGACTCCAATGGACCTACAACCCGGATGGTTCACCCAAGTTTGTGAATGAGACGCAGTTTAATCTAGTGGCAAAGGGGGTGAATAAATTGATTTGCTATAGGATCCTTCCGACAAAACAGCACGTGAAAGTTCCGTGGATGCATGCACTATTGATTCATTTGATTATCAACGGAGGACAGATTTCTTTGGGGCACATCATTTCAGATAATATGCAAGCTGTGGGAGAGAATAAACGGAATGGTTTTCCGTACCCTTCACTGATTTCCGGTTTAGTAAAGGCTGCGGGGGTTCAGTGGAACTTTGGGGGTGAGAAGTTGAAGATAATTAGGCCCATCTCTCGAGACTCTCTTGAAAGCAATAAGAGGGAGGTAAGAGGGATGAATGCTAGAGTTGTTGAGGAGCATGTTGAGGAGGAAGCTGAATATGTTGAGGAGGACGACGACGATGATGATGATGATTACATGGAGGAGACTGAGGATGTTGGTTCTGGGGCTGCGAGTCTTGGTGATAGTGGCGTGGATCGTTTGATGGCTCGTATGGATACGCAGTTTGCCATTACTATGGACCGTCAGGAGCTTGACTTCACGATTATATGGTGCGCATGGCACCACAAGATGATGACGGGAGATGGCGAGATGGCCATTTCCCGAGAAGCGGCTCCAGTCCAAAGGCGGGGTCCCGTGGGACTATCATTTCAGGCCACCGCAGTAGTGCCGAGAGGTATCCCTACCCCTGTCTTACTTTTATTATACTTCTGTGATGCATATAGGACTATGCATGATTTAGTGAGGGGGTGGGGTACATACTTGTTGTTGTATATTCTGATTTCAATTAAAAAAAAAAAAAAAACACTAAAAAATGAGAGGCTAAGTGAAAACCCGAGAGGGCACTTAGGCAAAAGGAGAGAGTGTAAAAAAAAAAAAAAAATTGAAAAAATGAAAAAACGAGAGGCTAGGTGAAAACCGGAAACGGCACCTAGGCAAAAGGTGAGTGAGTGAAATACTTCCTATCTTTATATCACCGGTGTTGGAGTCATAAGGGAGGATTGGAGCGTAGGGTAGGATTGTTTCTTTTGGCGTAGGAGGGAGGATTAGAGGCGTTAGGATAGAAAATCCTCGTATTTCTTTTTGGTGTTATAAGGGGTGTTGGTGAATTGAACGAGATAAGTCTTTGCTTGGGCATTGACTTCATTTTCGAGGGAGATTGTAGTGCGAGATAAGCGTGGGGGAAAATTAGGACATCTTTAGTTCCCCCTGGCTTTTTGATGTGTGGGCCTTAACTTGGATGTCCCGTTTTTGCATATTTGGAGTTGGGGTCGAGCTAAGGCCATTGGTACCATTGTATTTTTGGAGTGATAAGGAGCGGAGTTCCATTCTCCGAGTACGTTGATTGAGTCGCTTGATTGTGTTGACTTTTGTTGTGGTTGGTTTAGAGGAGTTAGGGAAATCATTTTCCCTCGCGCATCTGTTTTAGACCTGGAGTTAGCGAGGAATTAAAAATTTACTCAGGGACGAGTAAAAGGTCTAAGCGTGGGGGAATTTGATAGGTTGGTTTTTAGCTATGGTAATTTCTCTTTTATTCTAGACATTTTATAGCAATTTGGTTATATATTGTATTTATTTTAGTTAAATTGCTATATTTTGTATTAGTAAGGAAACATTGTAATAGGAAAATTATTATTAGTATTTCTATTGTAATTTGAGACATATTGGTTTTGAGCTACAACGGAGGAGACCAAAGTGCAGCAATGTGGAAATTTCAGTGACCAAAATGCGAGAAACTGAAAGCTGGTGACCAAAGTAGAAATCAAGAAATTGTATTTCAAAATTTTGCTATGCTGTGCACGTGGGATGAAATTTGGAAGGATGTGAATTTGAAGACCAAGAAAAGAAAAGGGTAACGGCGCATGGATCTAGGAGTTGGACCGAGGCACATTTTGTTGAACTGGAGAAGTTTTATTATTTTTATTATTTTTATCTTTATTCCTTTTTTTTTCTTTTCTTTTTAGTAATTCCTTTTTAGATTAGGTTTTAGTTTTGGGGAAGGAGTATAAAAACTCTTTTAGAATTTTATTTTAGGGTTTCATCTTTTATTTTATTTTTACCTAGAGAAAGCTTGAGACTTTCATGGAAGCTTAAAACTATTTGCTTTGGATTTGATTGATCGAACCCCTAATTATCAATTTGAGGTATTGTTCTTTTCAATTTGTTTTTCCTATTCATAATTTTACTTGTGCTTAATTTAGATTTATAACTAGGGTTTGTGGATTTGGCCAATTCACTTGTTCTGTTTATGAATCTTTGCTAGAATTGTCTATTGCTGTGCCAGTGTAGGAATTCATGAGTAGCATCTTTTCGATTTATGCATGTGCCATGGTGAATTGTTAAGTGGGTAAAATTAGACGATTATCTATATGAAATAATTGTAGAAAGCGTTCTTGGTCTTAGTTCCTTAAATCGTTCATCAGTTAATTCTGCGATCTAGACCGTGCGCCGATCAATTTATTAATTAGGGTTTCTAGTGAGTGTGCCACTGCTAGCAACTAATATGAAAGAAGGAACAGAGATTGAAATATATCTCGTGATCAGGTGAATAGGGTGGCCTTGAAAAGTGGTATCAATGATAATTGCATAATTAGGTGGGGATTGAAATCAAATCTGAAGTGTTTCTCAATCATTGTTTTCACTCTTAATTAGTTTAATTTATGTTCTTAGGAAGTAATTCAAAAACAAACAAATCCCCCATTGTCCGTGACTAGTTCGTAATCAATACTGTTCCCTGAGATCGATCCTGGACTTCCACTATCTACATTTTTAGGAGTCCTTGTAGTAATTTGTAGGCCTGCGATTAAGCCTATCAACAAGTTACCGATGTAGTAGTATTCACAAGCAAGAATCGAATCCACAGAGATTTGAGTGTTGAACAAATTGATTTAATTAGTGTAAAAAATAACAAAGGAAAAGGGGGGTTTTGATTGGTTGAATTATTAAACTTAAGAAAGCAAATTAAATAAATTAAAGATAACAAGAGACAAGGGATTCATGGATTGGGGATCATAACAATTATCACTTTATGCTATTTATTTCATGTAAAAAGGATTCAATCTCATTCTTGGGTTCGTTCACAAAAACCTAGGGTTAAGATGTTCATATATTCCGGTAGGTCAATAAGAACATTAGAACCCTAATAACTCTATCTCATTTATATATACCGGTAGGTCAATATAAACATTCAAGAATTTCAATTAAAAACTTAAGAACAATGGAACCTAGATTCATTTGATTTTCGGTAGGTCCTCAATTGAATCTATTCTTCTCAACAATGGTCAAATTACAAATCATCCACGCAAGTGAAATGGCTTGTATCCAAATAAATTCAAGAGATCAAAAGTATATTCCGCAAGGTCAATACAATTGATCTCAAGAACGATAATTAAAACCGTTGAGAAGAACAAGAACGAAAGAGATATAGGAAGAATTAAAATTCTAGCCTAAAGATCAAATTGTTACTTACCTCAATCCATGAATCAAATAAATTAGCCTTGAATGGCCATTATAATAAATTAACATTGAATCTTCAAAATAAAATACAAACCTAAACTATAATAAAGGGGAAAAATATAGAGAGAGAATGATAAAAATCAAAAATTTCAAAGATGATCAAAAACTAGTCTAGGGTTCTTTTTATAGGAGGAGGAAGGTAGAAATCCTTTTTGGAAACAAATTCTGGTCAAAATAGAAAATCTCCCGAAATCCGTAAATCTGTTAAAATCACGTTTTTATTATTTGTGATGGAATTAAATCCGTTGCTGAAATTTGGTCGGCGGTCGCCCATAATGTCATGCGCGAGCGCCCAATTGAACAGTAGCTTCTCTCGGCCAAACCTTGATTTCAGAAAAAAAAAAGCGGTCGCCCATTTGTTTGCTTTGGCCACAGCCCAATTCTAATTCTGCCTTAGCCCAGCCCATGTCAACAGCCATTGCCCATCTCCTTGGCCGGCCACCCTTGGCCCCAATTTGTTGTGCTTTGGCCGGCCAGCTTTGTGATTTGTGATGTTTGCTTTGGATTAGTTCCGTCTCGCAATTGCACAGTCGCACTTTAATCACTATAATTTCAAGTTTTGCACTTTAATCCTTGACCTTTATATTTTCACTTTGGCCCATGAATTTTATTAAATTAAATTCCTTCAAATTTTTCATATTTCCAGTTTAGTCCCTGAATTTCCAAGATTTACGTTTTGATCCTTGAACTTTCAAAATACGCTTTTTCTCCTCTTTTTCTGCATTGTTGCACATCAACCCCTGAACTATCAAAACACTAACAAAATACATTAAATTCCCAAGATTTCGAGCATCAAATAAGCTAAAAAATATATTTTTTGGATGGATAAAACCACATCCATCAATAATCTGCAATAATAGCTCATTGTTTGCTCTAATTCTCTCTGTCTTCACTCTAACTTCCGCCTCTGTGAGGGGCAAAGGCTTTTGCCTGGCACATCTCGACCCTCTCCCAACATAACGTTCCCTATCTTCTCGCTCTGTCCTCCTTGGAACCATGGACTCCGTCTCTATTGACTGCACACCACCTTCTAGACCTGACTCAACATGCACATAAGCTTCAATGCGCAAGTAGGGTGTTGTCAATGCCAGGTTAGTGTTTGTGATGATTTTTGAAGGGGTTCATTTATCATGCACCATTTTGAGGTTGTCTTTCTGGGTTTCAAGGAGAATACAAGAACAATAACAAGAAAAGATGAACAACGAAGAAGAAACTTTAGGTCCCTGCAACGAAACCAACTGATGCTGCCACACAAAATGGTTGCTCAAGCCCAAAGTGAGTAGTTCAGCTGTAAATACTCTGTCACCTTCTCCGTGAGCTCCTACACACAGAATACACGTAAAGTAGGCTGGGGGCATCTCCGGCAAGCCCCTACGGCGTGAGGATAAGTACTTGTTCAGGTGAGCAAGAAAGAGTACAATGGAAACTCTAGAAAACACTGTAAAAATGTACTTGAGACTCACCCATTCTGATTTCTAGTTTTGTTTATATACTTTCTATTGTCATGTGCAAATCACATGCCTTTTGCCACATGTCATTTTTCTATTGGATGAGTATGAGCACTCAAAGTTAGTGGAGACGCCATCCTTTCTGTGACATGTAGTTCATCATTTGAAACAGATTTTTTTTTTTTGGGGGGGGGGAGATATAACATCTTTGGCTGCTTCTGGAATATTGTTGTTGATTCACATGTCGCCCATGGTCGACGACCTTGATAGGGCGGCAACCTTATTGTTGTCGCTGGCATGAACATCATCATGCGAGATCTTCCTTTGAGATCAAATTATTTCTATTTAGAGATGAGCCATAATGGGCTTCTCGCTAAACTTTATTTCTCACCAATATGCTGGTAAAATCGCCACGTCCCTTTTTGACCTATCTTGGGCCTAGCTTCCTGGTCCTTAATCCATTATTGTAGTATTGTCACCCTGCAACAACAAATGTATATTTTTTTAAAGAAAATTATAATTGTTAAAAATATATTTTTAAATAAAGAATATTTTAATATAAGTTTTAAAATAAATATAATATTTTAAAAATTGGTTTTAATGTTTTTCTAGTTCTATATTTATAAAATGTTAATTTCTTAATTTATTTATTTTCTCACTTATTTTTGAAATCATACATAATTAAATCTTTTTTTTTTGCATTTCATAAAATACAATTTTAATTATATAAAAAAAATAAATTTAATTTCTATTTAAAAGGGATAAAGTTTTATTTTTATTTTAACCCTTCAAATTATGAAAATAATTTAAAGATCAAATATTTTAACATTATAAACTTTCATCCCCTTTAAAAATTTTGATTGTTGAACCTATTAATTTTTTTTAACTCCAATGAACGGTTGTTAATTTTTTACCGATTTTAAAAGAAGTGGTCAGGTTGAAAATAAAAGTAAAGTACACATGTGATATTTCACGTTTATTCAATACGTATTTGAGATTTATATTTTCCCAATTATATACGCAGATCAATTTGACTAAAAACTCTATTCGAGACAGAGATATTTTAAGCTTGTATAAAAGCGGGCCTATTCGGGACGTCCCATTTGGGACGCATGACAAAGTGGGACAGGACGGGACGTCCCGCATTTTTTTAAAAAAAATTTCCTTTTTTTTTCTTCTATTTTTTTTTAATTTTTATTACCAGGTCCAGGCCAAGAAAACCAAGAGTCCAAAGACCATTACTAATTTACCATTAGACCTGATGCTGCAGGAAATGTGCTTATCAATCTTCCTCCACGTGGCAGGACTGATCACCTGGCTTCTTGACCTGAAATCAGAACCCACGACTAGCCGGAAGTGTCTCCGGCGAAGACGCTCGGGCGTGAGAGTAAGATAACAGTTGTGTATAGCTCAAATCGTATTGAATAATGAATTCCAATAACAAAATGGCAGTTACCTCTGCACGGTTGGTAGTGATGAACTATTTATAGGTGAAGACCGTTATGTTGGGTGGTGCTACATGAGCTCCGCGATTATAGCAGCGGTTATGTTCGTGGGAACGTGCTTGTAACCGTCCCTGATTTATAGGGATGCTGTTATGGAAAGATTTGACCCATGTGCGTTCACATCTGTCAGGTCGACACTTGGTGGTTAGGTCGAGGTCGCCACTTTGTAGAATGGCCGACCTGACTGTCGGGTAGAGCATGGTTCGTACCCGAATTATGGTATGGACCATGAGATCGGACTAAGTTTGGTCGGGACCTGGCAGGTCGGACCATGGGCTTAGTCGACTGATGCCTGAGATGGGCTTTGGACCTTGCTTTGATTGGGCCTGACCCTCTTGATAGACTGGGGCAATGGTTGCCTTGAGGATTGGGCTTTGGTTACTTGGCCCAACTCGACACTTTTGGTATGATCAGTGGCCCCCAACTTTCGAGTTGACTTTGTCGACTAGGAAGTTAAGGAAATCTTGCTAGAAATTTGTTGTTACTCGGAGGTAGATACTCGTTCTGAGTTTTAGTCGACCAAGATGACGTGGCATGATCTTGGGCGTTGGTGACGAACGGTCAGAGATGAAGGAGCGCCGTTTTTGCCATAATGATTACAATTTTGTCGTTTGAGAGTCCGCCTAGGAAACCGTTTCCGCCATTAATTGGGAAAATTAATTTCGAATTTCCTTTAGTCCTTTCCAATTCAGGAAGATATAAATTCAAGAGTCCTTCTCCATTTACAAGTTTTACTATCTCTGATTCCTCGAAATCCGGCGAAAATATCGAAGAAGGCAATCGGATAAATCAAATCTTCCATCCTCATCTGTAGACCCACTCCGTTCGAGCTAATTTAAGGTATTTCTCTTGCCTCCCAGAATTAGGGTTTAATTTCCGTAATTTCTTCAATTTCGCCATGGCTAAGACTTTTAGTACTGAACCCGGAGCTTGGTATGGGTATTGTAAAGTTAACCGTAGGGTGTATAAGCATTTGAACGGAGAGTGGAGGGAGATGACCATGGAGGAGTGTACTTCAATTTTAACCCGATGGGGTTTGCATTTTACTGAACTGTCATTGCCTGTGGGAGATAGTTTAGGTATCTTAGAAACGAACGACCCAAGAGTTGAGTCATTCCACCTCTTCCATGAACTTCTTGACCATATTGCTACATTCTACATTCAGGGTCCCAATAAGCATTCCTTCCTTAGGAATAGAATCGGATTTCCGGGGGAATCTAGGTCGCCCCTTAGTTTATCAATTAGGTCTCCTGAGACTTCATGTAGAACTGATTCCCCTGTTTCCCCTTCTTCTTGTACAGATATGGAGACTCAAAGAGAAGCCAATGCGTCGACCTCATCAAGTCCCCGTATTGTTGACGCCTTCGAGGCCAATGTGGCTCCAGGCAGGAATGAAAGGGGCTATGTTCCTCAAGGGCCACTGAGAGGGAAGCAGAACTTTCCTTCTCGATTGTCGACCATCTATGACTTCTGTGAGGTGGATAGGGAGGAATTTGAGGTTACCCTCTATAGCAGGACTGACTTCTTCAAACAGTTTGGGAAGACCTACAAAACTGATGCCACCAGGGTTGCCTTTTATTACGGCCAGTTCATTGCCGGCTTGAGATTGCCCTTGGACCCTTTTATTAATGAGTTCCTAGAGTGTGCCAATGCCCTGCCTATCCAACTGGGCGCCAATACTTGTAGAGTTTTGGTCTTCTTTGCAATGGTTTGCCGCTTCTTAGGTTATGAGCCTTGTATGAGGGTGTTCAGAGAGTTCTTTGCTGTGAAGTTCGACAAGAATGGCGGTATAAGTACTCCCTCTAAAGCAAATTCCCCCAAGCTGTTTATTAATTTGCCTAGCAAGGTCAGTGGCTGGAACTCCCATGTTGTAGTAGTGGAGAGTAGGTTAGGTTGGGAGTTCCCTCTACCAGGTGAGGACACCAAGGCGATAAGAGATGAGGACCAGTGGGAGCCCCATTGGCACAGTGATCTGCGCGGGAAATTGGCGGAGTTGGTTGCCCGTGTGCCTATCAGTTGGGAGATCTTGGGGACCACGAAGAACAATTATATTCAAGCAGGAATGATGCTAGGAGATGATGATGTGGTGCCTTTAGTTCCCATAGTCAGGTGCTTGAGGTATCCGAGCTGGGTTACTCATGCTCATGCTAGGTTTGGGAAGATTTGCTCTCTCTGCCAAAAGAATAAGAATTACTGCAGAGATAATGGGGAACATGTCGGTGGTAAGGATCTATTCGCTCCTTCCTTCTCCTTGCGTGATAATTTCTTATGGGCGAGCTCCCTCTTGTTTGTCATTTGTATTTGATCATTTAGTCGTCCCTTACTGATCTCAACGTAGAACTCGTATCTTGCTATGTGTAGCCCCCGTATTGACTTTCTTAGCTCGTTACTTATGGTGCTCGTATGTAGAACTCGTAGCTCGTACATAGAACTTGTAATTATGAGGTGGAGCTAATACTTTTCCTTTTTGACTTGTGCAGTTCTAACCCCTGCTCAGGAAGCCAATATGGGAAGAGCCATTGATATCAGGAAGGCCAAGAAGAGCTATGGAGCAGCTAATGCCAAGGAGAACCGCGAGATAGAGGGGTCTAAGAGGAATGATTTATTGAAACTTGTCGACCAAGACACCACCAAATTTATTCCAGCTGAAGATAATTTGGAAGAATTGGATGAGGCTCCAATGGGAGAAAATATTGAGGGAGGTGATGCTCAGGGCTCTGAAGAGGTCCAGGCCGCTGCTGGTGTGGATGGAGTGGAGCAGAATGTGGAGCCAGAGGCTGAGGTCGTCCGTACTAGGACTCGAGCTCAAGCTAAGTCCACAACCAAAGCCAAGACCAAAGCAGTCTCCAAAAAGAAGTCTCATGTCATCTCTTTGGATGAAGAAGAGGAGGAAGATGACGATGCCCCTCTGAGCAAGAAGATTAAGATTGGTCCCTCAGCAGTGAGCTCGGCATCTAATCAAGTCGATGCCAGTGAGCCTGTGGGGACTGAGGCTTTGGGCCCCGTATCTTCTCCTGTCAGAGTTTCCTATGCTGAGATGGTCCAGGCTCGAGTTGACGAGCTGAGTGAGGTCGCCCCTCTGACCAAAATTAACTTCTTGGCTAGGGAATATCCTGACTTGGAGTATGGCCAAGTGGTTGTCAGGAGGGCGGCTGATCAAGACTTGATCCAGAGATTTACCAAGAAACCTCTAACTCCAGAAGCTTGTCGAGCTAGGGTCGGGCTAGCTTCCTCTGAGGTAACTCTTCTAACTCTTGGAATGGTTGTTCTTATCTTTCATATCCTCCCTTTCCTAGTCTCTTGTATAAGCTCGATCTAACATCTTTCCTTTACCTGATAATGCAGTCTCTTGCCATGATCGACCTGGCCACTACCTATTGGAAGGCTGCTGAGGAGCAGGAGAAGCTAGCCAAATCTATGTTGGCTCGAAAGAATGAGGAGCTGCTGAAGCTTGAGGAGGAGGTAGCCAAGGTAGGGGAATTGCAGGAGGACAAGAAGAAGCTGCGGGCTGAGCTTGAGAAGGTAAAGGAGGAGCACTCCGACTTGGACAGTTCTTTCGAAGCCTTGAAGCTTGTGAAAGATAATGAGATCAAGGCCAAAGAAGAAGCCTGGGGCCTGCTGGGTGAGGCTACTAAGGAGCTCGCTGCTCTTAAAGAGGAGAAGAAGAAGATGTCGGCTGATCTCGAGCTGGCCAAGCAACAGCTGGAGGAGGTCCCAGTCACCCTGGCCAAGAAGCAAGAGGAGCTGGATGCTGCTAGAGCCCAATGGGAGGTAGACCTTGCTGCTGCCGTGAAGACTGCTAGGGAAGATGCCATCAATGCTTACAAAGAAGGTGACGAGTTCCACGATCATGTCACCAAGGAAGCCGGCGCTTTTTGGGATGTGGGCCGAGCTCACATGGCTCGTCGTATTGTAGTGGATCCTACTTTTGATGTCTCGGTTGAACAACTCGCTCAATGGGCTGCAGAAGATCCCTATAACACGGCAGCTCGACCAGGTCATAGCTTAGTACCTTACAATGACAACGACTTGGAAATCATTGCTAAAGATGATGCGGCCGCCGAAGCAGAAGTTTGGACTCCTCCTCCTATTGCCCAAGTTAATTATTGTACCATCTTAGCACAAGTTTGTTTGCTGCTTCATCTTGCCCATTTCCTTGAGGATAGGCGACAGAAGATTGCCAATGCTTGATCCCTACCCGATTCATCTCTGTTTCAAAGGCTCTGGAGAACTGTAAACCATTGTCTGACACTATAGCTCGAGGAAACCCAAATCGACACCAGATGAAGTCATGAATGAAATTGATGGCGTTTTCCTCTGTGATTCGAGCTAATGGTTTTGCTTCCACCCACTTAGTGAAGTAGTCAATAGCCACGATCACATACTTGCAATTTCCCCGGGCGGGGGGGGAAGGGTCCAATCAGGTCGACACCCCACATGTCGAATGGCCAAGCTGCGATCACAGGAGTCTGCTCTGTTGTAGGCATATGAGGAAGGTTGGCAAACCTTTGGCATTGATCACACTGCTGAACAAAGTTGTGGGTATCAACTCTCATGTGTGGCCAGTAGTATCCCAGAGTGATCAATTTGTCGGCTAGAGTCCTGGCCCCCGGGTGTCCACCACAAATCCCACTGTGCACTTCATGAATCAGTAGAGCGACCTCTTGGGGGTGGATGCACTTTAGCAATGGTCGAGTGTAGGATCTTCTGAACAGATTACCTCCTTGAATAACATACCTCGGGGCTTTCTTTTTAATAGCTCGAGCTTTCTTCTCGTCATCTGGCAGCTCGCCACTTTCTATGTATGCCTTCATTTCTTCGATCCAACACTTTTCATAGGCCCAATTTCTAGAGGGATCTTCTACACATTGAATTTTTACCCTCTCATAAGCTGGATTCTCGAGGAAAGAGATGGGTTCATCGTTCGGCTCATCTGAGGTGGCTAGTTTCGAGAGGAGATCGGCTAGCTCGTTGTCTTCCCTTCCAATCCTCTGAATCTCCCAGAATTCCAAATCTTTTATTAGCTCCTTCACCAGGTCGCAGTATTTGATCAACGTGGAGCTAAGTACCTCGTACTCGCCTCTGACCTGGTTAACTATCAGTTGAGAATCACAATAGGCCATGATTTTTGTTGCCCCAAAACACTTGGCATATTCTATAGCTGCTATCAAAGCTTCGTATTCGGCCTGGTTGTTGGAAGCATCGAATTTGAACCTCAATGATTCCTCATACACGGTTCCAGACTCTGGCTCGATCAAGATAATCCCAGCTCCACTAACATTTTTTGTCGCTGATCCATCTAAGTAGACCTTCCAACAATCATCGGGTAGACTGATGTCGACTTGGGACTCTGGCTCCTTTCCTTTAGCCTTTTCCTTTGGAACTCGTTGCTCGTCGTCTTCCTTGGTGAACGTAAGCTCAACCAAGAAGTCAGCTAGAGCTTGAGCCTTCAGCGCCTTTCTAGGTCGATATTCAATGTCAAATTCAGTAAGGGCAATTGACCAATTGAGTAGCCGACCTGAACTTTCCGGCTTGTGCAGGATTTTCCTTAGAGGGGCATTTGTAAGAACCACAATGGGGTGAGACAGGAAATAGGCTCGCAACTTCCTTGAAGCTACGACTAGAGCATAGGCGACTTTCTCAGCATTGTAGTATCTACTTTCCACGTCGGATAGGGCTTTGCTGACGTAGTAGACCGGCTTCTGCTGACCTTCCTCTTCTCTGATTAAGACTGTTGCAACTGACTTGTCCCCTACGGACAAATATACGAACAATGGCTCACCAGTGATCGGGCTGCTCAATAGGGGAGGAGTAGCGAGGTATGCTTTGAGTTGTTGGAACGACGAATGACATTCGGCCGTCCATTCAAAGTTTTTCATCCCCCTCAATGTTTTAAAGAAGGGGAGAGACCTTTCAGCTGACTTGGCTATAAACCGACCTAGTGCTGCCACCCTGCCATTGAGTCGCTGCATCTCCTTTATGCTGGTTGGCTCCTTCATGTCGACTAGAGCCTTTATCTTCTCAGGGTTAGCTTCTATTCCTCGCTGAGATACCATAAACCCCAGGAACTTGCCAGCCGCTACTCCGAAGACACACTTGCTGGGGTTGAGCTTCATGTCGTTTGCTCGTAAATTGGTGAATGTTTCTTTTAAGTCGACTACGTGACGTCCGGCTTTTGTTTTGATGACCATATCGTCGACGTAAGCCTCCATATTTCGACCAATTTGTGAAGCAAAGACCTTGTTCACCATCCTTTGGTAGGTAGCCCCTGCGTTCTTTAACCCAAAAGGCATCATGTTGTAGCAGTATATGCCTCCAGCCGCTTGAAATGCTGTCTTGGCAATGTCGTCCTCATGCATCTTAATCTGGTGATACCCTGAGTAAGCGTCGAGGAAACTGAGGGTGGAGTGACCAGTAATAGAATCAACCAGCTTGTCAATTCTCGGGAGGGGATAGCTGTCCTTTGGGCAGGCAAGATTCAGAGTGGTGAAGTCGACACACATCCGCCATTTACCGTTTGATTTCTTCACCATGACCACATTGGCCAACCAAGTTGTATGAGTGGCCTCTTTGATTATACCTGCACTTAACAATTTTTGTACCTCGTTTTTAATGGCCTCCTCCTTGTCGCGAGCAAAACTTCTCAACTTTTGGGGTCTGGGCTTAATGGTCGGGTTGACTTCCAGCCTATGGACAACGACTTCCTCCTTGATCCCCCTCATATCTTCTACTCGCCATGCGAAGACATCATTACTCTCCTTAAGTAACTCGATGATTTCTGCTCGCTCCTCAACTGATAGCTGCTTCCCAATCTGAATTTTTTGGTCGGGGTAGGAAAGGTTGGTGATTACTGACTCTAGCTCATCCACAGCTTCTAGCTCTGGTCCATCCCTGAATTGTAGAGTCTCAATGATTATCTCCTTGACCCTTCGTCTCTCCTCGGCCCCCAGGTGTGGAGCTTCTTCTGCTATCATATCATCTAACTTGTCTGCGACCTCACTGGTGGTGGTGGTGGTGGCCCCCGAGTTATTGTTGAGCTGGAGGCATAGGTTGCCTATGATGACTTGGTCGACCATAACTACATCTGAATCGACCTCAGTGGTGTTAGAGTGACGTGTCGACTCAAGCATGACCTCGTCATTTGAGCGATAGGTCGACTCTACCACGTCGGTGATTGTTGACACAGCCCGTAGTTTTGGTGAGACGATTGGAGACGGCCTTTAAATAACCATCAGCCGTCTCGATCTCTAGCTCTCTCTTCTTTCTTTCCCGAAGAACATGGTCCAGGTAGGCCCGAGCTGTGCCTTATACACAGCCTATTCCAGCGGGTGTAGGGAACTTGACTCGTTGATGAGGGATCGAAGCTACCATTCCAAGAGCGACCTGACCAGGAATACCAAGTATGGCGGCATAGTCACTGTTTACATCAATTACAATAAATTGTACCTTTGAGACGACCCTGAGGGGGTGTTGGCCTAGGTCGACGTCGAGCTCTATCTTTCCCTTTGCATCAACTCGATGATTTGTGAAACCTTCCAGTCTGCCATCATATCTTTCCAACTGTTCGTCGTTAAGGCCCATTTCTTTGAAAGTTTTGTAAAACAGAATATCCTTGCAGGCCCCCGTGTTGACTAAGAGTCTGCTCGTCGAACATCCGTCTATGAGACCTGGGATGACGAGAACTTGCTCTCTAGCCGCCATATTGGTTGTCAGCTCGTTTGGGTAGAAGCTGATCACCTCGTCCCTGACATGGGGCCTTGGAGGTACGTGTGGGGCCTTATTAAGCTGGAAGATCTGGTGCTTTATGGCCGTGTTGCTGACTTGCTCAGTTATGACACCCAAATTGATTCTAGGCTGCCTTGGGTCGGGTTGTCCCCCAGCAGGTCGTCCGCCTCCGCCGGTTTGAGGTCCTTTGACGTATGTGTCGAGTCGCCCCTGGTCGACCATTCTTTGAATTATCCTTTTTAAACTCATGCAATCCTCAGTGGTGTGTCCTGTGTCTTTGTGGTAGTCACAGTACTTGCTGTTGTCTCTCCTAAATTTGTTGCCCGGGTTCATGGGAGCAGGGGGTGCCAACTCGACGGCATTCATGATTTCTGTTCGACTCACCGTAAGGGGAGTGAAAGCCTCAGGCACCTTCTCGGTAGCCCTTGTCCAGTTCTTACCGTTCTTATTGTTTCCTCCATTCTTGTTGGAGTCCTTCTTGTCATCGGCGACCTCAACCTTGGGGCTCTTACCATTCTTCTTCTCTTTCCTTTCCTCAGCAAGAGCAACATTATACACCTTCTCGAACAACTCCTGTCGAGTTGTGACTGTACGTACTGTGAGCTCATAATCCATGTCTGCCGAGGAAATACCATTTCGGAAGCAGTTGATGACTTCCCTATCAGTGATGTCTTCTTCAATCTTGTCAACCATTTCTTTGAACTTGGTGAAGTAGCTCATGGAGCTTTCATTTTTGGCCTGTACTAAGTTGTTTAGATCAGTCACCGTCACCTTCCGAGCTCCAGCAGTCGAGAAGCGATCTAGAAACTTAGTTCTCAAACAAGTCCAGGTGGTTATGCTGCCAGCTGCCAAACCATTAAACCATGTCAAAGCTGCTCCTGTGAGAGTACTTATGAGAGCTTTGCACATATTGTCGTCTTCATTGGCGACAAAACACATGGTGGCCTCCAGGTGTGCTATGTGGTTCTTGGCATTAGTGGCTCCAGAATACTTCTCTAGGAGGGGCAACCTGAAGCTGGGAGGAGGTCGACTATCTCTCATCTCCTTGGAAAGAGGTCGAAGAGCAAAGTCAATTCGTTCGACCTTTCCAGTATTCTTTTTCTTCTCCTCCTCCCATTGCTCAAACTTCCTTTTCATCAACAACCATTCCCTTGCGTCGGGTCTTCCGTCTCCTGGAGGGGAGCAAAGATTCGACTCTACGTCCTTCGCTCCTGTGGGGAGTCACCCGCCTACTCCTCCCCGTCTCGCGGGAGTTGGCCCTCTCCGATCTAACCGGGAGATCTATGCCTCGTTATTTCAGGCGACCTCGCGCCTCTCAAGCACCCGGATGGCGACTCCGCGCCAATTATCTCCGAGTGGCGACCTGCGCCTCTCATGCTCTTACATGCGACACTGCGCCCGTTCCCGTCTCTACGAGACCACACGATCTCTCGCGTTCGCTTGGGGGGCTCACGCCTTTGTTTCTACCCAGGCCGTTAATGAGTCCTCGAGGATCGGGATTGAGCCTCCTGCTCCCTATTTCTGGTGAGGCTGACCCTCAGGTCGTTACTCGGCACATGCACGATAGTGGGAGCTCGCTGGACCATCCTGTTTTCGCCATTCTGTCCCACTCCTTCATTTGGCCTCACACTCCTGGCCTGCTGCCTATTAGAGACCTGAGTGGGAGCCACTCTTTCTGAGCGCACGTCAGCCTGCTCTGCCTCCTCCATAGCTATCAAATCAGCCAGAATTTGGGCTCGCTCCAACATCATTTCCTTCTTGCTCATGGGATTGGTTGAGGGACCTGCCCTGTTTCCCATGTTCACCTGTCCAGTTAGACGCTTTGGATGAGGTGGGGCTCCTTGCCCCTCCATTGGGCGCTTTTCCCTCCGACCATCGGGCAATCCTCTGCCATCAGCAACACTGTTGGATCGCGTTGCTCTGGCGTGCTGACGTAGTGGTGGGGGAGGAGGCAATTCAGCGTTTCTAGCGTTGCCATTCGCGTTGTTATTGTTCACTTCTTCGTGCCCAAGTGAAGCCTCAGATACGTGTCCGTCTGAAGTCACCATTGTTGTAGGTTGATAAAGTTTTCGAGGTCAAGCTAAAGCACGTTTCCCGGCAATGGAACCAAACTGATGCTGCAGGAAATGTGCTTATCAATCTTCCTCCACGTGGCAGACCGATCACCGCTTCGACCTCGAAATCGAACCCACGACTAGCGGAAGTGTCTCCGGCGAAGACGCTCGGGCGTGAGAGTAAGATAACTTGTAGATAGCTCAAATCGTATTGAATAATGAATTCCAATAACAAAATGGCGCTACCTCGCACGGTTGGTAGTGATGAACTATTTATAAGCGAAGACCGCATGGGTGGTGCTACATGAGCTCCGCGATTATAGCAGCGGTTATGTGGTAACGTGCTTGTAACCGTCCCTGATTTATAGGGATGCTGTTATGGACAGATTTGACCCATGTGCGTTCACATCTGTCAGGTCGACACTTGGTGGTTAGGTCGAGGTCGCCACTTTGTAGAATGGCCGACCTGACCGTCTGGGTAGAGCATGGTTCGTACCCGAATTATGGTATGGACCACGAGATCTGACTAAGTTAGTCTGGGACCCGGGCAGTCCTGACTACGGGCTTAGTCGACTGATGCCTGAGATGGGCTTTGTGACTTGCTTTGATTGGGCCTGACCCTCTTGATAGACTGGGGCAATGGTTGCCTTGAGGATTGGGCTTTGGTTACTTGGCCCAACTCGACACTTTTGGTATGATCAAGACCCAAGTCAAAAAAAAAATAAAAAAAAAATGTACAATTAATCTCTTATTGAAACGCGGTTTGAACCAAATCGAATCGAACCAAACCATAGCGGTTTGGTTTGTTTCGATTTGAATTTTTTCATGAATCGGTTTAAAATATTTTCAAACTGATGACCAGTAGATTGATCAAATTTTCACATACCAAACCAATACAAACCAAATTGAACCATTTACACCCCTACAAATTATGTAGGAATTATTAATGTGATAGTAAATAGCAAGTGTGTTGATTGATTTGAGTATTATAAGTAAGTTTCACTAATTAAAAAATATTAGAACTTTCTCTTTACGAATTTTACAATTTTTAATTGAACATATAAATGTCATTTTTGCGGTTATAGATTATATAATTACTTAAAAGCTACTCCTTAACGTCTCATTTTTGCAGTTATATGACAAGTCGTTTTCACTACTTATTAAATAATAAAAATTAACCTAAAATAAATTTTGAAAGTTCAAGTAAGACATTTAGTTAGTGGAGTAAATTTTGCGAGTTCAAATGAAACGAAGAAAATAAACAATTAATATGATAATCTAAAATCTGGTGTAGGGATGAATAGAAAATGAATAATTTCAAAATAAAAGTTATAAAAGTTACAAAATGAATAATTTCTAAAGGGTTTTGTAGGATACACCCTTCAAGGGTATTTTAACAAGTGGTTAAATATTTTTTGACAAAAATGTCCCTTATTTCTTAAAGCAATCATATGTATAATGGGGGTAAATTGTAATTTTCAAATAAAAAGGCCTCACTTTCTCTCTCTCTCTCTCTCTCTCTCTCTCTCTCTCTCTCTCTCCTTTCTCACTGGTCCGGCGACCCTCCTCACCTCACCTTCGGCGACCTCTGCCCTCCCCATCTTTCGGCGACGTCCTTTTCGGGAGACTCGTCCCCTTCAATCCATCTGACCCCATCCCACCCATACAGTGGCCGACGTCTTCCATCCCACCGACGACGACCCCTCCCCCACTCCGACCACCCTCTTCCAGATCTACCTTCTCCACCCCCTACCAACCCTTTCCCAACTCTGACAACACACCTCATTCCCTTCGTCTCTAATCAAGATTTGTAAATGATGTCGCCGGATCAGTGAGAAAGTAAGAGAGAAAGTGTGGCAAGTAGAGAGAGAAAAAAAGTGGGTCACTTGTTAAGATACTCTTGAAAAGAAAGGTATTCTAACAAATCTCGTTTCTAAAATCTCGTGTAGGGATAAATTTTGCAAGTTCAAGTAACATTTTTGAGATGGGAAACAAAGCAATGGTGAAGAGTCAGAGGGCACAGTAATTAACAGAAGACTAAAGAGAAAAGCTGATTTGCGTGAGCATGACGCCCCAATGAGAAGAAAGCATCTTTTTCCCGTTATCTATCTACGCGCACGCATTTCCGTACCTGTGAATGAAACTGACCCTTCGTTGGGTCTTTTCTTTTACGGGATCCCTAGAGGAGCGTTGAAAACTATGCTAATATTTAAATTAAACTCCGCATTCTGTTTCATATCACCACCTCAAAATTAGAATATTTATAATTCTGGTCCTTTATTGTTTCCATGTTAGCCCTGTCTTCCCTTGTTTAGGAATAAAATTAAAAACTAGTTTGCCATTAGTTTCCGGTGATAATGTTTTCATATACTTACTCCCTTGATATCAATTTACCGTCCTTCTTCACTTAATATTGTCTAAAATGACAATTTTTTACACTCAAAATATCAATCAACTTACTATTCATTTTACTCGTTCTCTTTCCATAAAATTCAATTAAATCTCATGTCTCTCGCATGCTTGACTTAATTAAGGTTGTTTTTAATGAAAATACCAATGCACTCGACATTGCCATCAAAATCAATCATTTTCACAAGAAAAACGATGAAATGCCCAGGCAAAAAAATAAAAATAATTTAGTTAATTAACATGCATCAGTTTAACTGGGTTTTGTTAGTTATTTCGTCAAGAAAAAAATTCCTAACTGGCTAACATAGTAACACATTGACAAAATTAAAACATCATACCCTAATTAGCACGTATACTTCTAGATTTTGAATCCTGATTTGTCATTTACCCCTCTTCAAAACTAAAGGAAGGCAGAAGTGCCATGTCTCTGTGGGTGCGGGGTTTGTGTTATTGGGTTCTATGAGAATAGAACCCAATCCAAACCCCTTTACTAAACAAAGTGCAGATAATTTTAATCAAACTGAGATGAACTTCAACCAATTTTCCCCAGAAGCAAGCAAGTTCATAATTCATACCATGCAGGTTAATGCAGGAGTAACTAGATAACAGCAAGGGTCAGTTGTAAAACTGTAGTACATGATCCAAGTACAAAAAATATAAATTACATAAGATATAAACTATCAAGCTTTCCTGACCCCTTCAAGAGATCCATCAAAGAAAAGGGGCATGAAATTCTCATTTTCCCCCCAACTTTTCGTTTATATTTTAAGTCAAAGAGCAACAACAGGTCGGGATTTGCAACAAAAATCAATTTGATACCATGAAAAATGTACACAATCTGACTAAAAGCATTATACGCCAAAACTGTTTCACACGGATTGAAAGCTTCGTGCTTCCAAGGCTTCCTGTAGGCATTTAACGGCACTATCATAGTTAAGGAAACCCATATACCAAAATTCATGGTTGTCTACGGAGATAATCTGGATGTATTTTTCTGCTGAATTGCCGCTACTGGATGAAGGATTAACTGCCTTCAGCTGATGTAATGGGATAACTACCTGTTTAAATATGAGAGCAGCAAACAAACAGTCAATCAACCGAAGAATCTTATTACTCCCTCCGTCCCAAAATAAATGTCCAAAAAATTACAAATTTGCTCTTGATCAGGAGCAAATTTGAAATATTTTTGGACATTCATTTTGGGACAGAGGAAGTATCTCATTAAATGGTAATCTAAAACCAAGCATCAATAGTACATAGGAGTACACTCATAACACACACACACAAACATACACACACTGATTGCTAAGATCCAAATTGAACCAAAATCACCAAGTTATTTATTGCTAGCTAACATTTAGTTCCAACTAAGCCTAAAATGATGACAGCCAAACAATCATCAAATAAGTTCGCCCAAGATGTTAATTTTGAAAAATGGTACTCCCTCTATCCCTAAATGAACGTTCATTTTTGGTTTTTCAGGAAAATTAAGGAAGTTGACTTGTAAGCAATTTTGCTATCACACGTACCCAAATACCCTTGATGATCACACTATATGATTGCAAGTGCAAATTAGAACATGAAGTTGGCAAAGGTCATAAAAAAATGGAAAATGATTCAGGGACAATATTTTGATGCATGGACACTCATTTGAGATGGAGGGAGTACGGTGCAAAGAGTAGAAGACAGCGAACTGATCACTGCTGAGCAACAGAAACGAAGGCCGGGAGAGGGTGACAGAAAGCAGGAAATTCAGATGATTAATTCCAGGACTTCTGTTCACAGGGGGCAGAGATCACACGGAAAGCAGAATTGCCCCTCATTACAACTTAACAAGACATTTGGACAGATTGATACAGAAAAAATGGAAGAAAAACAAGAACTAATAAAAAAGGAACAGTGTGGAAATTTAGAGGTTAAGCTCACGAACAGAAAAGAGAAGAGTTATGCATCCCTAACTTAGTGTATTTGAATGTAAGATATTCCAAATTGAAGAGCATGATGTATATTAGAAACAAACAATTCAATACAACAACAACAACAACAACAACAACAACAACAATAAAGCCTTAGTCCCAAAATGATTTGGGGTCCCCAAATGAACAATTCAATACAAGACAAAAAAAATTAATCTCAAATGTGATGCGAACTTTCCACAAAACTCCTCATTCAACTCATCTCACATGATGGCAATATAAGAATCGAGCCAAAAATCCATCATGGTGACATATCGAACAGTGAAACCGGTTGCCCATGCCTGATGAGCTCTTAACATCCCTCCCAAGAACCACTCACCATAAATATTTTATGTCCTGATATTTTCTTTTCTTCCTTGTAGCATTTGGCAAAAAAATTTAACCTCAAGTGCCAAGTACTTGTGCAACAAAGCATCAAAATGCGTCAGTAAACACTCTTTTCTTCATATTACATTTACCAAGTCTTCCACAGACTAACAAGAGAAGGTGGAAAAATGAATTCATCTTCTTCAACAAGTAATATCATGTATGCTTCAAAGAAAATAGCTAATTCACACCTCCATCAATAATTTATCTGTTGTTTGCCATAGTAAATTTCGATGTCCAGTTGGTCACAAGCACCGAGTCCACTATAGTTCACCAAGCTAGGAGTGAAAGGAGGTCAACAAAGGTAGGCATTTTGACCATCAGGAAATTACCATATAAAACACCACTACCACATTGTAATTAAATCTGAAAGGGAAAAGGTGTGCCAGATATCTTGGCCTTCAGTCTCAAATATAGATTAAAAGTAGAGGTGCAGTTACGACCACTCAGATAGCGTTAAAAATGATCTGCCGTTAGAAACAACTTCGTCCATTCGAGGATCAAATAAGTTTTTGATTGAAACATGCTATGAGATTGAGAACCAATATTTTGATCAACAATAAACTCAGTCGACACATACCTTGTAGTAGCTCCACTCAGTCTTATCGTTGGCTTTATATGACAGTGGATTATCACTACAGAATGCGAGTTTTGCTGAAGAGAAATATAAAATACCCATGACTGGACCAGCTGATGTGGATAAGTAACAAACATATGAGTTCTGAAGTTGCTCCTCAGGAACAGTCTCAAATGTCTGTCGGAAAATCTTCTCATAACCTCCTTCCGCTAGAACCTTTGTTCCCTGAGCAATTCTTCCCAAGGCAGCATCAGCAAGACTAGGGCCAGTTTTCACTATTTATAACCAAAGAAATTGAATAGATTAACATTCTGAAGGACCAGCATATTAGAGCAACAAATCGTTATAATAGATTAGTGCATAATACAACCACTAAAAAGAGCGTCACAGAGATTCATAACCTGGACGATAACCACAGAAAACATAAACTTGTTTTGTCCAGTCAAAAAGCAATAAATAGAAAGGAGGAAACATACTTTAACGTGAAATAGGTATCCTCATAATTTAAATATAAGAATGAAACATCAAACTTCATACAGTGTATTTCTTTAGTGCAGCTTATGGGGAGAACTTTTGCTCCAATGGCTAGTGGAGGTGTAGATCTTTCGAAAAGCATTATTTTTAAAGGGGAAAGCTTTTGGTTAAGTGAACATCAAATCTTTTGATCATTAAGCCATTTCACCACTTTATATGAAATCAAAAGACAATAACAACCTGAAATTTCAAATATTATCAAAAATATATAACCTTTTCATCCAAGACTAATAGTTTCCAAAAACATATTTTCATATATAAATCGTATAAAGATGTCATTAATTTTGATACACCAACCCTGTAAAAACCCATTTAACACATAGTTTGAAAAAAGAAGTAAAAGATTACACATTGGAGCAACATGGAATGTCAATTGATTCATTTCATGAATGAAGCGGATTGACATTCTACTTGTTTGCAGGTATAGAATTTCATGTATATAGTTCTTACAAATTTAAATTTCATATCAAGATAGCTGCTACACAAATTGAACTAGCTTTAAATTTTTGTGCAGGCTTGTAGATATTGAACTTCTAATTTGAGAAACACTCAAACTCTAAGGTTGAACGCCTACGTAGTAGATATAGAAACTTCGGTTTGCAAGCTGCTTCCAATTGTATATTCTTGTATTTATGCTTCCAAGTGTGAGAGTTTGCACTACTTGTTAATCATTCTTTCTTACCCCTGTCCTTCAAGATTCAATTTATATGAACTTTTCACTTAATTGATCTAGACACGTCCGTGTGCCTTTAGCATCAATCCTTTTTCTGCCTTCGCAAAGCCCTATATATAGCCTAAATATTATTTGGACATTTTGCTGCCTAATTTCATTAATCAACTTTATAATTTGGTAAGTCTAAATTAGAAGACTTCTATATGATTGCAAATATTCCACTCCCTCCACCCCGGAATGTTCCTACCACTTGGAACCTAAAAAAAAAAAAAACTTCAATCTAAATGTTCTTGGGAAACAAGGCATGCAACTGTGCAAGTTACTTTTCGTTTTACATGTTCCATCTTTGAGTAGCATTGAAATTCATCCCAAAGCTTCAGGCCAATAGGCAGTGTTCCCTTTAAAGAATGAGAATAATTGATCTAGACACGTCCTTGTGCCTTTAACATAGAATGAATTACAAACATATCAGGAAGAACAATAAGAATGTATGTGTCATATTACACTGATTTTATGTATTTATTTGGTTATTTTGTTTTTCAATATTTAGCGTACTTAAGTTAAACCACCAAGTACAGGATGGATTGGTGATCACAACTCGAACCTCTCCAAATTCTAGCAAAATAGTCTTACATTATTTGGTCGAGCTCAGGCTCTTCGACAATATATAAGAAATAAGGTCTAATAGAGAATGTATTCTCAACCTATTTTGTATCTTTGGCTTATAAACTGATAAAACCTTCACTGTAATTGGATTCGGAAAATAAAATATTTTTCTGTTGGCTGTAATTGTAGCTATATCACACGACTTTTGAGCACTGGATATCGGAGTCATCTCATCAGATTTACCGTATCCCAATCTCTCAAGTGATGATAGAAGCTGGAGATAGTCTGATTAATCATGTGTTCACATTTGATAAGCAAAAGATCTTCCAACCAAATAATAACAAATAACCAGCATCTTTTAATCTTCATTATCTTTAGTTCTTAATTAGATAATAAGACTCGTAATTCATGTTGAACATCTATCACTAACAACATCTACTGTTATCATCTCAATTTGAACACACCGAGTTTAAGGTTTCAAAAGCTTTATTAGCACCATGTTGGCAGTCGCAAAAACCTGACAGGATCTGTTTTCTGTCAGAACCTCTCCCTGCCTTACCTGCTATGAAAACATTCCCTTTATTTACTTGAGGATCTCATGGACATTGATTACGAGTGTACTGTGACAGGGGAGTTATGCAGACTAGAAAAAAGGTGCAAGAGGTGTTAATGGAGGTGAGATGTCACAAAAGCTTCAAAAACAGGACAAGTGGCTCATTTGATTCTTCCAGATGTGGGTCCAAGACCAATGAAATTATTTCATCTTACTGTCCAAGACAGTAAAGTTTCGAATGCGCATCTCAGAGTCAGCCTATTAAAAGGGTATTCAGGCACTTGAGTCTCTCTCACAGTTTTTAAATTATATGCACAATTGGATGACTAAGGTGAGCAGAGGTAGGTGAAAGAATAAGTTGGTGCCTTTTGAGCCAGATTGAAAACGAAAATTGGCTTGGTGCATTAATTTACTTAATGAAATATCAATAAGCAGATCAAGTAACACTTTATTGCTTCATGGTTACCGTCACTTTTGAGCTACAAATTTATTCTACGGAATAATTCCATGAGGCCCCCTCACCCCAAATCATTCTCCATAAAAGCCCATGCGAGATCCAAAAGTCCACACTCAAATAGAGGTACAGATCAAAATCCCATAAAAACCCAAAACCTAGGTACAAGAATAATTTATTTTAGTCTTATACCTTTGGGTATAGGAGCAGATTGCTTAATAAAATATGAGACTTTTTTATCATTTTTAAGAAAAGGTTAAAAATTTTGAAAAAAAAAATTTATACCTAGGTATAAGAGTAATTTTAGTTTTATACCTTTGGGTATAAGAGCGACGGGCAATAGTAATGTGTAAGCGTCAGGAGTCCTAGAGTCCATGGCCCATATTCAACTATAGCTGCCATCAACAAAAAGTTTCAAATGCTAAACGAAATGTTTCTCTCACAGTAAGTCTCATTCTACTAATTTCCATGATCAGTCAATCAACATCCCATCACAAATATAATCAGCATATAAAATTTGAATTAATCAAACTTAAAATTTAAAGGTATGATAAAGACGAAACATACTATTAACTTACAATGTTGCCAAGTATTTCCAGCAAGATCCTCAGCCTTTCTTGTAGCTTCTCCAACCTTCTTTCCCCATCTTCCCAACACATCTCGAACACTCTCCATTGAACCTAACAACAAATTCATATTTCCGTACAAGTTACTTCAATCACAGAAGGATAAGTACATCACACATGAATATAGTACTCCCTTTGTCCCGGTTTAAGGTTTTTAGTTTGAATTATCACGAATAGTAGAAAGTTGAGGACATAATTGTCCTAAACACTATTCATAAAACATGTTAGTGAAAAGTAAATACTCCCTCCGTCCCGCTCGAAAGGGCACAAATTTCCTTTTTGAGTGTCCCATTTAAAAGTGCACAACCTCAAAAAGGAAAGTTTTTATCATTTTTATACTCTTCCTACCCCACTCATTCTTTCTCCTACTTTACTTTTACACTCACAATATTCTCTCTCCTAACTATTCCTCCCACTCATTCTCTCTCCTATTTAATTTTTCATAATCACAACATTTAACTTTTTTCTCTTTCTTACATCACTTCCCATATTCATTTCTTAATTTCCGTGCTAGGATGCAAAATTGCCCTTTCGGGCGGGATGGAGGGAGTAGGTAAGTAACACTTTTTGTAATTCTATGAACTTTATAGCCCAAGAACCTTAAACAATGGGACAGACAAAAAGAGGAAAGTGAGACCTTAAAACTGGACCGAGGGAGTAGTATACATAATGTAGGCAGAGAGAGAGAGAGAGAGAGAGAGAGAGGTGCACGATTAGAATCTCAATTTCTTAACAATGCTAATTTCGAATCCAATTTGCCTCTATTCAATTGTAAAGCAAATTATTCAACTTTAATCTAACATTAAATTTACACACAAATATAGGAAGATTCAATTCAACGTTTGATTTACGGAAATTTATACGAATATTATAAGGATCGATCAAAATTACACTAACCTTTGAGATCAAACGATGAAGAATTCGAATTTGAAGGCGAAGGTGAATAAGCGACATAAGGATTCGATGCTTCGCCACCACGTTGGGTAGCAGGAGACGGTGACATCGTTCGTTCCTCCACCAGCTCCTGACTCCAACGCACCGACTTCTTCGCTTTCGCCGTCAACAATGATGGATCGTTTTTCGTATCCGCTGAATTCACCTTTTGTTCTCCGTTCATCATTTGTTTAGGATCCAGTTCCTGACCCGACGATGCCATCTATTTGAAATATGCGCGTGCGGTGGCGCGTAGAGGTGGGTTTGGCCGATTAAATTTATGGGGAAAGGAGGTGACGATGTGGTAAAAGTGGGAGAGGGAGAAACCGGCTATGAACGCGGGAAGCGAATCAAAAAGACGGTTCTGTATTTGCCGACCTTTGATTTGGAAAGGGAAATGGATAGAACTTTTTTGACTTTTTGACAAAAGGCTCGTCATCATAGGGTCCTTTAGCCAAATCAACGACTTAAAAGGACAGTCTCTTTTCAATATGCTCCCTCCGCCTCGTTTGATAGGGCAATTTTTATATTTTGTATGTGAATTAAGAAAAGTGATATAGAAAAGATAAAAAATGTATAGTAAAATAAATGTTGTGAGTGAAAGATGATGTAGGAAAGAGAAAGTGGGGTAGAAAATAGTTAGTGAATATTTATTGTGAGAGTATGACAATTGGGTCTCACAAATAAAGAAGTAATAAAAAACTTTCCACTTTTGAATTGTGCCCTTTCAAATGGGATGCCCAAAAAGAAAATTTATACCCTTTCGGATAAGACGGAGGGAGTATCAAATAACTAGTAAAAGCCCAAGGATATCTTTTTTTTTTTTTTAAATAAAAAAAAATATTTTTTTATTTTTTTAATTTAAAAATTTTTTAAGGACAAAATGGAAAATAAAATAACTTAGTAAGGACAAAATAAAAATTTTAACTTATAAAATTGTTCATTATACTGTTCACTAAGGAACGAAGGAGAAGGAGTTGCCATTCATACAATAGATTCCTTCGCCTGTTAGAAAGACATAACTATTCCTGGGAGTGAATGAATGAGACACACACTCCCCTTTTAAGTCAAATCTCTGTCAACAACACCTATAGTTGATACTTCTTTCCCACTATAAATTGCACACTTTTTTTATTGGATGTCTCATTACAAATTACATATTTTTTAAAATGGCAAAGAATCTTTAATATTTCACCCACTAATTCTCTCTCCTACTTTATTTTTATACTCACAACACCAATCAAATCATTATTTCTTACCCCAGTTTCTCTCTCCAACCTCACTTTTCATACTGACAACATTTTCTCCATTATTTTTTTTCTTAATTCACGCATAAACAGTAACTGTGCAATTACTAGCGGGACGGAGGGAGTATATGACTAATTTGCCTCTTATAGTTGAAGTATAAGATTTATTTTTTTCATTTTTTTTTATTTTTTTAAATTTGATATTATTTGGTCAAATCCCAGTCAACTTATATAGTTGATTTATAAGACCAGTTCTCCCTTTTTTATTGTTAAAGTATAAAAGTCTTTAAAAAAAAAACAAATCATTTTTAAGGAAAAAAAACTTTGGTATTTGATGCCGCAGGAAATGTGCTTATCAATCTTCCTCTACGTGGCAGGACTGATCACCTAGCTCCTTGACCTGAAATCAGAACTCACGACTAGCCGAATGTGTCTCCGGCTTAGACCCTCGGGCGTGAGAGTAAGTATTTGATGATTGGAGAGCTAAAATGTATTGAATAATAGAATTCTGATAACAAAATAGCAGTTACCTTATAACCGTGATAGTGATGAAGTATTTATAGTTGGTGAGAGCGGTTATTTTTGGTATGGCTACATGAGCTCCGAGATTCTAGGGACAGTTACATGTAATGTGAACGTGTCCTAGAACGGTCCCTGATTTGTAGGGAAGCAGTTATGGCAAGAGTTATTGTTTGTACGCCTGTAACCGTTAGGTCGACGCTTGCTTCAGTAGGTCGAGGTCGACACTTGTGTTTGGGTCGACCTGACTGTCGGGTAGAGTTGGACCGTACCCGAAATATGACTGGGTCATAAGGTCGGACTAAGTTAGGTCGGACCTAATAGGTCGAACAATGAACTTAGTCGACTGATGCGTGAGATGGGCCTTGAGCCATGTAATGATTGGGCCTGGCCCATAGAGAAGATGGCGGCAATAATTGCTTGTGGATTGGGCTTTACTCGCTTGGCCCAGCTAGTTACTTTTGGTATGTTCAGTGGCCCCCAACTTTCGAGTAGACTTTGTCGACTAGGAAGTTAAGAAAATTTTTTTGGTGAGAATTGTTGGGACTCGCAGATCGCTACTCGCTCTGAGGTTGTAGTCGATCATAATGACGTGGCACAATCTTGGAACGTCGAATGTTTGAACGGTCAGATCTGGGAGAGCGCCGTTTTTCGCAATGATTACTGTTTTGACGTTTGAGAGTCCTCCTTGGAAACTGTTTCCGCCATTAATTAGGAAAATAACTTTTGAATTTTCCTTTTTCCTTTCCAATTCCGGAAGATATATATAGCAGAATCCTTCTCCATTTACAACTTTTACCTTCTCTGATTCCTTGAACTCCGGCGAAAATAGCGAAAAGGCAATCGGTTAAATCAAGGTTTTCGTCTCCGTCTGTAATCCCCCTTCTCTCGAGCTAATTAAGGTATTCCTCTTTTCCTTCAATATTAGGGTTTTAATTTCCATAATTTTTTCCAATTTTGCCATGGCTAGGACCTTTAGCACTGAGCCTGGAGCTTGGTATGGTTATTATAGTGTCAACCATAGGGTTTATAAACACTTAAATGGAGAGTGGAGAGAGATGACTATGGAGGAATGCACTTCAATTTTGACCCGTTGGGGTTTGCGTTTTACTGAATTGGCCTTGCCTGTGGGTGAGAACTTAGGTGTCCTAGGAACGAATGACCCAAGAATCGAGTCTTTTCACCTCTTCCATGAGCTTCTTGACCATCTGTACTGTGTTTTATGTCCGGGATTCCAATAAACCCTCCTTCCTTAGGAACAGGATTAGCTTTCCGGGGGAATCTAGGTCGCCCCTTAGTGTGTCTACCAGGTCCCATGAAACCTTACATAGAACTGATTCCCCTGTTTCCCCTTCTTCTTGTACAAATATGGAGATTCAAGGTGAAGCTAATGCCTCTACCTCATCCAGCCCACGCAGAGTCGATGCTTTCGAAGCTTCTGTGGCGCCTGGCAGGAACGAAAAGGGACATGTGCCTCTAAGGCCATTCAGGGGAAGGCAGAATCTCCCATCCCGATTGAGTATGGTGTATGACTTTTGTGAGGTTGATAGGAAGGAGTTTGACGTCACTTTGTATAGCAGGAGAGATTTCTTCGACCAATTTGGGGATACCTATGAGGAGGATCCCACTAGGGTGGCCTTCTACTATGGCCAATTTGAAGCCGGCTTGAGGTTACCCCTAGACCCCTTCATAAACGAGTTCTTAGAATGCATCGATGCACTGCCACTTCAACTAGGGGCCAACACCTGCAGGGTACTGGTTTGCTTCATTATGGTTTGTAGGTTCTTGGGGTATGAGCCTTGTATGAGGGTGTTCAAGGAGTTCTTTAGTATCAAGTTTGATAAAGATAATGGGATAAGTACCCCCTCCAAACCAAAATCCCCAAAGTTGTTTGCCAATCTCCCTAGCAAGGCCAGTGGTTGGAATTCTTATGTGTTTGTAGTGGAGAGCAGGAGAGGATGGGAGTTCCCCCTACCCGATGCTGAGTCCACTGAAGTGAGGGAGCAGGACTACTGGGAGCCAGTTTGGCACGATGATTTGCGTAAGAAGTTGGTGGAGCTCACCAAGAGGGGACCTATAAGTTGGGATGCTTTGGGGACCAACAAAAACAACTTCATCTGAGCTGGAATGATGGTCAGCGAGGGAGATGTTGTGCCCATGGTGCCAATAGTTAGATGCCAGAGGTATCCGGATTGGGTCACCCATGAGGGAGCTCGATTCAGATTCGAGAAAGAGTGCCATTTTTGTAAGAAGACTGCCAACCATTGTAAGGAGCGGGTAGAGCACTTTGGGGGTAAGAACTCGACCATTCACTGTCCTTTGATCCTTCCAATAGTTGCTGACATGCTCATGTTTTGCTCGTACACAGAACTGACTGCTCGTGTGTAGAACTTATTAACTAGCATATGTTTTTGCGCGTAGATTACTTATTCACAAGTTTACCTCTTAGCTCGTATGTGTCTGGCTTGTTCATTGATTTGGTTGCTCGTGCATGCTCAATTCGTACATAGAACATTTTGCTCGTATGTAGACTTGTCATATGTCGACCTAACTCTTAATTCACTTTTATTTTGGGGCAGTTTTGACTCCTGAGCAAGAAGCGAATATGGGCCGAGCTATTGACATCAGGAAAAGCAAGAGAAGCTGTGGTGCAGCCAATGCCAGGGAACATCGAGAGAGGGAGGGTGTTCAACGCCAAGAGATTTTGAAGACAGTGGAAGTGGACCCTGTCAATTCTATTCCGGTGGAGGATAATTTTGAGGAGCTGGAGGAGGACCGAGCTGGAGATGCTGGTCAAGGCACAGATGAGGTCGACGCTGCTGAGGTCGACGTATCTGATCAAGCTGTGGAACCAGCTGGGGGGGGGCCGTTAGGACCAGGACCCGTGCCCAAGCTAAATCCAAAACCAAATCTAAAAAGGCTTCCAAGGCCAAGTCGCCATTAATTGAGCTTGATGAAGAGGAGGATGAAGATGATACTACCCCTCTTAGTAAGAAGATCAAGATTGGTCCGTCCAAGGTGAGCTCGACATCTGACCAAGTCGATGCTAGGTTTCTTATGCCGAGTTGATCCAGACTCGTGTTGACGAGCTAAGTGATGTGGTTCCTTTGACCAGGATCAACTGCTTGGCCAGGGAGTACCCTGAGTTGGAGTATGGAGCAAAGGGTCGGGGAGGGGCTGACCAGGATTTGATTATGGAATTTACCAAAAAACCTTTAACTCCAGAAGCCTGCAGAGCTAGGGTCAGGCTAGCTTCCTCCGAGGTAACCCTTGCAATTTCTTGTATTGCTACTTTTATTTTGCTCATTTATTCCAAGTTTCCATTTTGTTTCTGTCAGATCTAATACCTTCCTCTCACTCATCCTTTTAGTCTCTTACCATGATTGACTTGGCCACTACTTATTGGAAGGCTTCTGAGGAGCAGGAGAAGCTAGCCATGTCCATGCTGGCTAAAAAGAATGAAGAGTTGAAGAAGTTGGAGAGGGAGAACGCCAAAGTGGGGGAATTGAAAGAGGCCAATGCTAAGTTGAAGAAGGATCTTGAAAAAGTGAAGGAGGAGCATTCCGATCTGGATAACTCCTATGAAGCCTTGAAACTGGTGAAGGACAATGAAATAAAGGCCAAAGAGGAAGCTTGGGGCCAGTTGGGAGAGGCTAATAAGGAGCTCGCTGCCCTTAAGGAGGAGAAGAAGAAGATAGCAGCAGACCTCGAACTGGCGACCCAACAGCTTGCTGAAGTGCCTGTTACCTTGGCCCAGAAGCAAGAAGAACTAGAAGCTGCTCGACTTCAGTGGGGGGTGGATCTAGCTGCCGCGGTCAAGAATGCCAAGGAGGAGGCCGTCAAGGCCTATAAGGACAGCGACGAGCTACACGCTTATGTTACCAAAGAAGCTAGGGGGTTCTTCAATGTAGGTCGGAGTCACATGGCTCGACGTATCATTGTGGATCCCTCAGTTAATATATCAGTCGAGCAGCTGGCTCAATGGGATTCTGAGGAACCATACAATACAGCAGCTCGCCAGGGTCATTCCTTGGTGCCATTCAATGACAATGACTTAGAGCTTATTGCCAAAGATGATGAAGAGGTTGAAGCGGCGCCCTGGAGCCCTCCCAACGTAGAGAAGGTCAACTTCGATACCATCTTGGCCGAACTCGAGGAGCCTGATTCACCGGCCTTTGATGGTGATACTCCAAGGCATGGGTTTTCAGAATCAGGCAAACTACTTGGCCCCCAGCAGCAGGAAGAAGCTGTAAATGATCAAGTGACTACCAGCGACCAAGCGGGGATTGACCCGTCTTCTTGAATTCAACTTTGATGTAATCAGACAAGTTCCAAACACCTTTGCTTTTTGGTTTTATGAATACTTATGCCTTGGCCCTGTTTTTGGGAGGCATTTTTGCTTGGTAACTTTAATTGTTTAAGTCTTGGCCCATTTTGGGAGACTTACTTATATCATAGGTGACTCTCTTTTTTCTGTATATTGTATGCCTTCGATTTCAGCATGTGTGAGTCGAGCTAGATATAATAGGACAAATAATCGTCCTAAGTTCAAGGTCAACCTGGCTTCATGATGGCTTAGTCAACCTAAAACTTGTAGGGATTTTTGTAAACGAGATTGACTCAGAGTCGAAACTGTTTTATGAGGTCAAAGCTGACCAGGGGTCGAGCTTATAAAAACGAAGTCGACCTAAGATCGGACTTGTTAAAGGGACTAAACTGATTAAGAATCGAGTTTATTTAATCTAAGCTGACTAAGAGTCGAGCTTGTTAGAACGAAGTCGACTAAGAGTCGGACTTGTTAAAGGAACTAAACTGATTAAGAATCGAGTTTATTTTAATTGAAGCTGACTAAGAGTCGAGCTTGTTAAAGCGAAGTTGACTAAGAGTCGAACTTGCTAGAGGAACAAAGCTGATTAAGAATCGAGCTTGTTAAAGTGAAGCTGACTAAGAGTCGAGCTTGCTAGAGGAACAAAGCTGATTAAGAATCGAGCTTGTTGAACTTAGTGTAGTACAATGTTTGGTCGAATAGAACTGCGATTTTATTGAAGTAGAAACGTTTACATCAATGGAAAGCTAGAACTATGACAAATTTCAATTTTAGGAACTGTATTGACCTTGAACTGAGCTATAGATCTGAACTTTAGAAGTAGTACTTGATGAGGTGAGTAGCGTGCCATGGGTGCTTCAGCTCTTCACCATCAGGATGAGAAATCATGTAAGTTCCCTCTTTGACGACTCGAGTAACAATGTAAGGACCTTCCCAGTTGGGAGATAGTTTATTCTGTTGGGTCCTTCTCCCTGTTGCTTCGATCTTCCTCAACACATGATCTCCTACTTGGAATGACCTGGCTTTCACTTTCTTATCGTGGTAACTTTTAGTCCGCTGCTTGTAGTTAACCATTCGAAGGTAAGCTGTGTCTCGCTTCTCCTCGATCAAATCCAGGTCGATCAATCTGTTGATATCATTCTGCTCTTGATTAAAGAAAGTTACTCTAGCCGTTGGAAATCTCAACTCAGCTGGAGCCATGGCCTCTGACCCGTATGCTAGAGCGAATGGGGTTTCCCCCGTAGGCCCCCGAGTGGTTGTGCGAACTGCCCAGAGAGCAAGGGGGAGTTCGTCCAACCAGTTATTGCGTCGACCTACGAGACCCGTCTTGAGTGAGGATAGTACGAGCTTGTTTGCTGCTTCAGCTTGCCCATTTCCTTGGGGATAGGCGACAGAAGATTGCCAATGTTTGATCCCTACTCGATTCATCTCTGCTTCGAAGGCTCTGGAGAACTGCAGGCCGTTGTCTGATACTATAGCTCTAGGGAACCCAAATCTACACCAGATGAAGTCATGTATGAAGTTGATGGCATTTTCCACTGTAATGCGAGCTAATGGCTTAGCTTCGACCCACTTGGTGAAATAGTCAATTGCAACGATTGCATACTTGCAATTTCCACGGGCGGGAGGGAAGGGTCCAATCAGGTCGACGCCCCACATGTCGAATGGCCAAGCAGCGATCACTGGGGTCTGCTCCGTTGTAGGTAAATGAGGTAAGTTAGCAAACCTTTGACATTGGTCACATTGCTGAACGAAGTCATGAGTGTCAGCTCTCATATGTGGCCAATAATATCCCAGAGTGATCAATTTGTCGGCTAGAGTCCTGGCCCCCGGGTGTCCACCACAAATTCCACTGTGAACCTCATGCATCAACTGTGTGATTTCTTGAGGATGAATGCACTTCAATAAGGGTCTGGTATATGATCTTCTGAACAGCATGCCTCCTTGGATGACATATCTTGGAGCTTTCTTTTTGACAGCTTGAGCCTTCTTCTCGTCCTCGGGGAGCTCGCCACTTTCCAGGTATGCTTTCATTTCCTCGATCCAGCACTTCTCATTTGAAGTGTTTTCCACACATTAAACCTGAACGCTGGGCTCTCAAGGTAGGAGATGGGCTCTTCATGTGGCTCATCTGATGTGGCCAGTTTTGAGAGTAGGTCGGCTAGCTCGTTGTCTTCTCGACCAATCCTCTGAATTCCCCAAAACTCCAAATCCTTTGTCAATTTCCTCACCAGGTCGTGGTATTTGACTAGAGTAGAGTTCAACACCTCGTATTCTCCTCGGACCTGGTTGACTATCAACTGTGAGTCACAATAGGCCATGATTTTAGTCGCTCCAAAGCACTGGGCGTACTCAATGGCTGCCACTAAGGCCTCATACTCCGCCTGATTGTTGGATGCATCAAACTTGAACCTTAGCGACTCCTCATATACTGTTTTAGACTCAGGCTCGATCAGAACTATCCCAGCTCCACTGACACTCTTGGTTGCTGACCCATCTGAGTAGACTTTCCAACAATCATCGGGTAGGTTGATGACAACTTGGGACTCTGGCTCCTTCCCTTTGACTTTCTCTTTCTGAGCTCGCACCTCGCTATCTTCCTTGGTGAACGTCAGCTTGACCAAGAAATCAGCTAGAGCTTGAGCCTTCAATGCCTTTCGAGGTCGATACTCGATGTCGAATTCCGTGAGGGCAATTGACCAATTGAGTAAGCGACCTGAACTTTCTGGTTTATGAAGAATTTTTCTTAAGGGGGCATTTGTGAGTACGACAATAGGGTGAGCCAAGAAGTAAGCTCGCAGCTTCCTTGAAGCGACGACTAAGGCGTATGCGACCTTTTCACCATTGTAATATCTGCCCTCTACATCTGACAGGGCTTTGCTGACGTAGTACACTGGTTTTTGATGACCTTCCTCTTCTCTGACCAGGACTGCTGCAACTGACTTGTATCCCACAGACAGATACACAAACAAGGTTTCTCCCATGATCGGGCTACTCAAGAGAGGAGGAGTAGGAGATAATCCTTAAGCTGCTGGAACGACGAATGACATTCGGCCGTCCACTCAAAATTTTTCGTCCCACTCAAAGCCTTAAAGAAGGGGAGAGACCTTTCCGCTGACTTAGATATGAAACGTCCCAGGGCTGCAACTCTGCCATTAAGTCGCTGCATCTCCTTGACACTGGTGGGCTCCTGCATGTCGACTAAAGCCTTGATCTTTTCCGGGTTAGCTTCTATACCTCGCTGGGACACCATAAATCCAAGGAAATTGCTAGCTGCTACACCAAAAACACATTTGCTGGGGTTAAGCTTCATGTCGTTTGCTCTCAAGTTGGCGAACGTTTCCCTTAGGTCGACCACGTGACGTCCGGTCTTTGTTTTAATGACCATATCGTCGACGTAGGCCTCCATGTTTCAGCCAATCTGTGAAGCAAAGACCTTATTGACCATACGTTGATAGGTCGCCCTTGCATTCTTCAATCCAAACGGCATCATAGTGTAGCAATAGATGCCTCCAGCTGCTTGGAAGGCCGTCTTTACTATGTCATCCTCATGCATCTTGATCTGGTGGTAACCTGAGTAGGCATCAAGAAAACTGAGAGTGGAGTGACCAGCAATGGAATCGACTAGCTTGTCAATTCTAGGGAGAGGATAGCTATCCTTTGGGCGGGCAAGATTGAGATTGGTGAAGTTGACGCACATTCTCCACTTGCCATTCGACTTCTTTACCATGACTACGTTGGCCAACCAGGTTGTATGCGTAGCCTCCTTGATATACCTGCACTCAACAATTTTTGTACCTCGAGTTTAATGGCTTCCTCCTTGTCTCGAGCAAAGCTTCTTAGTCTCTGAGGCTTGGGCTTGATGGTCGAGTTGACCTCCAGTCTATGAACAGCGACCTCTTCCTTTATCCCCTTCATATCCTCTACTCGCCACGTAAAGACATCGTTGCTTTCTTTTAGTAACTCGATGATCTCTGCTCTTTCTTCGGCTGACAGTTGTTTCCCAATCTGAATCTTTTGCTCGGGATAGGAAGGATTTGTGATCACTGATTCTAGCTCGTCCACAACCTCTAGCTTCGGGCCATCCCTGAACTGTAGGGTCTCAATGATGATCTCCTTTACTTTCTGCCTCTCTTCGGCCCCCAAATGTGGAGCTTCCTCAGCTATCATGTCATCTAGCTTATCAGCGATCTCATCGGTGGTGGCCCCCCGAGTTATTGTCGACCTGGAGGCATAGGTTGCCTATGATGACTTGGTCGACCATAACTACATCTGGATCGACCGATGTGGCTTCGGAGTGACATGTCTACTCAACCATGACCTCGTCATTTGAGCGATAGGTCGACTCCTCCACATTGGTGATCGTTGACAGTCGAGTAGTTTTGGTGACTGACTGGGACAGCTTTAAGTATCCTTCCGCTATTTCAATCTCCTGTTCTCTTTTCTTTCTTTCTCGTAGGACATGATCTAGATATGCTCGAGCTGTACCTTGTACACAACCGACTCCAGCAGGGGTTGGAAATTTGACTCACTGATGGGGGATTGATTCCACCATTCCAAGTGCGACCTGACCAGGAATACCAAGGATAGCAGCATAGTCACTGTTCACATCTATCACAATAAATTTTACCTTAGAAATGACCCTGTAAGGGTGTTGGCCTAGGTCGACATCTAGCTCGATCTGTCCCTTAGCGTCGACTCGATGATTTGTGAAGCCCTCCAACCTGCCATCATATCTTTCAAGCTGCTCGTTGGAAAGACCCATCTCCTGGAAGGTTTTGTAGAACAAAATGTCTTTGCAGGCCCCCGTGTCGACTAAGAGTCTGCTCGTCGTACATCCGTCGATAAGACCTGGGATGACGAGAACTTGCTCTCTAGCCGCCATATTAGTTGCCAACTCATGGGGGTAGAAGCTGATCACCTCATCTCTGACATCTCTTCTTGGAGGCACATGTGGGGCTTTGTTGAGTTGAAAGATTTTATGTTTGATGGCTGTGTTGCTGGCTTGCTCTGTGATGACCCCCAAGTTCAATCTGGGTTGCCTTGGTCCCTGATGTCCACCTGCTGGTTGCTCGCCTCCACCAGCTTGAGGCCTTTTAACATAAGCGTCGAGCCTTCCCTGGTCGACCATTCTCTGGATGATACGCTTCAAGCCTAAGCAATCCTCTGTGAGATGACCCGTATCTTTATGGTAATCACAGTATTTGCTATTGTCCCTTCTAAACTTGTTGCCTGGGTTCATTGGGGCTGGTGGGGCCAACTCGACCGCATTCATTATTTCTGTTCGACTCACCGTCAGGGGAGTGAAAACTTCGGGCACCTTCTCCGTCGCCCTGGTCCTGTTCTTTCCATTCTTGTTGTTTCCCCCATTTTTGGCTGAGTCCTTCTTATCATCAGCGACCTCGACCTTGGGGCCTTTCCCATTCTTCTTTTCTTTCCTTTCCTCGGCTAATGCCACATTGTAAGCCTTCTCGAACAACTCATGTCGAGTGGTGACGGTACGAACCGTCAGTTCATAATCCATGTCTGCCGAGGAAATGCCATTTCGAAAACAATTGATCACCTCCCTGTCAGTGAGATCCTCCTCAATCTTGTCAACCATTTCTTTAAACTTGGTATAGTAGCTCATGGAGCTTTCATTATTCCCTTGCACCAAGTTGCTTAGGTCGGTGACAGTCACTTTCCGAGCTCCAGCAGTTGAGAAGCGCTCTAGGAATTTTGTCCTCAAACACATCCAGGTGGAGATGCTACCAGCTGCCAAACCATTGAACCATGTTAGGGCTGCCCCTGTGAGTGTGCTTATGAGGGCTTTGCACATATTGTCGTCCTCATTGGCGACAAAGCACATCGTAGCTTCTAGGTGTGCCACATGGCTTTTTGCATTGGTTGCCCCTGAGTACTTCTCTAGAAGTGGCAATCTGAAACCAGCAGGAGGTCGGCTATCGATCAAATCCTTGGATAAGGGTCGAAGAGAAAAGTCAATTCGTTCGACCTTTCCAGTATCATTCTTCTTCTTAGCCTCCCATTGTTCAAACTTCTTTTCCGTAGCAGCCACTCCCTAGCATCGGGTCTGTCTTTTCCAGCAGGGGGAACAGCATTTGACCTTTGACCCTCACTTTTGGGGGGAGTTACTTGCCTGCTTCTCCTATCCTTGTGGGAAGGTGACCTTACTGACCTGACTGGCGACCTGCGCCCCTCATCTCTTGTTGGCGACCTGCGCCTTTCGTTTCTGAGTGGCGACCTGCGCCTATCATCCCTGGGTGGCGACCTGTGCCTCCCCTCTCTTATAGGCGACCTGCGCCCATTCCTTCCCCTGTGGGATTGAGACCTCTCTGTCCTGGCTGGAGATCTACGCCTACTTCGGTTTGCCTCTAGCTGCCTCCTCAGGTCCGACTGTGCCTCCTGCTCCCTATTCCTAGTGAGACTGGCCCTTAGGTCGTCACTCGGAACATGAATGGGTGATTGAGGTCGAACCACCATCCTTTGATCAGCATTTTGTCCCACTGTTTTGTTTGGCCTGGGACTCCTAGCACACTCCCTATTTGAAACTTGGGATGGAGCCACCCTCTCAGACCTTCTATCAGCCTGCTCTGCCTCCTCCATTGCTAACAACTCGGCCAATATCTGAGCTCGTTCCATAAGCATTTCTTTCCTGCTTAGTGGGTTGGATGAGGGGCCTGCCCTGTTTCCAGCATTCGTCTGTCCAGTTGGCCGTTTGGGAGGAGGTGGAATTCCTTGCCCCTCCATGGGTCGCTTCTCCCTCCTTGCGTCTGGCAATCCTCTGCCATCAGCTACACTGTTGGAGCGTGTTGCCCTAGCATGATAACGAAGAGGAGGAGGAGGAGGAGGGGGCAAATCTGCATTCACATTGGTAGTAGCATTGGTATTGGCATTCACTTCACTGAATTCATCAGAAGCCTCTGTAACATGCCCGTCTGGGGTTACCATGATTGTGGATTGAAGAGAAACTTCGAGGTCAAGCTATGCACTCGATTCCCGGCAATGAAACCAAACTGATGCCGCAGGAAATGTGCTTATCAATCTTCCTCCACGTGGCAGGACTGATCACCTAGCTCCTTGACCTGAAATCAGAACCCACGACTAGCCGGATGTGTCTCCGGCTTAGACCCTCGAGCGTGAGAAGTATTTATAACCGTATTGAATAATAGAATTCTGATAACAAAATAGCAGTTACCTTATAACCATGATAGTGATGAAGTATTTATAGTTGGTGAGAGCGGTTATTTTTGGTACGGCTACATGAGCTCCGAGATTCTAGGGACAGTTACATGTAATGTGAACGTGTCCTAGAACGGTCCCTGATTTGTAGGGAAGCAGTTATGGCAAGAGTTATTGTTTGTACGCCTGTAACCGTTAGGTCGACGCTTGCTTCAGTAGGTCGAGGTCGACACTTGTGTTTGGGTCGACCTGACTGTCGGGTAGAGTTGGACCGTACCCGAAATATGACTGGGTCATAAGGTCGGACTAAGTTAGGTCGGGACCTAATAGGCCGGACAATGAACTTAGTCGACTGATGCGTGAGATGGGCCTTGAGCCATGTAATGATTGGGCCTGGCCCATAGAGAAGATGGCGGCAATAATTGCTTGTGGATTGGGCTTTACTCGCTTGGCCCAGCTAGATACTTTTGGTATGTTCAGTATTATTTGGTCAACTCCAGTCGCCCCTATAAGTAATGTATAACACTAGTTCCCCTACAAGTAATGTATAATACTAGTTCGCCTCTTATACTTAAAGTGTAAGAGTCATTTATTTTTCAATTTTTCATTTCTAAGAAAAATATATGATATTTTTGAAAGTTTCGTGTAGCTAGGAAGCTTCAAACAACTCAACTGAACACGGATGTGAGTACAGATATGTCTCACAACTGTTCACACATTCACAAATAATGCAGCGGAATAAATAAATAATACAAGGGTTATATACGCTTACTGATCTTGAGATCAGCAAACTAGGCTTACGCCCAAAAACTTTTCACTATTAAAACTTTTGTTGCTTACAAAAAACACAGATTAGTGAAAACTAAAAGACGAAAATACTAAGCAAGTTCTAATCACCTTCTATGATAAGAACAGACTCCCTTTCCTAAGTTGACTCTATTCCAATCAGAAGTAAAACAAAGAACTTGACAAAAACCTAGATGTGAGTTCGGTTGTATGTCACAACCTTCACTCACAACCTAAACACTCAATATGAAAATGTGAAGAACTGAAGTATTTGTCTCTCAAATGAATCTCTAAAAGTCGTGTCTTCTCTTGTGCTAATTCCTTGTATTTATATGCACCATGGAGAAGATTTTCACGCAATCAACATCATTCCTTTGTGAGATCTCAAATCCTACAAGGAAACATAAAGCACACTCATAAAGAAATAGATTGTTAGTAGGTTAGTCCTAATTTAAAACTATGTACATAAATACAAGATATTTACATATTATCAAAGTCCTTTTCAAAGTAGGATACTTATGAATCTTTCCATGAAAGCATAAAATCAACTTACCAAAAATTCCTCTTTGATTCGAAATAGGAAACAACTTATTTCCTAGAATAAAGTCCTTTTCACAATAGGACAATATAAATCTTTCCATGAAAGTCCCAAAATCAACTTACCTTTTTTATATTGATTTGAAATTAAGGAACCACTTTGTTTCCTAAAAAAACTCACGCTTTCAATCTCCCCCTATTTTGAACTTTCTGGTCAAAACTAAATATTTATGATTTGATTACTATGACCAACATTTTCAGATTCGAAAACTCCCCCTGAATGGATGTGTGTGCAGATGTTTCAACGCATCCACATAAAAACTGCATAGAACAAGTTAGTACTAAAAATTGCAGTTCAACAAATATAATCAAAAGTAACCATTCAGCAAATGTAATTTGGGGATTACAGATCAAGACTAAAACTAACAAATAACTAAAACGAATATTAAAAGCAAACCTGTTGATGTTTCATTCACAAGTAAGAACAAACAGTAAAACTCCCCTTGAGTTTAAGCATCCCAACTGAAACATCAGCAGTAGCAAAGACAACATCAGTATCATTCTCATTCCATTTCTTCTTCTCCCCCTTTTGACTAGAAAGTGTAGTCTCCAATTTCTGGAGATTCACCTTCAAAACCTTCAGGTTTTTGGCATGTGTTTGGGAGACAATCAGTTGAGCATTGAGAGTAGTGGAGAGGACAAGCTGCAATAATTTTTCCATTTGATCTTCAAAAGAAGTTGCAGATGTGTGACAAGATGTGGCCACATCCTGACCCACAACCACAGCTTCAGTTCCATTGATTCTGTAGATTGATTAGACAGTAGAGAGAGAGAAATATATGGTGTGTGTGTGAGAGAAATTACGAGGACAAGGAGCAAGAGTTACAGAGAAAATAAGGCAATGTGACAAGAGTTAAGCCACAAAAATACTCACAACTCCCCCTTTCCTACTCAAACAAGGATTCATTCCTCAAATAGGACTCAAGATTGCAACAAAAACAGAAGGAGTCCACAACAGCTATAAAATCCTTTGATATTACCACACACCAAATCACGAAAAAAATAGGGGATTAGAATAAATCAAAATTTTGCCAACGTTTTATGGTAACAAAAAATCACTTCAGCCATATCTTTCTCAACAGAATCCCTTTAAAATTGTCCTTCCTTTTTAAATACGGATTGATACACACCTTTTTCTTTCATGGGAGATATTGGAAATCAAAAGCATGTTAAATCAAAGAATAAATTAAGAATGAAAATAAATTAATTAGCATATTTACAAGGCATCATATATGACCTAAAAAATGCAGTATGCCTAGCATGATGCAAACACACAGGTGAAGGAAAAATCTCAGCTCACAGATGTGGCATAGGATGTGAGTCACATTTTGGGACACATTTAGATCACAAAAAGTCAATGAGCAATAATCCAATCTGCACAGCCTCTAGGATGCATCCACCCATTTTTATTGTGGATTTTTGCATTGTGAGTAGCTTTCACTTTTCTTGAATCCCAAAGATAGCCCTTTTCCCAATGATCTTGTCAATTTGATTTCAAGATTTCTTATGAGAATCACTTGATCACAATGGTATGGCTTCATACTAAGGGTGAAGCAGCTGTTTCTCACTATTTTTTAAAAGCACCCACTGTGAGATATCTAGTAAGATTATATCAAGTCATCAAAAGATAACAAGAACAGGAAGTGCTCACAATTAAGTGATCAGAACAATGTCAAAGATGAAAACTCACAAGTGACCACACTGAGATATTTCATGGGAGATATTGGAAATCAAAAACATGTTAAATTAAAGAATAAATTAAGAATGAAAATAAATTAATTAGCATATTTACAAGGAATCCTATATGACCTAAAAAATGCAGTATGCCTAGCATGATGCAAACACACAGGTGAAGGAAAAATCTCAGCTCACAGATGTGGCATAGGATGTGAGTCACATTTTGGGACACATTTAGATCACAAAAAGTCAATGAGCAATAATCCAATCTGCACAACCTCTAGGATGCATCCACCCATTTTTTATTGTGGATTTTTGCATTGTGAGTAGCTTTCACTTTTCTTGAATCCCAAAGATAGCCCTTTTCCCAATGATCTTAAAAAACAAATTCCAGACACACAATTTTTTGTTCTACAAGATCCCTAATTGAATGTGCGCTCACCGAAAAAAAAAAAAATAGGGAGTCGCCACGCCGTTTTTGAGGAAACATTGAAAACCTTTTAAAAGAGAATGTGGGTCCGGGGGTCAGGTTACGTGTTGGAAAGAACCAAGAGGTCACCCAACACGCCTCGTCCGTAGATGAGTCATTCTATGTTCAACATTAAAAAATGTCCAAATGTGTGTGCGAAGTGTGTGTGACAAGATATGTAATAAATGCATATTAATGCTTTGTTTTATTGCTCAATAAAGGGATTACAACTTGTGAGCCATTTACTGTAGGAGGCCACATCCCCTTACAACAAGGAGAACAGATTACAACTGAAACCAAGTCTTCTGCAAAAGGGCCACTTATGTCACGTGACACAGGACCTAGGAGGTAGGTTGTGTCGCGTGACACAAATGATCACTCTGCAGAGACTTTACAAATCCAGATTACAGCAACCTCAATGAATACAGAGCACAATTACAAAATAGATTTGAACATTAAAAGCAACACAGTCACCTCAACTTGGTGACAAACAAACTAGATAACACAGCTTACAACTGAAGGATGGTCCCTGCAGATGGGCACGGTGTGTCGCGTGACACAGGACTCCTCATGTCCAATTGTGTCGCGTGACACATGTTTACCATCTGCAGAAACCTTACAACTGAGAGACAGATTCAACAGATGCCAAACCAGATCAATCAATTATACCAAGGCCAATCAGAACAACTCGAATCAAAGACAGATCAACCAAAGGAGTGTGGATATGGGAGATCCACACTCCCTTGACACCCAAATTGCAATTACAAGTAAATCACATCATGAACATGCAATTGGATCAAGTAAAAACAATTTAAACAGAGAGATAGCAGTTGCCACTTGATAATCAGAGGCGTATGGAGCCTGATTATTAAGTGGAGGGGAAGGAATTACAATGAAACAAGTAAATGAGAGAGAGAGAGAGATAGAGAGAGATGGAGGGAATCGTTACTCTTGTAGTCCTCAACTTTCACACCAAGTTAGGTGCATGAGTCTTCAATTCAGATGCTGGAGTGGAGATTTAGACACAGATGGAGTGCTGGATTGAGATATTCAAGGTGTTTATGAGGTATGGAGGTAATTGGGTAGGTGTATGAGAGATGAAGGAATTGGAGGGGAATTGGTTGGTTTTTTTATGTGGGAGGAGGAGAGAGAGAGGTTCTGGTGTAATTTCTGCAGAGTGACATTATGGAGTGGAAATTGGGATCCATTTCTGAGAGAGGGAGGGTTTTATTTATAGCTGCTGATCATGGTCATTTTGTGTCGCACGGCACTCTGTAACCACTTTCCAAGGCTTCGAGTTGTCGTGTGACAAGAAGTGTGTCCAACCATTTTTGGCGCCAAATCTGGTTCTGGAACATTCTGGGATAATACCCAAAAGGTCCAAAATAGAATTATTCCCTTTAGGTCCTTTGGCATGAGCAAAGTACTAAAAAGTACTTCCTTCGCGAGAAACTTAGGGAATGTTTTCGAAAGTCTCGGAATAGACTGGGAATTTACCAAAACGCCCCTTAATGCATTTTATTACATTAAAATGCATCTAGAAGGGTTGCGAATTGGATTGGTGTACTTACAGAGCCCCTCGACAACGTCACTTATGGAAGAAGAGAGGTTGTTGATAAAAATAAGACCCAATCCTAATGAGCGGCTGGGGAATAAGGCGGAGGGCTGGACAGTGATCTGGGAGATCGGATGGCTGGACCTTTGGAGAAAGGATTCCTACGTATCCCTAGGAGGGAATCAAGCCGGTCGTAGTTCAGACTATTCGAAGGTGTCTGACCCAAAGAGACTATTATGAGGCGTCTGAACCTGGTGGAAGAAGACTGTTATGAGGCATCTGTACCCGGTGGAAGACTGTTATGAGGCATCTGAACCCAGTGGAAGACTGTTATGAGGCGTCTGAACCTGGTGAAAGACTGTTATGAGGCGTCTGAACCCGGTGGAAGACTGTTATGAGGCGTCTGAACCCAGTTGTGTGAGATGACCTGAAGAAAATGATTTTTCGAGAATACAAGACATGATGATTTGGCAGTTTGGATGAGACATGGTTTCATACCTGTGCTGTGCTTACCTGTAGCTGTCGGAGGGACTGATGCTACCGTTACTGGGGATTATGGAAAGTTGTAGCTGCCGGAGGGACTGATGCTACCACTATTGATGAATTGCTGGGTGCGGGGCGGTCTTTGTTGACTGTTGGTTGACTTAGGAATCATGAACCTTGCTTGATGTGACGCGGGCTCTATTTGCTAGGGAACAGATTTTTGTTGATGCTTTTGGTGGCGAGGCCAACGAACTTGATGCACATTGCTGGGGAGACTGATAGACTTGGAATTCTTCGTCTCAGTTTTGCTTTGAGGGGCAATCTTTGAGATTTGGGTGCTCAGTTGGTTATTGTACCTGCGGGGGTGGATGTAGCTGCCGGAGGGTCTCATGCTACCGCTTGATGGGAGGTTGTAGCTGCCGGAGGGTCTCATGCTACCATTGATTCGGCTGGGGATATGTGTAGATGTCGGAGGGTCTCATGCTACTGTTTGATGACCGTGGCTGCCGGAGGGACCTATACCACTTGTCGACGCTTGCTGGGTGGTCATTCATGGGACGGTTTTTTGCCGAAGAGTTGTTGAAGTGTCAGTGCATACAGGCCTTGATGAAGGTGCGCCCATGAGAACGGGCTTTTGAACGAAGATCTGCCCATGAGAACGGGCTCTTGGTAATGATCTGCCCATGAGACCGGGCTTTCTGATGAAGATCTGTCCATGAGACCGGGCTTTCTGATGAAGATCTGCCCATGAGAACGGGCTCTTGATGATGATGTGCCCTTGAGAATGGGCTCTTGGAGATGGTTTGCCCTTGAGAATGGGCTCTTGGTAATGATTCGTCGTGTGGAACATGCCTTAATGTCGCTAAGGCTGGTGAGCATCATTGCTTGGATAATTGAGACAACTGGAGCTCTTTTTTGACAAGCATTGCTAGGAGACTGAGGCAGCTGGGGCTCTTTCAGATGATGCTGATGAGTCCGAAGGTGACGGGCCTAATGAAGGTAATAAAGGTGGGGTCTTCCACCTGCGGGGTTTGTAATCCTTGTCCAAGATTGTGATTCGAGGGGCAATCTTCACGATCAAATTATGATCACTTGATTATTGTACCCAGCGGGGGGAAAACACAATACTAAAGGCACTTTGCATTTTATTCGTCTTTTTGCTTATGCATTATTAATCTTTGGTTGTACAAGTCCATCTCAGCTGGGGATGGAAGGGAAGTGGGGATTTTGCACGGCTTGACAAGCAGATGTATATGTAACAGTTGTGCTATGAGGGATCGTGTATGGAACGAATGTTTTTATATGATGATGTATGTGGTGGACCCTCTCCTATGAGGTGGGGAAATTTATGAGTGATGATTTGAGGAATGTATGGATGATACGATGCAGCTTTGGCAAGTCGGGGACGCTCTCGGGAGCAATGGTTGCAGTAGGTTGGTTGTTGCTGATGGGATGAGGTGCGTCGGGCGCCCGAGGAGGCAAACAACAGAGAATGTGCAGAGAATGATCCCAGCTTGGCGAAGCCCCAATTGACAGTGCAAAGCAAACTAGGGGGGAAAACAGGTAAGGAGAGCCTGAGGGATACCTTAACCAAAGCCCCAGCTTGAGGAAATTCCATGCAGCTTTATCGCAGATAGAGTCATCTTGTGGTCGAGGAGGCAATCCATCATTTCAAACAGCAGTCAATCAGTCACTGGACAAGACTCGGAAATGTATGTGTGCAGGGGCACATCTTTCGAGGGTGGGAATGGATCCCGATTCTGTGACATACTCGCTTTTGGGTTTGACTCTTTTGGGAGAGTATAAGCATCATAAGGTGTGGAAGGGTGTATGGAAGCTCCTGCTGACCGAAACAGTGTTTGGCTCAATCTTCCTATGATGTAGAAAGAGAAGACTTGTCGAGACACCTGAAAACCTGTCTTATTCGTGATGATCACAAAGCTGCTTAAAACCCTTTATTGATGTTCGGGTTATTCAACCACCAAAGCCGATATGAACAAATATTTTGATTAATCCCGAGGAGAAAACTAACTGATATCGAGAATCAAACTCGGAAGGATGGAAGGTGTATGGGAATGGTCCTTGAGGAGACCGGATCTTCTGAGATCTGTTTGTGATTTCGACCGGACCAGTTATGGTTGCCTACGTTCCCCTCCTTGAGAGGAGCTCAGGTCGCCGTAGTTCGGGCTTATCCCGAATTAAGAGAGTGAACGTTGAAATTCGAGGATCTGAGGACCTTTGAGGATTTTGGGGTTTTGGAGAATTGAAAACATGTCCTCTTAGAGTGTCGATGGGAGACACGGATGTGAAGCCCAGTGGGACATCCACGGCAAGTGTTTGCGGAGGAAAAATGAAATATGCTCACATGAAATGTTGAATGAACGGAGGGAATTCGCACAATTCTTCGCCTGATGGTCTGAAACTGTTATCCGGTAGGGAATGCGACTGGGTTTTAGGGTTACGATCGGCCCTTGGGTGATTCGGGATATCATGACCTCTTAAGACGAGAGGTCGGCTAGGCTTTTTGCTGGCTGGACCTCTAAAGATGAGAGGTTGGCTTTTTAGGGATGTGTTTGGAATTTCTATGGCGAGGAAATCTGTGGTTGCATCTTTTATTGCCTCTAAGAATGAGAGGTCAATTTTGGCTTTGGCAAGGTAAAAGGTAATGGTAATGGGAATATCCTCTAAAAATTGAGAGGACAGATTGGAATTGGTTAAGGTAGTGGGAATATCCTCTAAAATCAAGAGGATGGCCGAAATTGGTTGGAGGTAGTGGTGAGGGACATCCGTGTTGTCTCTTTATTCACTCTGAGATTCCTCTTGAGTAACGACCGAATCCTTTGACTTTTGATTTTGAGAGGATCACTGGGGACTAGGCTCTCTTTCTTTTCTCTTTTTTTCTCGTATTTTTTTTTGTATTTTTGTCTCTCTCTTTTTTTTTGAGAGGAGAATTTCAGCTAGTCCCCAGGACGGATCATTGCTTTCCGTCGTTCTTGAGTTTGGAGACAGTCGATCTTTCTTTGAATCACGGGAGTCTCAAGGATAGTCCCTCTTCTTCTGGAGATGGTTAGACGGGTTTCAAAAATGTGCCGATCTTGAACTGAAGGGATATTGTTTAGTGAGGGTGAGGTAATGGCTTTCCTATGGTTGTAAGGTTTCAACCGCAGTCCCTACCGGATGATCTGAACGAGATCGAGTCTACATTTTCTTGCTTAAGTTTACTCTGAGAAAGATCCATGCAAATTCATCGAACAACGTGATGATGAGGACGAAGGAAGATATGTGAGCACAGGAGATGTGAGGTGGGGAGTTGGTGAGCCCCAATTTGAGAAGGATATCAGCTAATTTTCTCACTCCGATCAATTTAAACATTAGTCATTTCAAAGCATTAGTCGGTGAGCAGCACAAGTGATCATTTGGAATAAGACCATTTCAACTGAGTGTAACGTGGGTATGCAAGTAATGTCTCGAGTCTAGCAAGAAGAGAAACACAGATTTTTATTACTGTAAAGCAAAATTGGTCCAACTTGGACTCGACATACTCATGTCCGATAGCGGACTTTCTAGATCTTACTAGGACTGATTGACTTCTTCAACTTCGGATGGGAGGAAGAGCATTGTTGCAGTGATGGGGCGAGGACCCTTCTCAATCTTTTCGTCATCCATAAGTCATCCTCCTTAGTTTTAGCAATCTGGGCAAGCAACCGGGCCTCCCGCTCGCGAGGAAAAACGGTTTCAAGGGTAGCTCGCAACTTTTCGATGGACACACCCTATGCACTTTGCTGGCCCATGGGATATGAACTTCCAGGCTAGTGGGCCATAATCTTCTCTGCACTGAGCATTTTGGATTCCGAGTCAGATGGATGACCGCTCGGGCACTTGAACTGCTTCCGCCTCGGGAATATGAACCAATCGAACGCCGGGTACAGGAGCACACACCTAACTTGCCGTAGCCTTGCAGAGGTGAAGAGGTGAGAGAGTGTATAAGGCGAAGGATAGATAACTTTGAGATGGTATGGGAGAGGGAGGAGCGGGAAAGGAGATGGACTCAGGCAACACTTATTAATGTTCAAGTAAAAATCGGTGTCTTTTAAGTCCTATGAACGGTTGGGAAAGACTAATCATTTATTTCACGCAATCTAGACCTCGGGGGAACCTAGGACACATCATCCAAAAATACACCAAATGCATTGATTAAAAATTAATAATAGGCGATAATACCTAAACAAAACCAAAGAATTTATGGGACGAACGAGTAGCCCCAATTTCTGGAGAAATTTGGGCAGCATAACAGGTATTCCTGAAGAAATTCAAGAAAAAATCCGGCATGACCTCTCGTCGGTGCACGTTGACAAAGCGACATGATCTCTCGTTAGAACATGCCGTGGGAACGACATGTCCTTTCGTGAAACCATGTTGCGATGGCAACATGCCCACACGTGCTAGGTTTTGGGGTAGGTACGAAAGTCTATTAAGAATTTTTGAAACAATATATTTTAGTGTATTTGAAAATGGCGTGTCAAAACCAACCGTTGGGCGAGGTTTAAAAGTGTGGTGCCACCTATAACGCACTAGGGGGATAGGTTTGACATTAGGCGCTCAAGCGTAGGCGAAATTCATGGCCGTCCGCGATGCCGTCAATCGCACCCGAGGGTTCTAGATCTATGTGACGTAGTGTGAAGGATGACTATCTTCCTTTATTTTGCAAAAAAAGATTTTTTTTTTTAATTTTATTTTTTTTATTTGAAAAAAAGGGAAGAAAAGGAAAACTACACACACACACCCCCGCAGAGCATAATAATCAAGGATCATTAATTTGATCATGGGGAATGCCCCACAATCTCAACCTGCACAAAGAAATCAAATCCTGCAAATTGGCCACTTCTGTCGCGTGACACAGGACAGCTAAGGCACATTCTGTCGCGTGACAGAAGAAGCCAAATTCCCAAAATTCTGAAAAACAAACCAGGACCAGCCCCAGCCTCCAAGCTCAATACAAGATCTCAGCCCCAAGCACCAGCACACAAAAATGGGACACAAGGAGGGGAAGGAATAAAGCAAATCAATAAAATGCATTTATACACATATAACATCACAAACAATGCACACACAAATGAAGAAATTGAATGTTGAATAAACACGAAAGTTTGACCCACTTTTGAAAAACAAGTTTCAAGTCCCCAGCGGAGTCGCTACTAAATGTGCGCTCGCCGAAAAAATAAAAAATAGGGAGTCGCCACGCCGTTTTTAAGGAAATATTGAAAACCTTTTAAAAGAGAATGTTGGTCCGGGGGTCAGGTTACGTGTTTGGAAGAACCGAGAGTTCACCCAACACGCCTCGTCCGTAGATGAGTCTTTCTATGTTCAACATTCAAAAATGTCCAAATGTGTGTACGAAGTGTGTGTGACAAGATATGTAATAAATGCATATTAATGCTTTGTTTTATTGCTCAAGAAAGGGATTACAACTTGTGAGCCATTTACTGTGGGAGGCCACATCCCCTTACAGCAAGGAGAACAGATTACAACTGAAACCAAGTCTTCTGTAAAAGGGCCACTTATGTTGTGTGACACAGGACCTAGGAGGTAGGTTGTGTTGCGTGACACAAATGATCACTCTGCAGAGACTTTACAACATCCAGATTACAGCAACCTCAATGAATATAGAGCACAATTACAGAATAGATTTGAACATTAAAAGCAACACAGTCACCTCAACTTGGTGACAAACAAACTAGATAACACAGCTTACAACTGAAGGATGATCCCTGCAGATGGGCACGATGTGTCGCGTGACACAGGACTCCTCATGTCCAATTGTGTCGCGTGACACATGTTTACCATCTGCAGAAACCTTACAACTGAGAGACAGATTCAACAGATGCCAAACCAGATCAAGCAATTATACCAAGGCCAATCAGAACAACTCGAATCAAAGACAGATCAACCAAAGGAGTGTGGATATGGGAGATCCACACTCCCTTGACACCCAAATTGCAATTACAAGTAAATCACATCATGAACATGCAATTGGATCAAGTAAAAACAATTTAAATAGAGAGATAGCAGTTGCCACTTGATAATCAGAGGCGTATGGAGCCTGATTATCAAGTGGAGGGGAAGGAATTGCCATGAAACAAGTAAATGAGAGAGAGAGAGAGAGATGGAGGGAATCGTTACCCTTGTAGTCCTCAACTTCCACACCAAGTTAGGTGCAGGAGTCTTCAATTCAGATGCTGGAGTGGAGATTTAGACACGAATGGAGTGCTGGATTGAGATCTTCAAGGTGTTTATGAGGTATGGAGGTAATTGGGTATGAGGTGTATGAGAGATGAAGGAATTGGAGGGGAATTGGTTGGTTTTTTGTGTGGGAGGAGGAGAGAGAGAGGTTCTGGTGTAATTTCTGCAGAGTGACGTTATGGAGTGGAAATTGGGATCCATTTCTGAGAGGGGGAGGGTCTTATTTATAGCTGCTGATCATGGTCACTTTGTGTCGCATGGCACTCTGTAACCACTTTCCAAGGCTTCGAGTTGTCGCGTGACAGGAAGTGTCACCAACAGCTTTTGGTGCTAAATCTGGTTCTGGAACATTCTGGGATAATACCCAAAAGGTCCAAAATAGAATTATTCCCTTTAGGTCCTTTGGCATGAGCAAAGAACTAAAAAGTACTTCCTTCGCGAGAAACTTATGGAATGTTTCTGGAAGTCTCGAATTAGACCGGAAATTTACCAAAATGCCCCTTAATGCCATTTTATTACATTAAAATGCATCTAGAAGGGTTGCGAATTGGATTGGCGTACTTACACTAATGAAATGATGTCTAATATCAATGTGTTTTGTTCTAGAATGTTGGACAGGATTTTTAGATATGTCCAAGGCACTTTTGTTATCACAAAAAGCAGTTAAAATTTTGCTATTCAATCCATAGTCTTTCAGCATTTGATTCATCCAAAGCAATTGTCTGCAGCAACTTCCAAGGGCTACATATTCAGCCTCAGCAGTGGACAGGGAGAGATAACTTTTTCTCCTTCTATATCAGGAATCAAGGATGTTACCAAGGTAGGAACATCGAGCACAAATGTTTTTATCATAAAAAATATCTGCCCAATCTTTGTCATTGTACCCCAATATGTTAGGCACAAAGAAGTAACAACATATCTTGGAGTATGTTGGGTATGCATATTTTAACCCTCCTATTTTATGTTAGATTTGATTGATACCATAACCTCCACTCTATTTTAAGGACTTTAGGACCCTATGTAATGAAGCTTAGACTTCAATTTTTTAGCTAAGTCCATTTTATAGAATAGGTAAAATTTAGGCTTGAAGACTGGCACAAGACTCATTAGATCTGAGGATTGCAGTTAAAAGGTTTCAGAACCGCCTCACCAAACCGCTTGGCAGAACCGCTTCCAGCAAACTGCCTTGTATAATCCTTAGTCTGAAACTGCTTGAGCTCTAATGTGCAAACCGCACATATGGAAATCCTTCCCTGGTGAACCGCTTGAAGTCAGAACCGCTTTGCACCAGAATCGCCCCAATGATTGAGACTTGAAGTGAACCTCATTGACCGTTGGAATCCATGTCAGCAATATTAAATGTCAACCACCATATCTTGTCACGTGAATACTTTTCAGACATGATCTGCAAGGATCTTGTAAAGGTGACAGGTGTCCAAACCTCATTGCTTGCAGCTGGAGCCTGATCACCTTTCCCTGCAACAACAGTTCCAACAGACAAAAGTGGTTGCTGTGGACCAATAGAAAAGCATCAAGGACTGTCCTTACAACAGCTGTGTCCAATGGCTATATTTGAGATGCTTGGGTATAAATACCCCTAATATTCACCATTTGAAGATTGCTTGAGAAATTGATTTGCTGTGAGTTCATAGAAGCTGAAGCTCTGCCCAAAAATTCATAAGTCCTTTGAATCTTCATCTTCTACCTTCAAGAAATATTCCCCAGCCCAGAAATCAAGCCTTAACACATTCAAGAATTATTTTGCTCTACATCTCAAAGATTTAATGAGCCTTGATCTTGTTCTCACACACACACCTCACTTGTTTAATCACATAGATTAATCACTTGAGATACACTGGTTATAGTCTTAGGATTTTTTCTTCATTGAAAAGATTTTAGATCTGAGTATTACTCATTGTACTTTGTAATCTCTCATACTCAATATACAATCTCTCTTAGAAATCCAAGACTAACCATCTTGGTAGTGGACGTAGATCGTTTATCGATTGAACCACTCCAAATTTTGTGTTCTTACTTTCTGCATTTATATTTCTAGTGCTTACTAATTATCTACATTTCTCTGTGTTTGATCTATATATAGATATCCATTATTGTGAAATTTTGTTTGGAGTTAACATTGTCAAACCTCACTTTCAGTTTTACAACTGCTCAGAAAATTGCACTAAAACCGCTTATCAAATCCGCCTCTCTAAAACCGCTTGTATCTTCAAATATTCCACTGTGCATTTTACAACTCTACTTGCAGTTTCTTACACACTTGTAAGTACTCCAATCTGGATCACACCTTTTCAAACACACGGGAAGCACCGCAGACTCATCAACGCAGTCTCGACGACCCCTGGCACTCAAAACCCCCTCAAAACCCCCAGCCAAACCAAGGGAGGAGCCTTTCTGGGATAAAAAGGGACAAAAGGACCTTTTGGGAATTTTCAGGAAATTGGAAAAGCAATAATGGTCCGTACGGACCTCTTTGCTTTAATAATTACCGATCTTTTTAAAGTCCACAATATTCCCTCAAATCCTAGGGAAAATGATTACCCCCCTGCAGAGTTGGTCCGTACGGACCTCTTTGCATGTCAACTTGGTCCGTACGGACCTTATTGCACAGGAACATCATAATTGCAAATATTCCTCCATCATCACTGTATTCCCTCAAATCGAGGAAAACCAAAAGTCTGATTACCGTGAGGTCCGTACGGACCTCTTTGCACCAAATCCGGCACTATAAATAGAGGGCTCCCCCTCCTCATTTTCACACACCTCCTACTTCTCTCTTCCTCCCTAGGCCTTCTCGCTTCCCTCTAAGTCCTTCCGAGGCATTCCCGCCCCTTTCGGATACTTCCGAGGCCTTCCGAGCTCCCTCGTGGTGCTCCGAAGCCCTCCCCGAGCGCTCCCGCGACGCTCCGCGCTGCCCCCGAGCACTCTCGAGGTACTCTGAGGCCCCTCCTGGTACTCCGAGGCCTTGCCCAGTCTTTCCACGGTGTCCCGGCTCTTTCCGAGTCAAACCGGCGATCCCAAATCACGCCGAAACTCCGCCCGAGTGACTCCTGCCACCTCAACGCACGCCGAACCTCCGCCCGAGTGATCCCGACGATCCCCACGCACGCCGAACCTCCGCCCGAACGCAGCCTCGCAACCTCAACTCACGCCAGAAACTCTGTCTGGGCAGATACAACCTGGCATCTCCCGAAGCAATCCCGATCCATACCGGAACGCTACTCCGACCTCAAACACTATTCCCCAGCGGAAGACAGACACGAACCAACATTGGTAAGGCTTCCTTCCTACACTATTTCAATACATTTCAATACATAGTATACAATGTAGACATCCGATACAGCATGCATTTTTAAAAGCACACACACACACACACAACATTTAAAGGATATTAGGGGTATCCGAAAGACTCGTTTTACGAGGCGACTCGGGTGAGCTCTAATATTCTAATATTCTCTTCCCGAGGAGTCATCTCGACCTCCGAACTCAAAAATCTCATCACACAAAAACAGTTTAAAATTATCTTTAAACTGATGCCCTTTTTCAATGTTTTGGGCTTAATAAAAACGGCGTGGCGACTCTACAAAATGCGAAAACAAACGGCGAGACATAAACCGCCTCCAACGCGAAAGATGCCAGATGCCGGGGCGCGAGCCTCTCGGATCCGGGCTATTTCAGTTGGCGACTCCGCTGGGGACTTTTTGTTTTAAAATCTTTTTAAACAAAACAAAAGATTTTTAAAACGATGATGAGGGTCAAACTTTCATTTTACCCCTTCCTTTAATCAAGCCAGGTGTGTGCAGACGTGCTTTACTTTTTATTTTACAAAAAAAAATAAAAATACAAAAAAAAAAGCATCAATATACATCTCGCGCATACATTTAAAATTCTTCAAAAACTTCGTTTACTCGTAAAAGAATTTTAGAGACCGCACACTACGCGCACCGCCGCCTCGGTTACACCGCACACTACTTCACACCGCGCCTAAGTTACACCGCACGCTACGCGCACCGCGGCCGCCTTGATACACCGCACACTACAACCCTCAACCCGGAGTGGTCTCAGCCAGTCCGTTTGGTCTTCCTAGGCCTCTTGGACGCGCACGGGATCATTCCAAACATCCCATCCTAGCCAAGCGTCAACCCCGCACGTTTGAGTCTTGAGTCACACTCGTCCGTACTCGGTTGGTTTTTACCACCCGTGTCATACGCTCGGATACATATACCATGCCGGCCATTTTTCGAGTCAAGGCTCGGAACTCAAGATCCCTTGCGCAAGCAAAGCGATGAAAGGTCATGCTAAAATCTTGACCCGATCTTGATTTCCGGCTACACCTGCACGATGTTCCGTCCCGATATACATCCATGCTCACATGACACCATGTCATCACGCCTTTGATACGTCGCCCATGACAATATGACCACCAACGCCTAACGTCACGTATCCCTTGCGCAAGCAAGGTAAAGAGAGGTCATGCCGAACTCTTGACCCGATCTTGACTTAGTGGCCGGCTTGGTTCACTATTCACATGGCTAACGCATCAAAACGAACATGACAGCTCGGTCCTTAGGTTCGATTTTTCTTTAGGCCGGTGGAAACCGCTTGCACTATAGGACCCTCGCCCGGGGCCGCCCACCCCGGGATGTCGAAATACAGTGCAAAACGAGGGGCTTATAGCCGCACGTATGGTCTCCACCGACCTGTGATCTAGCATAGTTGCGAAAAGAAGAGCAATCTTTTCCAACCTACCTAGGATTCTCGAGAAAACATGTTTTAAGTAAATTAAAACAACAAAAAAAATCGTAAAATAAAAGAAACGAAACCGCATGCCACGTGAGCTTTCCCCTTTTATCCCGTTAGGCCATTCCCGTGTCTAAACCTCGCCCGTCACCCTCCAGCCTAATGTAGAGTGGTCGAGAGTACCCGGGAACCCGTCTCCCAAGCAACAAACAAAGAAGGTCCTACCTCCTTCCCAACTCGTCACCAGACACCGTCAATTCCCATGGCCAAGTCAAGGATAACAACGATGAGAACGGGACCTTACCCCCAAGAAATTTCCCAACATTGGAAGAAGTTTGGCAGTCCTCATGGCTATTGAGAAACGTCAAGGTGAGCAACAAGCTCGGATCGAAGGTGCCATGCACCACTTCTCGAACATTAGCCACCCAACTACCCGGGGCTTCCCAAGTCATGATCAAGCTCCTACATTCTAACATCTCTCATTTGTCTCCCGTAAGTCAACCCGTTACCCTCGTACGAGCCATGCAAGCATGACGTAAGGCCACAAGACCTTCCGCAGGAAAGCTTGCCCATCCAGCCTCCCGAGGTCCCGGTACTCACCGCCGAACAACGAACACATCTCGGTGGGACGTCGCGACAGAAGGCTTGTCCTGGAAATGGAATTCCAGTGATGCAATGAACGAGGGCCGCCCTCGACGAAAGAAGAAGCTATCTTCTCAACAAAAACGAAAAAGAGGTACGAATCCGTGATCCCACAATCGGAACCCTTGGAGAACCCTCGTGAAAGTTTGACTACTATGTCATCTACTCCAAGAAGCCTAGCTCGCACAAGGCCATGGCAATGTCCGCTCCATGATCACTGGGACGAGCTTCGCACCGCCACCGAAGGCCCGAAGGTCCGTATAATCCAACCCCGTCTTGGGAAGATCTCAAAGCCACTATTGATGCTTCAAGAAAAGGCTATGACAAAGAACGAATTGAAATGCGCAAACCGGGCCTTACGCCAATCGTGCTCCTCCCACTACGTAAATAGGAGAGACAAGCAAAACCATAAGTCCAGAGGTGAATGTTCCGACACGTTCCGGCCAAATCCCAGAATCCTCCACGGACGTACAAAAGGCCACCCATACCCGAGCCACGAACCGAAAAGGGGCCCTACGCCAAAGAAGCCGAAACCTTGGACCCAAAGGTCGAAGATCCCGTCTTGACACGCCTCAAGCGCACTCAGCTAACATCTCACTCGGTCCTTACTCACTTCATCTTACCCGCACAAGCTCAAGTTGGAAGAAAGCTCCGGCCTGCACCATGGTTCCCATCACAGCTGACACCCGATGAAGCAGCCGTATGATTGGCAACGTCAATTACAAAGCAATATCATCACCTTCACGTAGCTCGACCTTCCAAAATTTGGGCCGACCATAACGAGCCTCTCTACATAACAGCTCAATCGGACGAGCGCCGTCTCCCACGGGTCTTGGTAGATGGGGGATCATCCATGAACGTCCTTCCCACCAAAATGATGGATTTGCTAGGGATCAAAGCAATCGATCTAAAGCCCTCGACTGTGCAATCAAGGCATACGACTCAACATCCCGCCCGCCTTGGGAATAGCCACCTTGAACCCGTGGTTCGGAAAACAAATGGTCCCGACGGATTTCCAAGTCATCGACATCCCGATCACATTCATCGCCATTTTGGGACGCCCTTGGCTACACCCGCATCAATGGGGTGGCATCCACTCTCCATCGCGCGTAAAGTTCGTCCAAGGAACAGATTCTTACCATCATCTACGGTGATAGCGTAGTCAACGAAAGGACCGACACAAACGGCGTCCCTGGGCCTTAGAGATCAAACCCGACGATGATGGCATGATGCTAACAGGTTCACCATCGAAAGCCCAAAGGCCCAAGTGTGCCACATAGACTCGCCTTTGATTTGGGACAAGATCCCTCCCCGATGAAAATGATGAAGCACATGAACTACATCCCGGGGCTCGGCTTGGGAAAACGCCATCGTGGCACCCAACAGATCATCAATATCAAAGAATGTAATACTCGCACGGCCCGGGATACTCTCCTACTCCCGAACACATTGCGGAGGACAAGCGAAGCCGCACGAAAACGCTCCGCGTATAACAAAAGAGGCTTGCACGCAATCTCCGATCTTCGTCCTTACAGCCTTCGACATGACCAAGTACTTCACAAAGAAGGCCGGCAACTTGGAAGAAGATCCGTAAAAGGGAACAGAGCCGATCGCTGCCAAACAAAGCCGGCCGACAACCATGGACAAGCTCCAGCAGTAACCTCGGCAAGATTCGTAGGCCTCAAGCCAAATCCCGTCCGAAGAGCATTTCTCGACACACCGCCTCTCGCCGGATCCACAACCACCACTATTCACAATGAATTTTGGTTCGGGAAAACTCCCTTTGGCGTAAGAACTCGAAAACTCTCCGTCAACACTCCCGCCCTCAACAAGCGGGACGAGTCCGCATTCGAGCTAGTAATGCCCAAGACAAAAGCAAAAGACTCCGCAGACGATGCTTGGGACGAGCCACCGCTCCACCTCGCTTTTCAAAGAAGAAATCGAGATGCCGCATCTAATCGATTTTGTTTCGATAACTCGTGATAGCAATGATCGGGAACGGTGACATAAAGCCCTTCAAGCCCCATCTCCTATCAAGCTCATTGCCACTCAATAACCGGGCCACCTTCTCCGGACTCCACCGCCAAAGAAAAGGACATGATCGAACAACTTGGTCTCGACCCTCGAGTCCTAGAGTCTAGTGTCAAAACTCATCCCGAGTCCATTAGCTTTGAATTTGAGTCTCTCGAGTCATCTCGATGGCCTCACGCCGTAAGATTACGAACTCATTGCCAATAATGTATTCCCGTATGCTCTTAATGAATGCTTCGATCTTTCCGAGTATCCTCTCATTGCATCTTTAACAACCGATAAATTAACTAACACACAAACAAGCTAATAACGATTCACTTGATAAAGAAGCGTACACATTAAACGAACAATACATTAAGCACATCTTTAAGCATGTTGTCAAACGAGAGAAAACCGGGCCCAAGCCGCCGAGGAGGTTTTAACCAAAGTGAATTTGGGAACCGCCGAAGAGCCAAAAGAGACGCAAATCGGAAGTTTCTTCACCGGCACAGAGCAAGACGCATTGACCGGCACCGCTCAAAGAGTTCGTGGACGTGTTCGCTTGGTCTTACCGAGACATGCCCGGATTAGATCCTAACATTGTGGAGCACCGAATTCCCTTAAATCCCGAGGCTAAGCCCATCAAGCAAAAGCTACGCCGAATCAAGCCGAATGGTCTTTACAAGTCAAAGAGGAGATCGAAAAATGCTCCGCGTCGGCTTCATCGTGGTGATCGAGTACCCCACATGGCTCTCCAATATCGTCACGGTCACCAAGGCCAATGGAAAAGTACGCCGTTGCGTGGACTTCCGAGATCTCAACAAAGCAAGTCCCAAGGACGATTTTCCACTACCCAACATCGACATGTTGGTAGACACTACGCTCAATTTCGAAGTCAAGTCCTTCGTGGACGGTTTTGCTGGCTACAATCAAATCAAGATGGCCGAAGAAGACCAAGAAAAGACAAATTTTCACAACCCCGGGGAACCTACTGCTACACGCAATGCCGTTCGACTAAAGAACGCCGGGGCTACCTACCAACGGGCAAAGAACCGCCCTCTTCCACGATATGATCCACAAAGAGATCGGCGTACGTCGATGACATGATCGTTCACTCAAAGGGATCGATGGACAACACCTCACGTACCCGAGAAAATTCTTCAATCGCCTCCGAAAACACTCAATGAGGCTTAACCCCGCCAAATGCACATTTGGGGTTAGCCGAGGCAAGGTTTTGGGATACATGGTCACCGAGAGAGGCATCGAGGTTGATCCTCAAAAGATCAAGGCTATCATCGAAATGAGACCACCGCAAACTCGTACAGAGGTGAAAAGCTTCATGGGCCGCCCGCAATATATCGCCCGCTTCACAACCAATTGACCTCTATGTGCGAGCCAATCTTCAAACCGATGAAGAAGAACGCCGACATCGAATGGAACTCGAATGCCAAGATGCCTTTGAAAAATAAAAGCATACCTTGTGAGTCCTCCGATTCTCTCGTCCTCCCCACGAGGAAAAGCCACTGTTGCTATACCTAATCGTGACCGACACCGCAGCTTGGAGCCATGCTCGTCAAGAAAAGAAGGAGTCACGGGTCGAAAACGCCATCTACTTCGTCGCCGAAAGTTTCAAGGCAATAACTCAATTACTCACCCTCGAGAAAACCCGCGCAGCCTCCGGTATGGGTTGTCGGGAAACTACGGCACTACATGCGCCGCACACGGCACACTTGGTTTCCAAAATGGACCCACAAGTACCTCTTCGACAAACCATCTCTCGTCAATGAGGCTCGCCAAATGGTCCTTCTTCCTAGCGGAATTTGACATCAAGTACGTAAACCAAAAGTCAATCAAGGGACGGGCCATGGCCGAACAACCGGCCGATTTCCCCAACCGACGAGGCTCGAGGCCCCGAACCACAATTTCCGACGAGGGAATCTTCGCAATCGAAGTCGAAAATCGATGGAAACTGTTCTTCGACGGAGCAGCCAACAAAAAGGGAAACGGCATCGGTCTGCTCTTGGTAGATCCCAAGGACGAGCACACCCCAATCGCTATAAAGCTCAATTTCGAGGTAACCAACAATGCCGCCGAATATGAAGCTCGCGCCGCCGGACTACAAGCCGCACTCGAGAGGAATGTCCGTAAAACTCGAAGTTTATGGGACTCAAATTTCTTGATCATCAACCAAGTCTCCAACAAGTGGAAAACCATAGACCCAGTTTGCAAAAATACCATGCCCGTATGGAGGACCTCATCACACAACCGAAGAGGTCACCTTCCACTACTTGCCAAGAGACCGAAACAGGTTTGCAGCATGCCTTAGCCACCTTGGCTTCCCTTGTGGAAATCCCCGAAGGAAAAGCAATCAAACCCTTCAAAGCCTGGACGAAAGGAAATTCCCGCCTACCTGTGAGGAGATCGAACTGTAACTCTAAGCCCGTCAATGAGCCATGGTATAACCGTATCTTCCAATACCTCAAGAGCGGAAACCACCTTCATGAACAAGGAAGACCCACACACGTAAGGGGTCAAAACCAAGAGCATCATGGCCCTAAAACGCCTCGCCTCTCACTTCGTCATCCTCGGGGACATGCTATACAAGAAACGCTACCACGGGCCACTCCTACGCCGCATCGCCCAAGAAGAAGCAAACAAGTTCATGAACGAAGTCCACAATGGGGCTCATGCGGTCCCCACACGAACGCTGCAGCCCCGATGCAAATCATTCTCGGATGGGCTACTACCGGATCTCCATGGAGGCAGATTGCATCCACTTTGTCCGAAGCCGCGACAAGTGCCAACGGTTCTCCAACTCTGGGGTCCAATCATGTCCGCCGCCCAGCGATCTACTACCGCATGACTACACCTTGGCCCTTTGCCACTGGGGAATTGACGTCATCGGGAAAATCGCTCCGCCCGGGCAGCAACTGGGCCACGAAGATTCATCTTAGTAGCCATCGACTACTTCACCTTGAACGGGTCGGGGCCAAGTCCTACAAGGTACTCACCTCCAAGAAGGTCGCGTATTTCCTCAAGGAAAATACATCATCTTCGCACGATACGGCATCCCAAAATGAGGTCATATCGCATACAACGGGTTCACACTTCGAAGGGGAATTCTGACAGATCACTGGGCCGAATTCAAGATCACACGCCATACAAATCTTCTCC
>JAFEMH010003938.1:0-237240 GCA_022495995.1 Adenophora triphylla var. japonica
CTTTCTTCCACTCTTCCACCACTTGATGGGATAAGACGGTTTTCAAAGTAGAGACCCGTAGTGGAAATGTTCGCCTCGTGCCTGCTTTCAATCAAGCAGCACGGATCCCCTTTTTCGTGGTCCTGGAGTTTCACCCTCGCCTTCGCACAGTAGCGGCGATCTTCTTTTGGTGCTTCGTCTCGCGGCCTTCTTATCTTTTAGGATTTCCTCGGGAAAATCTCGCGTCGACGGGTCACCGCATTAACTTCCTCATCATCATCTCGACTCGGATTTCTTCAACGTCGCTAACGTTAATCTGGGAGCTGTTGGGCTATTGGCCATTGAGCCGACCATTCCGCGACCCAGCGGGCCGAGCTTGAGCCGTACCGGTCTCTTCCCGGGCGGCCCTTATAACCGGCCAAGTTACCGCTTCGAGTCCTGGGTCATGCCGCGCCCCCTCGGATGGCCCACGCAGCTAGTGGCGCCCTCCGATCTATTCCTCATGGCCGGCCTTGCTCATTGTTATCATGCAACAAGAGTCGCTATTGCTCTGGGCTTCGGGCGGTTTGCCGATTTCATCCCTCTGGACGGCCCACGAGTAGCCGCAAGCACGCCTCCATCTCATCGTATATCCTTTTTCTTTCGCCTTGTGGGTGTAGTAAGGTAGCCTGGGTTGTGTGGAAGGATAGGCAACGCTCCTCTTCGTGAGCTTGGATGTAGCTACTTCGATAGATCTCGTGTCCAAATAAGGAGCACCCGTGGTCCACTGTCGGGCCCCGTAGCAAATTAGAAAGGCGTCACAAAGGCTCATAGGCAGTACGAAGGCCACCGGGGGAGACGTTCGATCGATAACCCTTTTCAGTGATTGGCACTACTGCGCCGAGCGGCATTGCCGTGACCCTTACGGTTGTTACGCCATCCGGCTCGTGGGAAAGAAGAAAAAGATCCGACACCACTTACGAATTCTTCATCTTCCCCGGCCGAAACCCTCCATTTTCGACCGCTTCAATAAACCTTCTCCATTCACCATTCGTGTTCTTATAAGGAACGTCGTGTTCTAGGATTTCGGATATGTACGGATCCGGGCGCTGGCCATTGCTGTCCCTCATCCTTCCGGGAGTATCCTGGGCATTGGCCACAAATGCATCTTACAAAGGAAACCTCGTAGGGTCCGTCTCCACTGGAACCCGATCCGCACTTTCGGGGCGATCCTTCATCGTCGCTTGGTGACAAATCAACCATTGTGGCTTGCTCCCATGGGTTCATTTCCTAGGTACGATTGTTCCAGACAGCCTGATTCTCGGATCTGGGGCCTCAGCTGACTCTTCACTCACCGTCACTCATCATCGTCATCATCATCGTCATCACCGTCATTGGCCATCATCAGTAATCGTCTTCCCATACCACTGTGGGATATCAGCCGAGAGAGAACGACGGTCAAATCTGTTAGGGAAGAGGGGTGCGCACAGCCGCAGAAGTTGTCATATGCTCCCATTCCCTAAGTGATGGTGATCACGATTCACTTTTCCTCCCGTAAATTGCGGGGAAGAAAGTGAGAGGGGGCGGCACGTAGTTTGACACCCTGTGTAGGATATAGAAGGAATCCTCCTCTTCCGATTCTTCACTCGTTCTCGGGATCATATTCGCCTCTCCCAAAGCCAATTTGCGTAGAAGTGTACTAGCTCCGCATGCTCTTCGGCCTCTTTGCTGATAAGTTCAGGTACAGTGCCCGCCGGAAGCTTTCTTGCTTCAATTCTTCTCGATTGTTCTAACCATCTTGTGTAAATGGTTCTCTCATGTTCTGAGCGGAACAGCCCCAGCTTCTTCTGGGTATCGGCCTTCCCTTCACCCGAAAAATAGCGGGCCTCGTATTCTGCAAGGAGTCTCTGACATTTGCAGACCAAGATGGGTTGATTTCCTGTCTCGATATCCTCGAGGCTGAGGGGGAATCCGAATTCAGTGATCCTCGACGAGGTTGGCCACGGGTATTTGGGAACCTTTCATCAAGCATCTTCCCTGGCGTGTGAAGATTCTCCGCATTCAATCATATTCACCTCGATTATGGTTCCGTGGCAAATGATTTTTGATCGTGTTGGGCCCCTCGGCCTTCCAACTTTCCTTGCTCTATTAGCCCCTGGATTGCCTTTTTCAGAGTGAAGCATGTCAGTCAGATGTCCGTGAGCTTGATGAAAGGCACAATACTTTGTAGTATCCACGGAGCATTCGGATTTCTGGGCTGGAAATTCTCCAAAGGCCGCAAAGCAAGCCTTCTTTCACCAAAGTCCCCTAAAGATGTCATTCAGTGGGCATTCCAAAGTTTTCGAGATTTATGACCCGCGATCCGGGTCTACTGGCTTCCTGGGAGCAAAAGGAGTCGTGTTATTACATTCCCGTCCCGCATAGTTAATCATCTCTTTGCCTTTAGCAGGAGCAGGGGCGGTGTTTGCACAGGAGGAGCCCGATATCTCGTAGGTGCAGAAATGGTTGCCGATTGTAGGCCTCTTTCAAACTTAGCCGCAGAGTTAACCATGGCCCGTAAGTCTCGAGTATGGGAAGTGACTGAGGGAGGCTCTCGATGTGGTTTCAAGCATGACCGGAAGATGTCCAGCTTGTTCCTCTTCTAGGAGGGATGGCCATTTCACCGAGTTTCGCATTCCACCGCTTGTAAAAGTCCCCAACATTCTCATCAAAGACGCCGCACCGTTGTTTGTAGGTCAACCCTATTTGTTTCCCATTCCAAGTTGGCCTTATATTTCTCTTGAAGGCATTGGTAATTTGATCCCATGTGGCCCCGGCTTCGTGTTTCAAACGGAAGAACCACTTCAAGGCACCGGACTTCAAGGATAGATCAAATAGTCGCCTAATCGCTGATTGGTACATCCTTTTTCGCTTTCATCGCCAAGGTATACGTGTCCAAATGGGTTGGACATGCGGTTCCATCAAAGAGATCCAGATTTGGCATCACGAATTTGTGGGGCAGGGAACAATGGAGTCCGGTCCGTAGCTAAGGCGTACTTTCGGCGGGCTCAGCACTGCGCTTTCATTTCTTGTGTTGTTCCAAGAACTGTGCCGATGAGGGTCTTGTGGCGGAACCACGGCATTCAAGCTAGCGCCGAGCTAGAGAGAGGAGCTACCACTCGGAGGCAGCATCGGTGGAGGGAACTACTGGTCCGGGGGACGTAGTGAAAACTCCGTCCTGGGCCGAGTTACCCCGGGAGCATGAGTAGGAGCTCGAAAGCAAAAGGGTAGAACCTCGCGGCTTGCCGTGGATTTTCAACTGGCAAAGTAGGTGGGGGCAGCCCCGATGTAGCCGGATAACTTGGATTTCCAGAGTGGGGCCCGTAAGTAGGCTTCTGAGCGGGCCGCCGCCCCGATTGTTGAATTGCATGGCCGCCAGGCGAAGGTGCCAGTAACCCGGGTACTGCGGTCCCGGTGATTCGATGACACCGGACGGAGGCTGGTAACCCATAGAAGTCAGTACGTTTCGAGGAGGGGCTCCCGACCGTGCCCGTAACCGACGCGGCGCATTCCGAACCGTGGCCGTCGTGAAGGTCCCATTGATCGGTTCCGAACCGAGGAGGGATCCCAATTAGTCGTGGTATTCCGAGATAGCCCCAACCACAGAAGACATCTCCGTACCGATTTTGCCCCCACCGATTTGTGCTGCTGGGCCGCATGGATCCGGTGGTCTCGTGGTTCGGGAGCCGGGCCGACCCGAAAATCGAGGAGCATGGGTTCTCGGGTAGTGGCACCATAGAGGTGGGTGGCGGTATCCCGGTGTAATCGTGGCGACCGAGAGTGGGGTTGGCATCCTCGTCTTCTTCCACGGTGAAGGTGCCATCCGATTGAGGCCGGCGGCCACCGTGACTCTTAATAGCCTCCATAAGGCCGTTTAGCCGTGCTTCCCGTCGTAACCTCATCTCGTTCTCGCTAACCGATTCCACCTGCTCCGTCCGAGGGGTCCCGGAGGCGGAGTGACGTTATCCCCATCATTACCTGTGCCGATGCAGACATTCTCAAACCCGGAGTTCAACAAACGGTGAAGCCGACGATGCGCCACTCTTCCCTAACCGATCAAACGGTGACCGGTGCCCGAAACCAAGCTTGTGCGGAGTCATGGGGAAAGGACACGAAGGTTCGTATGTCTAGGAATGGAAGGAGGGTAGGTGTTCGGGCTTTAGGCTCATGCAACATGCGCTATTTGTTCACGTTTACTTAAAACATGTTTTATTAACCTAATCGGTTGGAAAAGATTGCTCTTCTTTTCGCAAACTACTTCCGATTCCTCGGATCTGGGCCCCGTCACTACGTCTATAAGCCCCTCGTATTCCACCCGTATTTCGACCTCCTGTGGCGGATGCCTTCCGGCGAGGGTCCTATGTGGCAAGCTGGGTCCCACCGACCGAAAGAAAAATGATCCTAGAAGTCTCAAGTGGTAATCGAGTCTTAACGAGCATTCGATGTAAATTACTGACAAAGCCGACGTCAAAAGTCAAGATCATGTCCAAGGGCTCGACAAAAGTTTGGCATGATTTGGACCGATAAGCGTCCAATATCGATCTTGACTTGTCGTCGGCTAAGCCGTAATTAGGCATGGAATAGTCATTAATCCCTGATGACTCAAAGGTCAATGCCGGGAGTCCGTGTATAATTTGTGCCGCCGTAGCCGAGAGTCAAGGCGCCTGGCCAATATCTTCGTCAAAGTTTGCGGCGGAAAACCGGCGTAACTTCGACCGATTAGCGATCGATTAGTGGACCCGAGAGATATTGAGTCCGTATGCCGACAAAGGCTTGAAAGGAAAGGTCTATACACCGACAGGCATGCATGACACGCACTTAACTAAAAACCAACCGGGTCTCTGGACAAAGTGTGTCACGGACAAGTGCATGGTCGACACGAGGCTCCATGGGATGTTTGGGTAGTCCCGTGCTCATCCGAGAGGCGTAATAAGACCAAACGGACCGCGACAAGGATTTCCTGTTAAGGACGTAGTGTGCAAAGGTACGGTCACGTGCGCGTAGTGTGCAAGGCCTATATTCTTTTTCTGAGTAAAATAGAGATTTTTTATGTGTCTTAAAAATATGATGCATGATTTTTTTTGGAAATTTTCTTTTTTTTTTGAAAATCTTTTTTTTTTGAATTTTTTTTTTTGAGCACATAAGCACGTAAGCATGAAAATTCCGACAGCTTAGGGACATTATTCCGACAAATAAACATTTTGACTTTCTCCGAGGCGGCCAAAACAACATGAAAACTGTGCAAAAAATCAACACACACACAAAAATGATTTTCAAAGCCGGGACGGAAGCTTGACCCTCAAAAGCTTTTTTTTTTTGAAACGGTGATACCGGTACGTGGGATTGTTAGACCACAATTTATCCCCGACTCGTGTTAGGAGGCGATAACGGGAAATTTAGTGGTTTCCACCAATATACCGAATACCATTTTTTATTAAAAAGCTTAGTCCCCAGCGGAGTCGCCACTGTGACGATATGGGAAAAAATTCGGCTTTCTTGCGTTTCTTTGAAAAACCAAATAAAACCCGGAAAAAACGGAGTCGCCACGCCATTTTAATTTTGAAGGGCCAAAACTTTGAAAAAAGCCCGAGATCAGAGATTTAGGTTCGGAGGTCATGTTACGCTGTCGGGAAGGACGTTAGTGTGCACTCCGACGCGCCTCGTAAAACGAGTCTTCCAAGCTGAAAATCATTTGTGTGTGTGTGTGTGTGTGTTTTGGCCAAAATAAGTTGAAACTGGAAAAAGTAAAAATTGGGATGTCTTTTTAAGACTTTAAACTGATCCCATGATTTTTTGGAGAATTTTTGGTTTGAGATTTGGTACTCAAAAAACCTTTTGAAGTTGAGAAGTCACTTCTGCCAGAAGAAAATGGCAGCAGACACCTGATTTTGAAATGGATTCAAGGGTCCTAAAACTTCATAATCTGGATGAACTCAGAGAATGAAAGTTTCTCTAGACTCCTTGAATAAACTTTGTGTGAAAGAAATTTCCATTTTGGAGAAGATTTGAGGGGTCAAAACCTTCTGGAAACCTCAGATATGAGATCTGGATTCCCAGAAACTGATGAACTAGCCTCTGAAAGAAAAATTGAAAAGAGGAGTTTTACTCACCCAAAAAATAAGGTAAAAATATTTCTGGAAAGCTCTGGATGTTGGCTACAAAAAGTGTTTTGTAGTCAACACCAAATTCCAAGTTCATCTGTGTCCAAAAATTAAGACCATGGACTGAGGTCTGAGAAATTTGCTACTGGACAGCAACTTCTCAAGAAAGAAAATATGATTTTAAGGGGGGTTTTGCATCCATGCTTGTCCCCATTTCCCTAGGTTTTGGTTAGTGATCACTAGACATTTTAGTGGTGAATCAACTATACCAAACCATCCTTGGGGTACATTAGGACTAAGCATTTCATTTGCTTAGGGAGGGGGATTTTACCCTTTGAAATCAAGATTTAGTGCTTGAAAATGGTTTTTTAGGGTTTTGAAAGTGCATTTTTGCAAGTAAGAGAGAAAAGCTTTGAAAATAATGTTGATCTTTGTAGAAGATCATCCATGGAGATGGTCTTCCATGGTGATCTTCTTAGATCTAGAGAAGAAAGATGAAAGAACTACATTTTGTAGTTTGAAGATGCATGCATGGATGAGATTTAGGGTTAGGAAGAGGAGGGTTTACCAATCTTCCTTGTGTTCTCGGGAGTGTTTGGCTTGGAGCGTATGAGTGTTTAAGGCTTGAATATGAGAGTGAATGGATTTAGTATGAGTTTGGGAAAGATTGAGAGAAAAAGGTGACAATTCTTGAGAATTCTCACTGTTTTCTCTCTATATTTCGCCAGAGGTTCGTTGCATTTGTGTTTTTCCCTCTTCATTTTTGTGACTGAAGGGCTCAATTTATAGCCCTCCTGAAAATACAAACATGTACGCGCGGATGGATCCAGCGTGCAATCGTTCATTAATTGTCAGTCGGGCTTTGGACACAAGGAATAATCTTTTTCAAAATTCAAATTGACCAGCCAGATTATGTTTCCAGCATTGCTATATTTGGTTTTCTTCATTTGTTTTTCTTTTTAAGATTCTTTTTAAGGTTTAACCTCATTTGGCAATGCCCATTCTACCCTCCCTTTGTTAGAAATGTTAGGATAGTTAGGAATTGTTAGAAATGTTATAACTTTCGTTAATTTTATAACGAAAATTCTAACAAGCTCAAATTGGAGCACTTACACCTGGAGGTGAAGAGCTAAAGCATCCTTGGCATGCCACTCATCTTATCAAATACTACTTCTAGTTCAAATTGCTAGTTCAGTTCAAAGTTAATGGAATCAACAAGTTTAGCCTTGTCATAGTTCTAGCTTTCCCCTTGATGTAAGCATGTTCGTACTTCAATAAAAATCGCAGTTCTATTCGAACAAACATTGTGCTACACTAAGTTCAGCTAGCTCGACTCTTAGTCAGCTTCATTTTAACAAGCTCGATTCTTAATCAGCCTTGTTCCTTTAACAAGTCCGACTCTTAGTCGACTTCGTTTAAACTAGCTCGACTCTTAGTCAGCTTCATTTTAACAAGCTCGATTCTTAATCAGCCTTGTTCCTTTAACAAGTTCGACTCTTAGTCGACTTCGTTTAAACTAGCTCGACTCTTAGTCAGCTTGATTTTAACAAGCTCGATTCTTAATCAGCCTTGTTCCTTTAACAAGTCCGACTCTTAGTCGACTTCGTTTAAACTAGCTCGACTCTTAGTCAGCTTCATTTTAGCAAGATCAATTCTTAATCAGCTGTTTACTATTAACAAGTCCGACCTTAGGTCGACTTTGTCCTTGTAAGCTCGACCCTTGGTCAGCTCTGACCTCTTAAAAAGGTTCGACTCTGAGTCAACCTTATCCACAAACATCCTTACAAATCTAAGGTTGATTAAGTCACCATCAAGCCAGGTCGACCCAAAGCTTAGGGTGAGTGACTTATTCATCCTATTACATCTAGCTCGACACACACATGCTGAATTTAAGCATATAACATACAAAGAGATAAAGTCAGCTATGATAAATAAGTCTTCCCAAAAGCGGTCTAAGACTTGAGCAAAATAGGAGTTATGAAGTTTCATGCCTCCCAAAAATTGGGTCAAGGCATTTAAATAATTAACAAGACAAAAAGCAAAGATTGTTTTGGAGCTTGTTCGTTACATCATCAACATAACAACAGTTTAAGGAGCCTGGTCAGCGTCGACCTGATCATCATTAACGGCTCGATCCTCCTCATTCGTGCTTCATTGCTGGGGATCCAAAGGTTTTCCCGACTCAGAATAGATCAGTTGCTCGGGCTCATTGTCCTCATCCATATCTTCGGCATCCTCCATTTCTTGGAGCACCACGTCAAAGTTTCGATGAGCTAATTCAGGAGCAACCCAAGGTTCGCAAGCCTCCTCCTCGTCCTCTTGGGCGATGAAAGCTAAATCGTTCTCAGTGTAAGGCACGATCGAGTGGACACCTCGAGCCACCATGTCATATTGAGGCTCGCGTGCCCAACGAGCCAACTGTTCTAAGGAGACATCGGAAGTGGGATCAACCAAAGCTCGACGCGCCATGTGGCGTTTGCCTAGGTCCAAGAAATCTCTCGCCTTCGCAACAACAGAATTGTAATAGTCTTCTCCTTCCTTGAACTTGTCCACAGCCTTTGTAGCAGCGACCTGGAGGTCTTCTTGCCATTTCATCCGCGCTAGCCGGTGCTCCTCATTCAGCTCGATCAAGAAGGTGTCCTTATCCTTCAAAAGTTTGGAAACTGTTGCCAGCTCCGTTTTAACCTTCTCATGCTCCAGCCGTTCTGCATCTCTCTCTGCCTTCATCTCCCCAAGCTTGGTCTCAGAAGCCTTGAGGTCCTCCAAAGCCTTGTCTTTGTCCTCCAGAGCTTTCTTCTTCACCAACTCCTGAGCATCAAAAGAGTTGTCGAGATCATTGTATTTTTCTCTCAACTCGGACAACTCTTGAGTCTTCTTGGAGTAATTGTTCAGAGCCTGCCTTTCTCTTTCAATGGAGGCCCTCCAGGAGCTCTTAACTTGTTCCGCGTAGGTCGTGTTACAATCAAAGAAAATCATTGGAGTATTAATTCGATAAGGATTTGGAGGCCTAACTGACGACCTCAAAAGATGAGCGACTAAACTAAATCAGGAAACAAAGACTTACCTCGCTCTGCACTAAACCAGATTGAGCTGAAAATTCTTCAGGGGTAATCCCCTTGTCAGCGAAGTGGGCAAGAAGGTCGACATCGATGGCCCTCCTAACAATAATCTGGCCCAAGCTCATTTCGGGGTAGCGGCGGCTCATGCTATTGACCCCAATAAGAGGGGGAACATCACCCAACCTCCTCATCTGGTCCTCAAGGGACTCTTGGTTGGGGGGAGGAGAAGCTGGTGGAAGACGTTGGCTCGAGGAAACAGACTTTCCTTTCTCAGTTCTAGACCTTTTCCTTGAATCTAGAGGCTGGTCATCCTCCTCGACAGCTTCGTAATCAATAGTCACAAAGTTTAAGGGGCTAGCCCCGTAGCCCCGGCAAGTGGGAGGTCGGCTGCATTGGCCTCGAAATTGGGTCGGAGCTCAAGCTTGGTCTATTCGACTTGTTAGACTCACCACCCCCTTCATTCACATCCATCGATTGGGTACCACTCTGCAGAGGATCCTCCAGCTCGACCACTTCCATCGGCACCATCCCAGCATTTTCTTTGGGTAGCAGATTGTTCCTTGCAACAGCTTCTCTCTCCCTGCTAGCTCTGGCATTGATATCTCCATGGTCCCTCTTGGCTTTCTTTTTGTCTGACATTCCCACTATGCGTACCATGGCTGCCTCTTGCTCAGGAGTCAAGACTGCACAACATCAAAGCGATAAGTATTAGCTCAGCAATTCAAGATAGTTCTATGTACGAGCTAACTGGTTCTATATAAGAGCAAGCAATTGACGAGCTAAGACATGCAATTCAAGATAGTTCTATGTACGAGCTACAAGTTCTACATAAGAAGTAACAACTGACGAGCTAAGAGTTGTGCGAGCAGTTCAAGGATATTTCTATGTGCTAAAGGTGAGTTATACATGTGAGCTAACAGTTGGCGAGTTAACAAACAAAGCGAGTAAAATCTTACCACCAATGTGCTCCCCATTATCCTTACAATAGTTAGCAATTCTCCTCTAGCCTAGCCAAGGCATGGGTGACCCAATCAGGGTACACCTGGCCTCTCATTACGGGCACCAAAGGTTGCACCTCTCCTTCTCCAGGCATCATCCCAGCTTGCATGTAGTTGTATTTTGTCGTACCCAAGGATTCCCAGCTGATAGGTCCACTCTTGACCAACAAACACAATTTCTTGTACAGAGTTTGATGCCAAGGAGGCTCCCAGTAATTTTCTTCGCTAATGACATCAGTCTCCTCATTAGGCAAAGGAAACTCCCATCCCAACCTGCTCTCCACCACAACCACATGCGAGTTCCAGCCACTATGCTTGTTGGGAAGATTAGCAAACAGTTTTGGGGAATTTGGTTTGGAAGGAGTACTAATTCCCCAATCAGCATGGTCGAGCTTAGCACCAAAAAATTCCTTAAAAACTTTCATGCAAGGCTCATGACCCAGAAATCTACACACCATTGCAAAGCACACTAGTACCCTACAAGTGTTAGCCCCGAGTTGAAGAGGAAGAGCGTCCATATACTCAAGGAACTCGTTTATGAAAGGATCCAATGGCAACCTCAAACCTGCCTCAAACTGCCCATAAAAGAAGGCAACCCTAGTGGCATCCTTAGTGAATGTGCTACGGTACTTGGCCATGAAATCCTTCTTGCTAAGGATGGTCACCCTAAAGTTCGTCCTATCTACCCCACAGAAATTATAAATCATGGCATAACGAGATTCCATATTCTTCTTCCCACAGAGGGGTCTTTGAGGCACATAGCCTCTATCATTTTTCCCCGGGACCACAGAAGATCCAAACGCATCCACTATATGGGGACTTGAAGAAGTTGAAGCTGTGGCTCCTCCCTGAGCTGCCATATCTGTACAATAAAAAGAGGAAGCAGGGGAGTCAGTCCTAGGATCACATTCAGTCGACCTAACTAAGGGCGAGCTAGACTCCCCTGGAAAACCTATTCTGTTTCTAAGGAAGGACAAATTTAAAGTGCTTGCTCATTTGCTGTCGTCGCCGGGGTTTGTCAGAGCTCAAGGACAATAAAAGTTGTAAATGGAGAAGGATTCTTGAATTTATATTTTCCGAAATTTGAAAGGAAAAGGGAAAATTCGAAATTTATTTTCCTGATTAATGGCGGAAACGTTTTCCAAGACGATTTATCAAACGTCAAAATAACAATCATTGCAAAATACGGCGCTCCTTCAGATTCCGGCCGCTCGTCGTCGGACGCCCGTGATTGTGCCACGTCATCTTGGTCGACCGACTTCAGAATGAGCGACGACCTGCGAGTCACAGCAATCCTCATCAAAATTTCCTTAACTTCCTAGTCGACAAAGTCAACTCGAAAGTTGGGGGCCACTGAACATACCAAAAGTGTCGAGTTGGGCCAAGCAAGTAAAGCCCAATCACAAACAGCCCTGGCATTTCACATTCTTAATGAGTCTGGCCCAATCACCATAAGGCCCAAGGCCCAGCAACAGGATCAGTCGACCTAAGCTCATTGTCCGACCTCCAAGGTCCCGACCTAGCTTGATCCGACTCAATGATCCATGCTCTAATTCGGGTACGATCCATGCTCTACCCGCCAGTCAGGTCGACCTAACCTTAAATGGCGACCTCGACCTAATCAGCAAGCGTCGACCTAACTGATACAGACGCGCATGCTTCAAATCTTTCCATAATCGGTTCCCTACAAATCAGGAGCCGTTACCGGACACGTTCACATGATGAATAACCGTCCCATGAATCACGGGGCTCATTTAGCCCTGCCAATTAAACCACCAACACCAACTATAAATACATTACCACTACCACGGTTATAAGGTAACTGCAATTTTGTCATTCGAATATACTGTGTTCAATACGTTTTGCTCTCCAATTCAAATACTTACTCTCACGCCCGAGGGTCTAAGCCGGAGACAAATTCGGCTAATCGTGGGTTCTGATTTCAGGTCAAGGAGCTAGGTGATCGGTCCTGCCACGTGGAGGAAGATTGATAAGCACATTTCCTGCGGGATCAGTTGTCATTTTCAATGGAATCTCTCTCAAGTTCAGATTTTAAAGCAGAAATTTTAGTTAAGAGTTTCTCATTTACCTTTTCAAAAATATCAAGTTTTTCAACATGTTTTTACCAATCAGCGAAAACATCAGTGCATGCTTCATGAAGTTCCTCAAAAATACCACCACGTTCCTCTTCATCCTATGGTTCTTCAGAAATAGATGAATTAAAACATTTTAACTCAAGGTCAGAGGGTGGATCTCCTGTGTGAGTACATCTAAGGTAACATCAGAATGATGTTTGTGATTTTGAGATGAGATTTCCATGACTGCTAGGTTTACAGCCTCATATTCATCTTCCCTGTCACTAAGGGTTGCACATAAGCTCATCCCCTTTTCTTTAAAGCATTGGCACACTCACTAGCAAAGTGACCAAAGCCTTTACAGACTCTACATTGAACAGAATCAAATTTCTTTTTTGAAAAACTTCTAGGTTGTTTAAAAGTACTCCCAGTATCCTCCTCAGAATTTTCAAAAGTTGTAGTGTTTTGACTTTCTGATGGAAACTTGTTATCCTTTTTGTTCTTTAAAAATGATGTAAATCTTTTGGTGAGTAAAGCCACATCTTCAGTTTACAAATTAGATTTATCAATTTCTTTAGAGATTTCTACAATTTATTTAGAAACTTTGGAGGTACTGGAACGAGTATCAGCAAGAGCAATAATATCAGTCTTATGTTGCTATTGAATAGACATATTCTTATCAAACATGGTTTGAATACCCACAAGAGTATCTAGAGCCATAGTAGCAGTATCATGAGCCTCTTCAACAGCATCCATTTTAATGTTGAATTTATCAGTAACAATCATAAGCATTTTACTTACTAGCCTAGTATTAATTAGATATAGACTCGCCTAGGGAGAGGCATTCATTAGAGATATCTCTTACTTTATCCGAACAACTTTTGATATCTTCGACCTTATTTATTCTCAAGTTTTCAAACCTGGTCATGAGAATCCTCAGCCTAGTGGTCTTAACACTGTTGTCACCCTCACAGTGAGCTTTAAGAATATCCCAAGCTATTTTTTCTACATTCTGATTAATTACTAGGTGAAACATGTGTTCATCAACATGACTTGATATAGCACTTAGAGCTTTAGAATTATAATTAGCAAGGGTAACTTCTGCTATAGTCAAGTCTTACTCAGGTTAAAGTTTGCAGGATTTTTCAGAGGTTTCACCCACTACATCCTTGCTTTCGACATTAGGAGGAAACCATTAGACAATTATGATTAGCTACGCCCTTTCATCAATTGTTTTGATGTAAATACGCATTTTAGCTTTCCATATAGCATAGTTTGAACAATCTAACACAGGAGGACGATACTGATTTAAATGACTATCCATTATAACTACTCTTTCTGGATCACACTCAGTATGATTGAGTGTTGGCTCTGATACCAATTGAAAGAATTGAGTAGCTAGGACAGTCAGACAGATGAACAAAGTACTGGTATTAGTCCTAGTATGATGACATCAAGGATTACACGAACAGATTTGTAGCGAAATATAACACACAAAACAAGAAATAAAAAACAAGGTTTACCACTTATCTACAACAATTTGCTATAGACAATAAAATCTTCTCTTTAATAAATTATTTAATGTTTTGGTTACAAAGTAAAAGAAAAACAAGTGAAGAAACAAAATAATCAAACACTAAAAATACAAGTTTAAGGAGAATTTTGTGCAACGAAATAACTCTCACAAAAAGCACTCAAAGATATATGATCTCTCTTTAGGAATCGATGGAATGCATGAAGAATGAAGACGGTTGGAATCTTTTTTTATAGGTAAGAAAGACTCCAACAATTCGTGTAGATCTTGGAGTAATCTTCAATGATATCTCATCCATCTTTTTCTAAAATATAGCTCATGTAATTCTCCAGCAACAACATGTTTATCTCCTTTCTAAACTGTGTGAGAAGATTGACTTATAGAAAATCTCTTCCTTTATTTAAGTTCTTATCTTTGTGAGAATATCTACAAATATACTCCCTCCGTCCCGCTAATATTAGCACACTTTTCTTTTTGGGCGTCCCGCTAATATCCGCACACTCCCAAAAAGGAAACTTTATATTAATAAAATATTCACCCAACCCCACTCATTCTCTCTCCTACATTATTTTAATACTCACAACATCATTATAATTTATTACACCCTCCACTCATTCTCTCTCCACTCATTCTTTTACACTCACAACATTTTATTAAAATATCATATTCCTTAATTCCCGCGCAAACAGTGTTTGTGCTAATACTAATGGGACGGAGGGAGTATATATATATGCTAAAAAGATACAAAAACACCAATAAAAATAATCAGTATGTTAGTAAATAAAAATTAATAACAAGAGTAAAAGAAATATTTACAAATCTTAGCTAAAATAAAGAAATATACAAATACTAAAATAAGATAAATCATACTAGTCAAAAATGTACGAAAAGATTCACACTTTCACAATTGGATCTCGAATTGTTGTGCCGTCTGAACCAAATTCAAATAGGGATGACCAAACCGGAACTGGAACGGGCCCGGAACCGTTGAACCGCCACGAATCGGAATCGGAACCGCCTCGAACCGAAACCGAAACCGCCTCGAATCGAAACCGTTTGAAATCGTAACCGGCGGTTTGGCGGTCCGGTTCCGGTTTCTACTTTTGAAAAACCGTGAACCGGTGGTTTCGAACCACCTGAACCGAAATCGTTGAACCGTTGTAAAAATCGTCAAATTCGTCAGAAATTTCGTTAGATTTGTCAGAATATAGCCGTTAGAGTATGGGGTATGTGGTTAAATACAAAAAATTTTTGTTTTCCTAACATATTTTCTCAACTATAAATATCACCCCCCTCCCCTCACAATTTTTTCACACAAACCCCTTTAACTCTTTCTTAACTTTCTCTAACGAATTTCGTTAATTTCTTTGATTCTCAAACTCAAATAATAAACTAACTCCCATTTGTTCAAGTTTTAGGATAAAATGTATGTAAGGGGTATATGTATAAGATTGAGTGTTTCGATTTAGAGATATATATGTGATTTAGTTATATGATTTAGGGGGTTAAAGTATGGGGTATATGGTTAATTTAGATGAATTATGATTTAGGGTATGGAGTATATAGTTGTGAGTTAATATTTAGGGTATAGGATATATATGAGAATAATGTAGATGAATTAGGGTTTAGAGTGTAGAGTATATGATTTAGATTTAAGTATTAGGGTATATGTATATGTGAGATTATGTAGATGAATTAGGGTTTAGAGTATGAAATATATGATTTATATTTAAGTTTTAGGATATAGGGTATAGATGAGATTTAGGTAGAAAAATTAAGATTTGGGATATGGGGTATGTAGTATATGATTTATATTTAAGATTTATGCTATATGGCTAAAATAGATGAATTAGGGTTTATGGTATAAAGTATATCATTTAGATTTAAGGTTTAGGTTATAGGGTATACATGAGATATAGGTAGATGAATTGGGATATGGGGTATGCAGTATATGATTTATATTTAAGGTTAATGGTATAGGGTATATACGAGATTTAGGTATATGATTTAGGTTTAATGTATGAGATTTATAATTTTGTTTTTGTTTTATATACTTTCATTTGTTTAAATTTTTTAACATTTTATATACCTTTTTGTAAAAAAAAAAAAATCAGTAATAAAAAAAAATCTAAAATAGTATTCCCTAGTAAATAAAAATATATAAAAAAATAAAAAATAAAGGGTAATTCGTCCCTCTTTTTCTTTTATATACTCTCATTTGTTTAGTTTTTTTATTATCTTTTTTATATACCTTTTAATAAAAAAATCACTAATAAAAAAAGTCTAAAATATTATTTCCTAATTAATAAAAAAGTAAAATAAAATTGAAAAATAAATAAAGGATAGTTCGTCTCTCTTTTCTTTTATATACTTTCTTTTGTTTAGTTTTTTTTTATCTTTTTTTATATACATTTTTGTTAAAAAATTAGTAATAAAAAAGTATAAAATATTATTTCGTAGTCAATAAAAAATTAAAAAATAAATAAAGGGTAGTCCGTCCTTCTTTTCTTTTATATAATTTCATTTGATTTTTTTATCATTTATTATATACTTTTTTTTAAAATATCAGTAATAAAAAAAAGTCTAAAATATTATTTTCTAGTCAATAAAAAAAATAAAGTGTAATCCGTCCCTCTTTTCTTTTATATATTTTTATTTGTGTTAGTTTTTTTCTATCTTTTTTATATAACTTTTTGCAAATATATTTATTAAAGGGCAAACTCCGGTGCGCCAAGCGCTCTCCGTCAAGCGGGGGTTGGGAGAGGGAACCATTTGCTAGAATCTTTCCCAGACAATTGCCAATAAGCTGTTTGCAAATATTTTCATTAATAAAAAAAAATTATACTCGTAACAGTTTTTTCTATTAAAAAAAAAGTTGAACCGGCAGATTCGAACTGTGAACCGTCGATTCGAAATCGAAACCGTGAACCATAAGTTCACGATAAGTTCACGATTCGATTCCAATTTTCCCTTTTACTAAATCGGAACCGGGCGATTTTGAACGTAAACCGAAATCGGAACCGAAATTTGTAATCCAAATCCGAGGGGTTGGCGCATTGTGTTAGGCTGGGCGGATGGGGTCAAATACAAGTTTAATCGAACTATGTTAGCGAAATTGCTCCAAGAAACAGAAATGAGATTTTTCCCTCCTCCCATTTCATCCAACTTTCTTTCTTCCCTAAAAGCGAGAAAGCAAAAGGATTACCTCAGTGGGTGTCGAAATTTGAAGTTGCTGCAGAAGACGAAGAACAAATTTAAAGTGCTTGCTCCTTTGCTGTCGTCGCCGGGGTTTGTCAGAGCTCAAGGACAATAAAAGTTGTAAATGGAGAAGGATTCTTGAATTTATATTTTCCGAAATTTGAAAGGAAAAGGGAAAATTCGAAATTTATTTTCCTGATTAATGGCGGAAACGTTTTCCAAGACGGTTTATCAAACGTCAAAATAACAATCATTGCAAAATACGGCGCTCCTTCAGATCTGACCGTTCGTCGTCGACGTCCAGGATTGTGCCACGTCATCTTGGTCGACCAGACTTCAGAATGAGCGACGACCTGCGAGTCACAGCAATCCTCATCAAAATTTCCTTAACTTCCTAGTCGACAAAGTCAACTCGAAAGTTGGGGGCCACTGAACATACCAAAAGTGTCGAGTTGGGCCAAGCAAGTAAAGCCCAATCACAAACAGCCCTGGCATTTCACATTCTTAATGAGTCTGGCCCAATCACCATAAGGCCCAAGGCCCAGCAACAGGATCAGTCGACCTAAGCTCATTGTCCGACCTCCAAGGTCCCGACCTAGCTTGATCCGACTCAATGATCCATGCTCTAATTCGGGTACGATCCATGCTCTACCCGCCAGTCAGGTCGACCTAACCTCAAATGGCGACCTCGACCTAATCAGCAAGCGTCGACCTAACCGATACAGACGCGCATGCTTCAAATCTTTCCATAATCGGTTCCCTACAAATCAGGAGCCGTTACCGGACATGTTCACATGATGAATAACCGTCCCATGAATCACGGGGCTCATTTAGCCCTGCCAATTAAACCACCAACATCAACTATAAATACATTACCACTACCACGGTTATAAGGTAACTGCAATTTTGTCATTCGAATATACTGTGTTCAATACGTTTTGCTCTCCAATTCAAATACTTACTCTCACGCCCGAGGGTCTAAGCCGGAGACACATCCGGCTAGTCGTGGGTTCTGATTTCAGGTCAAGGAGCTAGGTGATCGGTCCTGCCACGTGGAGGAAGATTGATAAGCACATTTCCTGCGGGATCAGTTGTCATTTTCAATGGAATCTCTCTCAAGTTCAGATTTTAAAGCATAAATTTTAGTTAAGAGTTTCTCATTTACCTTTTCAAAAATATCAAGTTTTTCAACATGTTTTTACCAATCAGCGAAAACATCGGTGCATGCTTCATGAAGTTCCTCAAAAATACCACCACGTTCCTCTTCATCCTTTGGTTCTTCAGAAATAGATGAATTAAAACAGTTTAACTCATGGTCAGAGGGTGGATCTCCTGTGTGACTACATCTAAGGTAACATCAGAATGATGTTTGTGATTTTGAGATGAGATTTCCATGACTGCTAGGTTTACAGCCTCATATTCATCTTCCCTGTCACTAAGGGTTGCACATAAGCTCATCCCCTTTTCTTTAAAGCATTGGCACACTCACTAGCAAAGTGACCAAAGCCTTTACAGACTCTACATTGAACAGAATCAAATTTCTTTTTTGAAAAACTTCTAGGTTGTTTAAAAGTACTCCCAGTATCCTCCTCAAAATTTTCAAAAGTTGTAGTGTTTTGACTTTCTGATGGAAACTTGTTATCCTTTTTGTTCTTTAAAAATGATGTAAATCTTTTGGTGAGTAAAGCCACATCTTCAGTTTACAAATTAGATTTATCGATTTCTTTAGAGATTTCTACAATTTATTTAGAAACTTTGGAGGTACTGGAACGAGTATCAGCAAGAGCAATAATATCAGTCTTATGTTGCTATTGAATAGACATATTCTTATCAAACATGGTTTGAATACCCACAAGAGTATCTAGAGCCATAGTAGCAGTATCATGACCCTCTTCAACAGCATCAATTTTAATGTTGAATTTATCAGTAACAATCATAAGCATTTTACTTACTAGCCTAGTATTAATTAGATATAGACTCGCCTAGGGAGAGGCATTCATTAGAGATATCTCTTACTTTATCCGAACAACTTTTGATATCTTCGACCTTATTTATTCTCAAGTTTTCAAACCTGGTCATGAGGATCCTCAGCCTAGTGGTCTTAACACTGTTGTCACCCTCACAGTGAGCTTTAAGAATATCCCAAGCTATTTTTTCTACATTCTGATTAATTACTAGGCGAAACATGTGTTCATCAACATGACTTGATATAGCACTTAGAGCTTTAGAATTATAATTAGCAAGGGTAACTTCTGCTATAGTCAAGTCTTACTCAGGTTTAAGTTTGCAGGATTTTTCAGAGGTTTCACCCACTACATCCTTGCTTTCGACATTAGGAGGAAACCAGTAGACAATTATGATTAGCTACGCCCTTTCATCAATTGTTTTGATGTAAATACGCATTTTAGCTTTCCATATAGCATAGTTTGAACAATCTAACACAGGAGGACGATACTGATTTAAATGACTATCCATTATAACTACTCTTTCTGGACCACACTCAGTATGATTGAGTGTTGGCTCTGATACCAATTGAAAAAATTGAGTAGCTAGGACAGTCAGACAGATGAACAAAGTACTGGTATTAGTCCTAGTATGATGACACCAAGGATTACACGAACAGATTTGTAGCGAAATATAACACACAAAACAAGAAATAAAAAACAAGGTTTACCACTTATCTACAACAATTTGCTATAGACAATAAAATCTTCTCTTTAATAAATTATTTAATGTTTTGGTTACAAAGTAAAAGAAAAACAAGTGAAGAAACAAAATAATCAAACACTAAAAATACAAGTTTAAGGAGAATTTTGTGCAACGAAATAACTCTCACAAAAAGCACTCAAAGATATATGATCTCTCTTTAGGAATCGATGGAATGCATGAAGAATGAAGACGGTTGGAGTCTTTTTTTATAGGTAAGAAAGACTCCAACAATTCGTGTAGATCTTGGAGTAATCTTCAATGATATCTCATCCATCTTTTTCTAAAATATAGCTCATGTAATTCTCCAGCAACAACATGTTTATCTCCTTTCTAAACTGTGTGAGAAGATTGACTTATAGAAAATCTCTTCCTTTATTTAAGTTCTTATCTTTGTGAGAATATCTACAAATATATATATATATATATATATATATATATATATATATATATATATATATATATATATATATATATATATATATATATATATATATATATATATATATATATATATATATATATATATATATATATATATATATATATATATATATAGGCTAAAAAGATACAAAAACACCAATAAAAATAATCAGTATGTTAGTAAATAAAAATTAATAACAAGAGTAAAAGAAATATTTACAAATCTTAGCTAAAATAAAGAAATATACAAATACTAAAATAAGATAAATCATACTAGTCAAAAATGTACGAAAAGATTCACACTTTCACAATTGGATCTCGAATTGTTGTGCCGTCTGAACCAAATTCAAATAGGGATGACCAAGCCGGGCTGGAACGGGCCGGAACCGTTGAACCGCCACGAATCGGAATCGGAACCGCCTCGAACCCAGCAGAAACCGCCTCGAATCGAAACCGTTTGAAATCGTAACCGGCGGTTTGGCGGTCCGGTTCCGGTTTCTACTTTTGAAAAACCGTGAACCGGTGGTTTCGAACCACCTGAACCGAAATCGTTGAACCATTGTAAAAATCGTCAAATTCGTCAGAAATTTCGTTAGATTTGTCAGAATATAGCCGTTAGAGTATGGGGTATGTGGTTAAATACAAAAAATTTTTGTTTTCCTAACATATTTTCTCAACTATAAATATCACCCCCCCTCCCCTCACAATTTTTTCACACAAACCCCTTTAACTCTTTCTTAACTTTCTCTAACGAATTTCGTTAATTTCTTTGATTCTCAAACTCAAATAATAAACTAACTCCCATTTGTTCAAGTTTTAGGATAAAATGTATATAAGGGGTATATGTATAAGATTGAGTGTTTCGATTTAGAGATATATATGTGATTTAGTTATATGATTTAGGGGGTTAAAGTATGGGGTATATGGTTAATTTAGATGAATTATGATTTAGGGTATGGAGTATATAGTTGTGAGTTAATATTTAGGGTATAGGATATATATGAGAATAATGTAGATGAATTAGGGTTTAGAGTGTAGAGTATATGATTTAGATTTAAGTATTAGGGTATATGTATATGTGAGATTATGTAGATGAATTAGGGTTTAGGGTTTAGAGTATGAAATATATGATTTATATTTAAGTTTTAGGATATAGGGTATAGATGAGATTTAGGTAGAAAAATTAAGATTTGGGATATGGGGTATGTAGTATATGATTTATATTTAAGATTTATGCTATATGGCTAAAATAGATGAATTAGGGTTTATGGTATAAAGTATATCATTTAGATTTAAGGTTTAGGTTATAGGGTATACATGAGATATAGGTAGATGAATTAGGATATGGGGTATGCAGTATATGATTTATATTTAAGGTTAATGGTATAGGGTATATACGAGATTTAGGTATATGATTTAGGTTTAATGTATGAGATTTATAATTTTGTTTTTGTTTTATATACTTTCATTTGTTTAAATTTTTTAACATTTTATATACCTTTTTGTAAAAAAAAAAAATCAGTAATAAAAAAAAATCTAAAATAGTATTCCCTAGTAAATAAAAATATATAATAAAAATAAAAAAATAAAGGGTAATTCGTCCCTCTTTTTCTTTTATATACTCTCATTTGTTTAGTTTTTTTATTATCTTTTTTATATACCTTTTAATAAAAAAATCACTTATAAAAAAAGTCTAAAATATTATTTCCTAATTAATAAAAAATTAAAATAAAATTGAAAAATAAATAAAGGATAGTTCGTCTCTCTTTTCTTTTATATACTTTCTTTTGTTTAGTTTTTTTTTTATCTTTTTTTATATACATTTTTGTTAAAAAATTAGTAATAAAAAAGTATAAAATATTATTTCATAGTCAATAAAAAATTAAAAAATAAATAAAGGGTAGTCCGTCCTTCTTTTCTTTTATATAATTTCATTTGATTTTTTTATCATTTATTATATACTTTTTTTTTAAAATATCAGTAATAAAAAAAGTCTAAAATATTATTTTCTAGTCAATAAAAAAAATAAAGTGTAATCCGTCCCTCTTTTCTTTTATATATTTTTATTTGTGTTAGTTTTTTTCTATCTTTTTTATATAACTTTTTGCAAATATATTTATTAAAGGGCAAACTCCGGTGCGCCAAGCGCTCTCCGTCAAGCGGGGGTTGGGAGAGAGGCAATTTCTTCAGAATCTTTAAGACAATTGCCAATAAAAATTTGTTTGCAAATATTTTCATTAATAAAAAAAAATTATACTCGTAACAGTTTTTTCTATTAAAAAAAAAGTTGAACCGGCAGATTCGAACTGTGAACCGTCGATTCGAAATCGAAACCGTGAACCATAAGTTCACGATAAGTTCACGATTCGATTCCAATTTTCCCTTTTACTAAATCGGAACCGGGCGATTTTGAACGTAAACCGAAATCGGAATCGAAATTTGTAATCCAAATCCGAGGGGTTGGCGCATTGTGTTAGGCTGGGCGGATGGGGTCAAATACAAGTTTAATCGAACTATGTTAGCGAAATTGCTCCAAGAAACAGAAATGAGATTTTTCCCTCCTCCCATTTCATCCAACTTTCTTTCTTCCCTAAACAAATTTTCCCGCCTTTCCATCTCCACCTACCACCACCCACCATCACAACCACCTTACACGGAGGCCGCCACCATCACCACCATAATCAACTCCTTGAAACAAACCCCAAACTGGACAACCCTAACTCGCAAACTTAATTCAACCCAACTCACCAACTCCATAATCCAAAAAATACTAATCCACCTCAAAGACCCCATTGACGCCAAACGTGCTCTAAGTTTCTTCCATTGGTCTGCCCAATTCAACAACTTCAAACACACCCCTCAAATTTACTCTCTCACAATCAACATTCTTGTTCGCGCAAAACTAATCAAGGATGCCCGCGCTCTTATTGAATCGGTTTTAACTAGAGTCTGTTCTTCTGATTCGTCTGTTTACTCGGTTACTGATTCTTTGATTGAGAATTATGTTCTTACTGGTTCGATTCCGTTAGTGTTTGATTTGTGGGTACAAACGTGTGCCAAGTTGAGGATGATTGATGAGGGGATTGGTTTGTGTCATTATTTAGGTGAACGTGGGTTTAAATTGAGTGTTATTAGTTGTAATACTTTGATTCATGTTGTTCAAAAGTCGGATCGGGCTTTCTTGGTTTGGAAGGTTTATGAATATATGATTGAAAATGAAATTTACCCGAATGAAGCGACGATTAGGATTATGGTTAGTGCATTGTGTAAAGAAGGGAAGTTGCAAAGATTTGTGGATATGATAGATAGGATTCATGGGAAGAGATGCTTGCCTGCAGTGATTGTTAATACTTGCTTGGTTTATGGGATGATTGAGGAAGACAGAGTTGAAGATGGGTTGGTTTTATTGAAGGGATTGTTGTTAAAGAACATGATTTTTGACACAATTTCGTGTTCTTTGGTTGTGTTTGGTAAGGTGAAATTAGGGGATTTGGAGTCTGCATGGAAGGTGTTTGAGGAAATGCTTAAGAGGGGTTTCAATGAGAATTCTTTCGTGTTCACGTTGTTTATTGGGGCATATTGTGAGGCATGTAGGATTGAGGAAGCAATTGAGATGTTCCATGAAATGGAGAGGGTGGGTTTGAAGGCTTTTGATGAGACATTTAATCATCTAATTATGGGTTGTTCTAAAGCAGGAAAACTTGAAGAAAGCTTGATGTTCTGTAAGAAAATGATGGAGATTGGATGTGTTCCTGGTCTTTTTGCTTTCAATGAGATGGTCAAAAAGTTAGGTGAAAATGGCTTTGCTCGACGTGGGGATGAGATGTTAACTCTTATTTTAGATAAAGGGTTTTTACCGGATGAAAATACGTACTCTCATCTTATTGTTGGCTATGGGAGGGAAGGAGATGTTGAGAAAGCTCTTAAGATATATTATGAAACGGAGTATAAATCACTTCCTCCTTGTACATTGGCGTTTAGCTCATTGATTGTTTGTTTATGCCAATGTGGGAAATTGGAGGAAGCAGAGAAATATCTAACTGTAATGAAAGACCGATCTTTAGCTCCTTCAGCGCATACATATGAGACATTGATTGCCAGCCTCCATGAGAAGGGTGAGCACACGAGGGCAAACAACCTCTACGATGAAATGGTTAGTAAAGAGTTTACTGTTTAGGCCCAATAATTCTTCTTTCATAGTATTGTAAAACGAAAATATGGATAACTAACAATTTTGCTTCAAGAGATTGAATTAAAATTTTCATAATTTTCACATACCACCTAAGTAGCTATATCTCTTGTAGTATTGGTCTGGTTCTTCGATTATACGAGAAAAAGAAAGGATCTGAAAAGAAATGTAACATTAGTGGACTACATGTGAATATTCTTAATTTACACTGATTTATTATACACTTGGTAATGAGTTTCTACAAATGTGTTTTTCCAGTATGTGTAAGTGTAAAGAACTGGTAAGCTATTGTACTCCAATCTAAACATCCTCTCGACATAAGACAGAAAGTACCTTATATATAAAGGCATGGAGGAAAATTATACAAAGTTGACCAGTATAAAAAACTGAAGTGTCAAAGTCTGTAGTACGTGATTCTGGCATTCCTACTGAATCTGAAACGCCTTAAAGGAAATGAAGAATCCAGACCTAAGTCTTCACCTTTAACCCTTGAGTTGATGCGTGATATGCAGGAGTGATGGTTTCACTTTGTGAAGCTCTTTGATGGAACAAAATTGTTTTTTTTTTTTTCAAAGGGTAGAAGGAGGACAGAACAATGAAGTGATGAATAGAATAAGTATTTTTGTCAGAGATGATGGAGAATTTTCTCAAGATTGGTAGTTTTAAGGTGAGGATCTCAGGTACCTAATAGCTGCTCTAAAAATCTTACAAAAAGACTACTCAGAGGCCAAAATTGTGGATTTGAGGAAAGATAAACGGGTTTTGGTTAGAGATAGTTTTTCTTCTGCTTCTGCGGCTTTTTCTCTAACACCACGTACAACTTCCTCCGGAGCTTTCTCGACAAACTGTATATAGGAAGTAACCATGAAACATGTCACAATGTGTTCAAAATAAGAGCATCAGTAGAGAAGGGGGTTTGGGTGGGGTGGAGGGTGATTAGTAAATTACAACAAGAAAATCATGCAAACTGTATTAATTTTAGCTAAAAAAAATAAAAATTGAATGAAACGAGAGGATTAGTTGTATGATTACCCCGGGTGAAACATATCTTCATCTTTTACAAACAGAGAGGGCAACTGCTTAGTCTGTGCTAGGTAGGTCATACAACCAATTAAATGATAAATGCCCAATGATTTTAGATGAGACTAGTACTCAACTATTCTTAGAGCTTTATTGTGCTCGATTGGCATTATTTTTTTGGACTAGTCACTGCAGTGATTCATTTTAGAAGCGAAAAGTGGAATTTGGTTGCAAAGTAACATAAGTAAACTTTAATCCAATAAGCTAAAACAATATCCTTTCTAACCAAGATCAAATCAATAGCTATTCTATTCCAGGCAAAGAAATAGTATCCTACAGAATAAAGGCTCGAAATTCATGTGACCATAATTATGTTTCTTGATCATTTACATGGCAAAACCATATACTCCCTCCGTCCCAAAATAAATGTCACATTTGACTTGTCAATATTTTTAAGAAATGTGTTTTACTTGTTTGTATATTGCTTATACCATAGTAAAATTGCACTAAGATTGTTTCTTTTTTTAGAAAGGCGACAATTAATTTGGGATAGACTTAAAAGGAAAATGTGGCATTTATTATGGGACAAAGGGAGTACTATCTTTATGGATTAAATTGATAACATTGAATCAACACAAAGCACTCCATTCAAGAAACACAGATAATAAGAGAAGAGGAAGAAAAATGACCACATATGCATTCATATGGATGTTGTACTGCAAGCTAATGTTTTCACACTGAGAATCATATGCATGCGGGCAGAGTGATTGAAGAGGTGGATACATCCGGACTCCGTCTTTTAACTATGCATAAGAACTGAGAAATGAAAATACAAGTGATAAGAACATGGAAGCATGAAAAAAGGGAACATACTTTAGGAGAGCTGAGGCGGGCCAAAAGTCCATCATACTCTGTTTGCATCTTGGAGATACGCTTGGAAAGTCGCTGGACTTCAGCAGAAATATCTACCATATCTGCAAGAGGGAGATATGCCTCCAGGCCTTCACCGGCAACTAGATGCACAGATTGATTTGCATCCGCTGAAATCAAACCAGTTGCTTAAATTTCAAACGACAGCAGCATACCATCTGATACATTTACTTAACCAATTCATAGTTACATCAACCCGTGGCTAGGAACTGCAAAGAAAAGATATATAACCTATGATTAAGGAAACTAGATAGACATACCAGGGGGAGAATTCATAAAGTGGATGCTTTTCAAATCTAGTCTGGAGAGTAGAGCTAAAACTTCCTTTTCATCCTGTATCAAGAATTCAGTATTACAGACTGGGTATTGAATTATTGTAAGAGAAATGTTGTCTTAAATCAGATTTTATTTTAGTGTTTAGAACACACAGAATAGAAGTAGCTCCATTCGGAAGGACCAGAGAGGGGAAGGAAACAAAGGAGTTCACCGTTGGAAGCAACGTCGTAAAAACACTTGAATAATCAATACATTTAGTTGCCTTAACTGAACGACAACTTTAGCTTCTGGGTACAATTTTTCCCTTTTTAATGACATTTGGATAAAAAATTTGAGGATTAAAACTTCTCCTTGAGTGTGTTATTGGGAGGTAAAGGATGAAATCCCCTTAACAGAGAAAGCTTTTGGTTCGATTATGGACATGCACATAAACGAAGGATACTGAGAGTAACAAACATCAAATTTGAGACCGAGGCCCGAAATTTGCCTGATATTATCAATTGATTGGCTAACTTATACCATGCTATTTTTTTCAATGTTGGCATAAGCATTTCACTGATAATCCCATCACACTGTACTTATATAGATTAAGCAGTCTCCCTCATTTCATTGTGAATGTAATGAAAATGGGTTATCATGTAACAACCAATGAGAGTAACTTATATTTTTCATACGCGTGTAGATGAGAACAAGAAAATGACTTGACAAATAAAGTAATGATAGAAAGGAAAAGCCTTCTTTTTCATGGTTAGGTTAACCCATGGAATATACTTCTCCATGCATCCTCTAAAGTCTAAACTCCGAAATTTTTCATACGCGTGTAGATGAGAACAAGAAAATGACTTGACAAATAAAGTAATGATAGAAAGGAAAAGCCTTCTTTTTCATGGTTAGGTTAACCCATGGAATATACTTCTCCATAATCAAAAATAGTAATTTCCATGGATGCTTAGAACACATAGCATTTAATCCACAGACATTTCGATCAAACAGATGGGAATGGCAAAAGAATATGGATACTTACAGATATGTATTGGATGACGTCATAGTTTGCAACAATAGATGCAGATATTCGCTTTACTGGCTCAACAGAGTATTCTGCTCGAGCATTTCGTATGGCTCTTGTCTAAGTATCATGAAAAGAGTTAGTGACTGACTACGCAAGTTTACACAAATGTATCCAAAAAGAACACGCAGCAATAGACTTGTGAAAGGTGAAGAAGTAGGCATGGATTTATTAACTCACTAAAGCCTGTAAATTTTCAAATCGTTTAATGGAATTGGCAAGCCGTGGAAGTGAAGTTGAAGGCCAAGAAGAAACTATAAGAGCTTCTTTTCGGTTGGGAAGTGCCTGCAGAAAGGAGAATAAATAGTCATTGTTGTTGATCAAGAGCAAATTTGAATTTTTTTTTCCGACAATCATTTCTGGACAGAGGGAGTAGAACAGGATCTTAAAGAACTAGGTGCCTTAAGACAAAACGTAAGAGGCAAAATCATTAGTTTTCTTCAAGTTTTTTTCCACGCTGTCCAATTGTGAATTCATTGAAAATCAGCAAAATAGCTGACATGCTTATTAATTTTAAACAAAACTCAATCACAAAACATTATCCTAAATGAGCAATAAAAAGGATGGTGTGAGCAAAAATACCAAGATTTAATGCTGCATGAATGCATAATGACTTTCAAAAGAGTCTCCAAGTATCATAATGACAGAAAATACCTGACATAGCCACTAACATTTACACTTAATGCAACAATATTTGAAAGTACCTGCCACAATTCTTCAGTCACAAATGGCATGAATGGATGCAGAATTTTCAGTATGTTCTCAAAAACATATAAAAGAACCGCCTGGGCTACAGAAGCAACTGCCTGATCCTCGGACTTGTACAGGCGAGATTTACTAGCCTCAATGTACCTACAAGAAAACATAAAAACACAATTTCACGTAGGGAAAAAACGGATACAGATCATAAATTGCATCGATTTGCAAAACAGCTCAAAGGGAAAGAAAAATGCTAAGCTTTGGTTATATAATGAATGTGAATTTCAAGGAATTTGGACAGAAAAAGGGGATCTTGACACTCTATTAGAAACATTCCACAGAGAAACATGGCCCACTAATAGACGCATGGAAAATTAACTTATTGCAACAAATGAATGTTACCACTAGCACATGCCACGTATTGCATCAGAAAATAAAATGTTTTCAAAGGGGAAAAGAGGAATACAAATTCATAACAGGAGAGCATAATTTATTCAGTTGCCTCAGGCTTTTCTGTTTCCAATCAGGTAATATCTGGTTGGGGACTTGCACATAGAAGTTGCTCTCCTGTCATTTTCCTTGGTGAATAGGAGAAGGCAAGGATTGTATACATATGTAACATAAGGTCACAATATCATATCATATGCCTAGTTTTTGGTTCTCATGACAGATTCTTCTCCTACACCTACTATACCTTCTAATAGATGTAAAATCACCTCAAAAAACAAGGTTTACGTTCCCATATCATGAAATTAGAAGGTCTTAACAATATTTAGAAAGTGGAATCAGGATAGTTGGTAGCTGAGTAAACTTAACATACCAATCGGCAAAATCACCCCAGAAGAAATCATATGTTTCCCTTGCAACATCATTAAAGAAAAACTTCTCATAACTTGCCGTGACGTTGTCAACTAGTATATGGAGCCTTGAAACCTGAATGGAAACGAATGGACATATATGTTCAATTAGTTTATAGGAATGATGAACTGCTTTGAATGTAACTAATCAGAAGAAATATCTCACCACCCAACTCTCTGGTAAAGGAAGGCCTAGCAGACACTCCTCCTCATCAAACTGAAAAAACATTTATTGTTTCAACACAAGGAACGATGCAACACAACAATAAGGCGGTATGAAAGCACTTAAATGCAGAATTAATACCCTAGTATAAAATTCTAGCACAAGATACAATCATTTGATCTTTTGCAGAAAATTCTGGTGTAAGTAACTGCAGTTAGCATTTCTTAATTGCAGTTTACCTACAACTCCAATAATGTAGCAGGATCTAATCATAGAACTTGGGAGGTTTCCATGCTAAATCTAAGAAAAGCCTACTTCACTCCCTGATAGGGCTTGGAATTTCCCTGAACCAATAATTTGATATTTGCATGGAGAGCACTTCTTCTGAGTGAAAAACAGGGACAATCCCTCGTGAGTTCGTCTTTCTAATGATGCAGTTAAGCTAGAAGTGCCAGAAATATAGTTAATGTGGCCAAGTTAAAGAAGTTTCTGCACAAGAGTACATAGAACTTACAGATACAAAAGAATTCAGTGGCCAGGGCAGTTCAGGGTACTGAATGCTTCAAGAAGGGGTAGGAAATCTCTCCAATGAGGTAGAGCTAGAGCATAGAATAATTACACCCACCTTCAATTATTTGTAATACTAACAATACAACTACAGCCTCTGAGATTAATGTTCTCAGATCCTCTAGAAGAGAAGAAGATAGCTTTAAATCTCCATATAATTTTGACTTGGGCTTACAAACGCAATATTGAGACTTGAGGACTTTACTCATTATAGAGATTAACCATAATACAAGGTGTTCAATAACATCTCAGTGAAGGCACTAAAAGAAGAAGAACAAACCTTATAGGCAGATAAAATTTCCCAAGTGGATACATCACTTTGACTAGGCAAATTTTGCAACACAAACTTGCCAGCATTCCACAATTTGTTAGTGAAGGCCTTGTTAGATATCAACCTTTCAGTTGAAAGATTCAAATCCTACAACAAAGCAATTGAGAGAAATCGAAATATTATACCAATGAGCATATAACATGACCATGTGCAATACAAGTATTGGCTGGCTGAAGCTCTACAACTTCAATGACAAACCTGACCAGCAGTTCCTAAAGCAAGTGTAAAACGTAAAGCGTCTGTGCCAAATTCTTTGATTGTATCAAGAGGGTCTATGACATTTCCCAATGTTTTAGACATTTTCCGTCCCTGAAATATGTTGGGTTACAGCTATTAATAAATGTATTAACCATGTATAAGTGAGAGACAGTGAACATAATTACGAAGAACAACCACACCAGCATGCTATTGAAATGATGCAGCACTATTTAGGAAGAATTGACATAACAATTAACCCCACTTGGAAAACATAAAAAGGTGTGTGTGTGTGTGTGTGTGTGAAAGAGAGAGAGAGAGAGAGAGAGAGCAAACCCAGACAAAGAAACAGGAGGAAAATAGAGATGAGTCTGAATAACTAAAAATATGAATATTCCCTGACATCAAGAATGAAAACAAGAACGTACACCAGACCAATCTTTATTATAAAAAAAAAAAAAAGATTAACTAATACAAAATAAAAAGTGAATATATTTATTAAAAAAACAAAATACATCAGCGGGCCTAGGCTTCCTCATTGGTTTATCACAAATTCTGATCTACTCAGATGGGTAATCCACTATGTGAGGGGGAGAGGTCAAAAAAACTAGAAGTATAAGATATCATGTGAGGAAAAAAAATGAAATCTTTCCAAAGTTCATACGTGGGCCTAGGTTTATCACATATTCTAAATTTTTCGAATGGGTAATCTACCATGTGTGTGTGAGAGAGGGAGAGGTTACAAAAATAGGAGAGTGGAAGAGGGTAGAAAAGTCCAAAGTGATGCTAAATCACTTTATACAAATTCTTTTGAATATTAAAATAATTCTACCTAATCTAAAACCCCATCAGTGAGCCTAGGCTTGCACCTTGGTTCATCACATACTTGATCTTCTCAGATGGGTAATATACCATGTGTGTGCGTGTGTGAGAGAGAGAGGGGTTAAAAATAGGAGAGCAAGGAAGAGGATAGAAAATTCAGGAGTGCTGCTACACTAGTTCCTAAAATAATTGGGATGCCGTAGGAGCTAGCTTGTCTGCTCTCTAAAGTCAATAGGAGCTCAGAGAAACATGGCCTTAAAAGATTCTGATACCAATCCATATTGAAGAATGCTACTTCTGGACGTGGCCTATTATCCTACTAATCCTAGATGAGATAAACTTAGTGCAATCTCCTAAGGTTCACGCAAAAAGAGAGAGGGGAGGGAAAGAGATAATACAAACGATACTTTCTCAATCCGGGAAAAGAAATGGATCAAAGAGAAATCCTCTAAGCTTCACATAAAGATGGAAACTACTTTATACCAAGTTCTTTAATAACTAAACAGTGATTTTATTAAATCCAGAACAAAAAAAAAGTGCACAAGTAAATTAATTAATTTGATACAAGCTTTCATGATCCCAGAAACTCACTAGACAACCCAAACAAAGCTCATTTATACGCATAGTTATTAAAGGCTCAAGGCGCACCAAGGCGCAGAAGGTGTGCCTGGAGCCTAGTCGCAAGGCGCAAGGCGGGCGCGTGCCCGAGTGACGAACCTGTCAGAGCTAATAATACTCGCCGGAGGTCGCCAGAGTGACCAGGCTAATCGCTACTCTTATATAGAGTTATGGACTTATGTTGCGTGTGCGTGTACGTGAGAGAGTCGTAGGAGAGGAAGTGTATTAGTCGCGTATTAGGTTTAATTAGATGTAATTGTCGGTCAATTGTTGTGCCCGAAGCCTAGGCGCACCCCAGGCTCTAAAGCTGCGCCCTGGGCCTAGGCGCGCCTAGGCGCGAGCCTAGGCGCGCTTTTAATAACTATGTTTATACGCAAAGAAAAAAAACTTCAAATACTAAGAGCAAGTCATAGACTAGAGCTTTGTTACAAGGACTTGTGAGTATCAGGTATGGGTGCTGGTCAGCCTGGTGGGATGTATAACTTGCCAAAGAGTTGAATTCTACATTATATGTAGCTTTCCAGCAGTCACATTATGTCTGAGTTGCAGTGTCAACACTACAACAGAAAAGTTAATGCCACAGACAACTGGAAAGAGGGGGAAGCACAATTTATGCGAAGACCAGCCACAATCTGTAGGACACAATTGCAACACAAAGGAGGAAAGAATATGAACGATCCATTCTATTGTAAATTCATCTGAAGAAGAAATGTACGACCGCAAGAGGTATGAGTCCAAGGAGAGCACCAGTTACTAGTAGCTTAACCAAAATTGAAAAAATAAGAGAAAATTACCTCATAATCCCCGAATGATACCAAATTTAATTACCTTCTATGATAAAGACATTTTTAATTTACTTCCTAGTCCCATGAAATATTTTATCTCACCATATAGTCCTTCTAACCCTAAATAAACACCCACGCCATCTCTCACACACACAAAACACACACACTTCGTCCCCTCTCTCTCTACCCTCCCTCCGGTCATCTATTAAGCCGGCAACCCCCTCTTCTCCCTAACTCCGGCAAACCCCCCCCCCTCCCTCTCCGGCGTCCTTCTTCCTCCCCAACTCCGACCTTTTTTCGGCCGGATCTATAACTCCAGCGACTTTTCCACATCTCCAGAGCTATAGATCTGGCCTACAATTTTTGCAATTCCATTGCCAAATCTCCTGCTGAAAAGCCATCAGAATCAACAATCAGAGCACCGATTCACTTCCGGCCTCGTCATCCGACTATCCTTACCATTCAATCGACGCAAAAAGAACAGATTTGAGCTTCAAAATGAGATAACAGAGAATCAATCAATCATTAATCAACCAATAACCAATCAATTCAAAAATAAAAATCGACCCTGATGAAATTTAGAAATTACCTGGGTGGTTAAGTGGTTGTTGTTCGAATAGGGCACGGGAGGATTTAGAGAGAGAAATGGTGGTTTTAGAGAGAGAATTGATTAAAGAAGAAGAGGGTTTATAGTTGAAAAGAAGAGAAATGAAGAAGAAAATTGATAAATGAGCTACAGAAATTAGTAGAAGCCATTTGAAGTATCTGCAACAAAAGGGCTTCTTTAATGATGATGATTTATGAGGAAAAATAAACCCAACAACCAATTTTTAACTATTAAAAGTCATTTGAAGCATCTGTAATGGAGCTGAACAAATATAACCGGGTATGACACTGGTTTGACTTTGAAATGATGGAAATGACCTCTGATTTTTGTAATAGTCATATTAATACTTAAATTATCTTATCTAGTGATGTTGTCTTATTTTATTATTTTATTTTTATTTTTTATTCTTAAAAAACGTACTCCCTATTTTTCTGAAACATTAAGGAGAGAAAATGTTGACTTTTAATAGTTAAAACTATTTGAAGACGTATCGTAATGATGATTTGTGTGTAGAAGTTATTCATTACTTAGTTGACAACTGAGAACTTACTAATAAATTCTCAGTTGTTTGGTAGCCGGAGTTGGTGGTCGCCGAAATTTATCTTGTTCTTAATAGTTTAGTTGACAACTGAGAACTTACTGATAAGTTCTCAGTTGTTTGGTCGTCGGAGTTGATTGTGTTCTTAGTAGTTTAGTTGACAAATGCGAACTTAAGTTCTCGGTTGTTTGGTCGTCGGAGTTGATCGGGTTCTTATTAATTTAGTTGAGAACTTACTTATAAGTTCTCAGTTGTTTGGTCGCCGGATTTGGTGGTCACCGTAGTTTATCGTGTTCTTAGTAGTTTAGTTGACAACTGAGAACTTACTGATAAGTTAAGTTCTCAGTTATTTAGTCACCGGAGTTGATCGTATTCTTAGTAGGTTAGTTGACAACCGAGAACTTACTGATAAACTGAGAACTTACCGATAAGTTCTCAGTTGTTTGGTCGCCGGAGTTGATCGTGTTTTTAGTAAAGACAACTGAGAGCTTACTGATAAATAAAGTTCTCAGTTGTTTGGTTGTCGGAGTTGGTGGTCGTCAGAGTAATCTTGTTCTTAATAGTTCAGTTGACAACTGAGAACTTACTGATAAGTTAAATTTTTAGTTGTTTGGTCGCCGGAGTTAATCGTGTTTTTAGTAGTTTAGTTGACAACTGAGAACTCAGTTGTTTGGTCGCCGGAGAGCTCGCCGGAGTTGATCGTGTTCTTAGTAGTTCTTAGTAGTTTAGTTGACAACTGAGAACTTACTGATAAGTTAAGTTTTCAGTTGTTTGGTCGCCGGAGTAAAAAAAAAAGTCGTAGGTAGTGGTTGCCGGAGTTGTTGACCGGAGAAGATGGGGAGGGGTGACCTAAGGTGATTGTGGTTGGAGAGAAAGAAAACTGATAAAGAGGGTGGACTTAGTAAAATAATGGGAGGGTGAACTTAGTAATAGAGTGTACTTATTAAGCTAGAGACTATATGATTAGATGAAATATTCCTTGTCTTAGGAGGTAAAATTGGTATGTTTGAGGGATTATATGGTAAATCCCCCTAAAAGTAAGCTGTAAAACTGAGAGAGAGAGAGAGCTTATAGAGAAAAGTGACAGTAGAATGATGAGATGATAACAGAAGCAAGGAGGGCATAGATAAAGATATTAAAAAAAAAAAAAAAAAAAAAAAAAGAGAGATAAAAGAGTTCAGTCCACAAGCACAATATATTGCATAATATAACAGCATTCCCAGGCGTAAACTAGAACTATTTAACTGTTCTGAAAAGTGAAAAAATGAAGCATTTGCCATCATGTGATGACACTATAACTGTAATCCTATCCATTCACTCACCTGAGAATCACGTATAAGTCCATGCAGATAAACATGTGAAAATGGAACAGTACCGGTGAACTCAATACCCATCATCACCATACGTGCCACCCAGAAGAACAATATGTCATGCCTGTTACCAGCCAAGGAATGTTAATCAACAAGGAAGAAAACAACTGTTACAAACTCAAACTACAGAAAAGGATAATCAAACAATATGTTGTCATAGCTTTGAGCTTCTCCCAAAACGGAATAGGCATTTGCAATCGATGTAAATAAAAAACTTAATTAGAAAGCAAAGGTAGTTGTTCACCAACATTTTACTATACATGAGAAAATATGAGTGAGTAAAGATAAGGCAAATCTGTGCTACAGTTTTGTCATAATGGCTGCAGCATAGATTTATATATGTGACAACACAAATGTAAAATTCTGATACGATGCTGTCATATGATGCAGATAGATTTGTGATAATGAACCCAGATCCTCCTTTCCTCTCTGAAGTGCTCAAAACTCAAATCATTAATTGAAGGTGGCATATAAAAAGCAAGAAACAGAATGTAATGGCTGAAAGAAAAGGAAGTGGAAAACTGTGGAGACACAAGTGTGACCTTATCATAACTTATAAGTAGCCTGGAATCCAGTATTCCAGTGATAAAGTTATGCAACAAGTTAATAAACAGCTCGTTGAAAAGTATGGGATGCATAAAATCACTTGCAAGTAAAAGAGGCTACACATAATCATGCCAGTTGGGAATCATAACACCCCACATCATTTGAGTCCAGTTCAAAAGTAGAGGAAAAGCACCATTGCTGTCTCGTACCCGGACTCAAACCATCAAAGATTTGTAAAGTTTGTTGGTTTACATCTCTTACCTATAGCCTGAGTAAGTAATGGAGATGCAAAATATTGTGCTTGTAAGTGGGGCTAGACCAACAATGCCAGAAGAGTAACATAACCACAGACATTCTACCCTCACGTTCAGTAATAGAGAAGAGGCATCACTACATTTCACCAGTAAGATACAAAGCAACATTGTAATACGTATATATATATATATATATATATATATATATATATATATATATATATATATATATATATATATATATATATATATATATATATATATATATATATATATATATATATATATATATATATATATATATATATATATACGTGTATATATATATATATATATCAGTAATATACTTCTAATGATAAGGAAAAAGAAAATGGAGTACAGTACAAAACTTTTTCTGCCTAACAAAGTAACTTCAGATCAATCCAATAGGACAGAGACACTTAATTCTTGTCGTTGTTTAGAGGTCAACTCTACTGCTTTTAAGGGAACAAAAAATAGGAGCCGCAAAAGCATATAGGAGACATTTTCATTGAACAAAATGTAGTGGCCCTTAAACAAGTGTTTTTTCCTCCATATAAAGCTTCCCCATTTAAACACGTGTCCACAAAAATACCAGATACACACAGACATACACAATGATGCTACGAGATAAAAAGTAAAAACATACCAATAGATTCCAAAAGAATCTCAAACACATTAATTTCTGAGGATTATGTTCCCAAATTAAACCTAGTAGACCTTCAAACTATAGTTATTACAGAGCTGTGGAAGGAAACATGAATGATCTATCCATGAGAATCTGTATATGACTGATTGAACAATCTTAAACATGTCCTTCAAGTTAACCAATAATCTTGCATTGGACTAAACAAAGCATGAATAAGTATATGCCTATTACAGGTAATTAGGAATTTAGGAAAAAACATAGCTGGATTAAGTTCAGTTTGTCCTTTGTAGACCTCTCTTTCCAGGCTTATCGATCTTCAATTGCAAAAGGTAACTATCACCATAATTTGCAAAAATAAAGTGCATACAATTGCGTTTAACGTCAAAAATTCAATCCTTTTCCTATCAAAATGCCTATCTCAAATCTTTTCAAAATACCAATAAAATTTACCCACAATTATGAGCGGTAAATTAATATTCTACCAGTATGAAATATACTGATTTATCTGCTTGTTCTATGTTCCAGAACCAAATGCTGAGAACCAGACCTACTTTAATCTACAATACCATACTGTTTGGGTGTGTCTCTTGTTGACAAAAAGAGGTGAAGAAGGAAAAATAGGTACATACCCTGTCTCAAGTACTGATGTTGGATAGAACCGCTTAAAATCCTCTGCTGACTGATCTGGCCATCCCAGAGTACTGAAGGGCCACAAGGCACTAAAAAGGGCCAACACAATTGAAAGACATAAAGTCAATTATTCGGTGCATAATTTATGTATTAAAACAAATTCATTCATCACCCATTCATGAAGCACTTTTATGTAAACTACATTATGATTTTAAGGCTTGATATAAATAGTTGAGACCCTATCTAACAACTTAAGATTTCAGATGAGCTGGTAACTTAACATGGTACCATAGCTCTGGTATGGGAAGGTCTTGAGTTTGAGTCATCCCGCTTGCCTTTGTTACCTGAAGTATTGTGAGTGCATGTGCTGGCACCATGTTTGGTTTGTGATGCCCTGGTTGTGGCATGTTTGTTTATCTCCACATGTGGGTGGGTCACACTTCTTAACGCTTGATATACATAGTTGAGTCTATATCTAACAGCATAAGCTTTGAGATGAGTTCGTAAGTTAAGTTACCAACTCTGGGCTCCGTCACTTTGGCGATCGCTTGCTCCAAGGCAGTATTGAAGAGGGTGAGAATATCAGGTGGGTTGGCACTCTAAGGATTGGGCTCAAAAACCATGAGGTGTTCGATAGTTGATTCTCTTTCTTAAGGCACCTATTTAAGGCTCCCTTCTTAACAAGGGAGACACTTATTTTCCTCGAATTTGACTTCCGTTGAGATCTTAATTGCCGGGAGAAAAACTGAAGACTTTGATTCACTCACATTGAGGGTTAGTTCACTTCATTATCTCCATTCTTGGCTTTTCAAAGTGAGGCTTATTCTTGTAAAACTTTTATGTCTTCTCTCTTATGTCCCAAATCCAACATACGAAGCTCATTCTTTGTCGACTGAAGGCCAATTGATGGTGCCAGAAGCTGAGGCATTGTAAAGCTTTGTCTCCAAATATATGTCTTGTCCCCAAAAATAGTCCTACTTTCTTTTTCTTTCGTTTTTGGTCGAAGAAATAGTCCCGTTACTAAAATTTAACCTACAAACTTCCATTGTTTATCCACTTTTTTCTTTCTTTTAAAAAAACGTAACAAGTCTAAAATGTTTCTCACAAAAAAATGAAGAAAAGAATTGTCATATTACTGCAAGTTATAGGAAGTATATAGAAGCAAAAATACAGTTACTAAAACAGTTGACTTGTCAAATGAGACTAGTGTCCTGAGATGGAGGTAGTATGTAACAAGTGTAGATGCCCGCACAACACTCTTTTACCTCTTCCATCATTATCAGGTGTCATAGACCAAAGTCTCTAATTTTTGGTACCTTCAGGATTTCTTGGGGAGAACAACATTGTTTAAGGAGTTCCTCCTTGTCGGTTATTGTTGCTTGAGAATGGCAAATCAAAGATCTCAATGGAGTTGTGGTGTCTTTGGGATATAATGAGTACTTTTAGACAACACAAGGATAATCACGGATCAGGAACAGAACTTCTTTTTTTCATAATTGAGGGGTGGATTTATCTTAGCTGCAGGGTTCTTGCCATTAAAAGCTATAGCTGGTACATAAATGTGGAATTAACGAGTGGTACACCATAAATTACTGCCTTTTGCATTCTTGTTGGCTTTCGTTTCGTTTAAATGTTTCCGTTCTCTTCTGTAAGTTGGATTTGTTATCCTTTATCTGATCTCCTCTCTCTCTCTCTCTCTCTCTCTCTCTCTCTCTCTCTCTATATATATATATATATATATATATATATATATATATATATATATATATATAGTACCTTTTTTTTTCAAAGAGTGGAGCATAATTTATCAGTGAATTTTAATAAGATATTTACTTATAATTTATCCTTACAAACTTCTACTACAATTTAAAGCATATGAGCGTTTTACTAAAATCATATTTATTTATTATTTTTATTAGTATTTCTAGTATTTTAGTAGAATCATATAATTAAGGTTTAGTTGTTAGGCTTAGGCCTATAAATCAATGTAACACTCTCACTAATTCTAGTGTCGGGGTAGTTTACCAAAAGCATATGATTAGGGTTAGCGTGTCACGCCTAAAAATCAATGTTATCCCTTTGAGGGGAATGAAGGTTGGAACAATAAAATTTAAGGTGTTCCTTTGGTCCAAACTCCCAGTTTGCATCTTGCTGTTTGATTATGACTGGTAGATTTGAAATTCATCCTGCATAATCGAAGTTGGTATAGATGATCAAGAAACACAACTCAAACAAACCTTGAAAACCAAGTGTCAAGAACATCTGGATCCTGATATATTTCCACATTTTTTCCATACTTCTTGCGAGCTTTGTCGAGAGCTTCTTCTGTGCTCCTAGCAACGATATATTCCTCCTCACAGTCTTTACCTTCTATGTACCAAACAGGTATACGGTGTCCCCACCAAAGTTGTCTGCTTATACACCAATCCTTGATATTTGATAGCCAGTGATAATATATCTGTAGTCAACAGCAGTAAACAGATGTAAACTATTGCATGTAAAGCTCAGACATTAATTGCATACAGAATAAAGGCTAATAACAACTCAACATAAGGCCTCGATCAAAATGGCTATAAAAGAATCAGGTTTAAGCCTAGAGGACGATAGCTGGGAGACCATGAACATTGTGGACGTGAAAATAGTAGAAAGGCGTGCATAATGACAATGCAATAAGAAACTGGGTAACAGATGATATAAGCTACCGAAGGTATGAACTAAAGGTTATGTATAAAATCTGGGAAGAATACAAAAGGTATCGCCAGAAGCCACAATACAGTTATCAATTTTAAATTTTACTTACCTTGTCAAATCTTTCAGGCATGATGGTCAACTCCCCTTTCCTAACTGCCTCGAGGGCCTTCTCAGCTAAAGGCTCCATGGTTACAAACCATTGCTTGCTTACCAAAGGTTCTATGATCTGATTAGAAAACACCGCTATTAAAAAACAGCCTGATAAAGGAATACCAACTAAGCTAACTTCTTGTTTGCCACTCACTTCTCCACCTCGTTGAGATCTCGGAACTCGTGAAGTATGAGGCTCCTTTTTGACTCCTAAGCCTGTCTCTTCAAGTTCAGACCATAGTTTCTTCCGTGCCTCAAACCGATCAAGGCCACTGATTAAAAAGAAGCGCAACAGCAAAACATTAGCAGCTCATAGGAACCTTGTCAATATGGTAGGTTCCTACAAGAAAAAAAATACACATTCCATTACGCACCAATACAGCCCAGCAACTTCATTGAGTGTCCCATTCTTATTCATCACATTGAGGATTGGAAGACCGAGCTTCCGCGCAAGAAGGTAATCATTGTGATCATGCCCTGGGCTTATTTTCAACACACCGGTTCCAAAGTCTTTATCCACATACTGCCACATTACCCAAAACCAAATGTGTAAGAAAATAAATCCTGCGTAAGTCGTAACAGAAAACAGCTCCACTGAACAACCTATTCAATAAGATGCACACACATATATATGTACACACACATGAATGTATGTTCAAACATTTACGTGTGAACATAAATATGTATATGCATATACACATACATGCACACACATGTATATGTACACATGTAGATTTACACAGTGAATGTGTGTGCACGCGTAAACATAAAATGTACTCCCTCCGTCCCAAAATTGCTCTTGATCAAGAGCATATTTGAATTTTTTTGGGCATTCATTTTGGGATGGAGGGAGAAGTATATTTATTCTTGTAAATCGAAACAAGGTCGCAAGTATCAATCACATAGCCAAGATGCTACAAACCAATCTCTAGTTCAGGTTTTATTCATGATGAGTACCTTGTCAGCAATGATAGGTACATGGCGCCCAAAAGTCATTGGAACAATAGCTTGCCTTCCAATATACTTTGCATAACGTTCATCCTGCATAAGCGTGATAATTCTCTCAGTATAACTGATAATTTCGGAATAAAAGTTGCCCAGAGTGTAAAAAGGTTGATAGTCAAACAAGAATATTTGTAACAACATCATAATACGGCAAAAAAGTGAGAGCTGATGGTTCACAGCATGGTTCAAAGTTCAAACAGATTGGAGCATGATGGAAAAAAATGGAACTGCACGAGCAGCCAAACAGTGTCTCCATTCACATACGAAATACAAAAAGGTGAAGACCTAAAATCTAACATGGTCCCAATAATTCTATGATGATACGCGTCAAACATAAGCAAACTAGAGGGCAATTGGATACCTGAAATGAGTGACTGTTTCTTGTCCAAAAAAATCCTACTCCCTCCAACCAAAATTGAGTGCCCATTTTGACTCTTAGATATATATATATATATATATATAGAAGAAAAGGGATTGATATTGGTGCGCTCTTATCCACGCTCAAAAATGAGCTGCAAACCCAAGACATAAATTGGCTAAGCGACTTGTTGAATGGGTCAAGGTCTTATCTTTAGTCAGACAAGTATAGTGCTTAAACCTTGGTATCAGTATTCCCTTTCCTGACTCAAGATCGTTGGGTGGAATTTTTTGACGTATGGATGAGCTTATGACATAATATTTATACCTCCATTATGTAAGATTGACTTAATTTCTTAATTCCTTTTCTTTGGCACCTTACAATATTAATGTTGTTGACATAAATATGCAATTTATTCGCTGCAGTCCTGTTTTCAAGTCACGAGTGTAGATTTCTTAGTATCCATAGGTATCCTTAGCAGATACCATCCAAAGTGACAAAAACATATACCTTAGCATTACCTTAGCATATACACTGACTCTATATAAGTGACAAAAACAGCAGTTAGCCAATTTGTACAAGGGAAAACAGCCTGCAATCCAAAGAGAGTATTTGCCTCCATTTTTAACAAATATGGAGTAAGAGATTAACTATCCAAACCTCAGGATTGACAGCAACAGCAGTATCGCCAAATAATGTCTCTGGACGTGTAGTTGCAATTGTCAAAAAGTCACTCCTACGAGACATGAGAAGAATGCAAATAACTATTCGCGAAAGAAAGTAAAATTATTTGTTCTTACTATTATTTAATAATTACAAATACAAATTCGAAGCATGAGGTGTACACACATATTTTGATAGTAGAAAAACACTTGAGTTTCGGAAAAAATGATTTGTGAGAACCCTTTCATTTGGTTTTGCCCCGGGCACACAGAAGGCTTGGAACGGCCCTGAGAGGTGGCCACATCCATTCTAACATGTGAATCTATCCTCTGAATAGACTTCAAGCACAGGTTTATGGAAATTCATTACAAAGAACAAGCAGAATGTTAGTTTACCTTTTACGGAATTAAATCTCAAGGAGTCTACAAATACGACTGAAGTGAGCCCTTCTCTCAGTTGTCAGTAAATCCTTTTCTGCCTTTCAATTCTATCAAAAACAAGATTCTCAGCTAAATCGCATGTCACATCTTTCTATTTATCTCCTTACACAATCATGTGGTTCTTCCCAATCTATAGCATTGCCGTTACTAATACTATCACTCTTTATATCTAATGAACCTATGGTCTATGCTTTATGAACCAAGCAAAAAAGTATAGTTCCTACGTAACTATAGATGCAACAAAGATCACATTACATGTACTCTTGCCATGTCTGAATCTAATGGTCAATTTATCTTTCAAATCAGCAAGTTACCATGGTTTCAACCAGGATAAACAAGATGAATCATGTGATTTAAAAGAAGAAACATGGGCGAGTGAACTGACATAAATTTTTACCAAGAATGTTGACTTTATGAGAGTTTAGGACTAGTTTTGAGTTTCTGCAACATATTTCAGATTGCATGAACGGTGACCCATGAACTGACGCCACATTCTCTTGGGAGTCTTTGACCAAAGAGGCATTTAGTAGACCCCTATACGTAAGTTCCAATAACAATCAACCCACATATATTCTTGCAAAGTCTGAATGTCATCTACCATATTTTTATTTTAATGATTTGACTGGGACCAAACACAATTTTAACAAAAAAAAAATACTGAAACAAGGATAACTCCCTTTTAGAGATCTACCAATCTTCCACACACTTGACATGTCAACTTTCAATAGTTACCTATCTAATATTGCAAGCAGTAGAAAACATGATGCCTCACACACGGGACATATACACCACGATCATCTATAATATGCCAATCTAAGTCCAGGAGGAAAACAAAAGTAAACGAAAATAGTGTAGCCACTACCTTGTACCTCCAGCAACACGATACTTGATGTGATATAAGGTACCAGGCTCTTCTGAGTATTCTACTTCCTAAATACAGAAAAAGTGATTCAAGTGATTCTTAACAACAAATGCAATGTAGTACAAATGCATATAGTAAATCCAACATACCAAGTCTGAAACTGCAGTCTGTAAATTAGGAGACCAGTTGACCATGTAAGAGCCTGCAATCAGGCATAAAGTCATTCACTACTATTTTACAGCTCAAATGATCATTATATCATCCCAAAACAACATGGCATAACAAGGACCTTCACTGAGTCGTGCTTGGGAGTTTTTTCATAAACAAAAGGCTGATTGAAAAAATACTGTACAACGTGCTTCCAAACGGGAATAGTCTTGCAAACCAAGCTTCACTATTATAAGAAATATGAAAAGGATAAAGAAGATATTCTCGTTTAATTTTAAATTAAGAGCCGTATTAACCACCCATCCATTTACAAGTATTCAAAGGACGGGAATCTTTATTGCAGATAGAACTACCACATGGTTAATCAAGCTTCACTGACAGCTTCTTACTAACCCCTTGAAGATAGAACACCACAAAAATTTGTGAATCTTTCAAGCCACCTCAACGTTGTTTTCACTTTTTGTTTCTTGATGTAAGTTTCTCAAGCCATGAGATGGGGATGGTGGTAATCTGGTAGTCAAGATAGCATACAGTAACATATTACTGAAGAAGGAAAGTAGTATCAGCAAGGACGCAGTGATGGATATCAAGAGGTATGGACTATGGCAGTACAAAAAATTGGTGGCACAAGAAAGTGTCAATAGAAATCTTAATAGGCTAGGTTTCATTGTTGTTGAACAAATTAAGGGATACTTCTCAAGAATATCTCGCCCTCCCTTTTAAATACTTTTATGGTGAAACTCCATGCTCCGACCTGAGGGGATCAAACTTCCAAATCGTTTCGACCCAAATGCAACCCCAGCCAAATTTATATGCCCAATAGCTCCATCCAAATTTAAAATTAAAGATCAATCTCATCGGAGCCATCTCAACAGTCAAGTTGGTCTACCCTGAGTTGATAACTGGGAGATGAGAACCAAGCATAACTTTTTAACCAAATTGAAAATAACACAGTGTCCTTTTCTATTAACTTATGAAACGTGATATTTTCTTGAAAAATCTGTCAAAACCAAGGCAGTATGACAATAAGTGCATGTTACGTTAACATTCAGTACCCTGCGGTTAGTTTGTTTTGAAGGCATGGAGGGGGACATTAAACATAAGCAAAAAATAACATAATCTATAGCTAGGCCAATTCTATGTTTAGTTGATGAGCAGAAACACCCCCAAAGAATCAGGTCTTAACCATTAGAACAATCAATACTGGAATGAAATACATACCTTGATATATAAGGCCTTTCTCATGAAGCTTGACAAAGGCCTCAACAACAGCTCCTGCAACATTTAAAACTATGACTCAGAATAGGATATACTTTATTTTGCTAAGCAAATATGAAAAGCATAATAAAGTCCTTTAAATAGAAACAAACACAAAACAAGTGTCTGAGATAGCACCAAAATATGAAGTTGCAGAATTAGTAGACAGCAAGATGCAAAATAGCATACAAAAGTAAGCTAAAAATGAGTGTGGTAGGAAAAATGCTACTTTTTTTATAGGAAAATAGATTATATTAGGTGGGACAAGATGCAAACAGATAGACGATGAGTCAATCAACCTAAAATAAAAGTGCAGGAAACCAAAAAATAAAACATTAGCGGCAGATAAATCCTTCCTTGAGTCAAAAAGCGAAATCGGTAAGGAAATACTTGCAAGCTTAAGAAATCCAATAGCTATCCTAGTATATTAACTATGTCATTCTAAACTGTCACAAACACGTAAAGCAAACTAGTTGGAGTTTTATAGATAAAGAACTGACTTACGACTGAGCTGCTGATCAAGAGTGAAATGTTCTCTTGTCCAATCACAAGAAGCACCAAGCCTCTTGATTTGATTAGTGATTGTCCCTCCGTACCTGGAAATAAAAGTCTGGTTTAAGCACCCAGGAAAAAAAGGAAAAAAAAAAAAAAACTAGACCAACAAATCATCAAGTACAAGAAAAGCAAACAACTCAGATTTGGTGTAATTGATGGCAAAAAAAAACTAGACCAACAAATCATCAAGTCAGACTCCTGATAGACCCATTTCCAGATGCCTACGAAACGATAAATTATATAATTGATGGCATTTTGGTGCTTTAACATTTGTGTTCTTTCAAGAAGCAGACCTTTGTAAGTACAGAAACAAATGTACAAACCGGTTCACCAGTAAATGGTAAGACATTAGATTTGAGCAAGTTTTCAAGTGAACCAAAAATGTTTAAAGGAGTTCTAATCCACATCTAAGAGCTATAATTCCCCTTGTCAGAATACACACACATACATGATTCATCCTGTACAGAGTCACTCCAGAAGAGGAAATAAGCTGAGACTCCAGCAGCAAAAATAAATCTAAATACAAATACAATTATACACCCTAACATAAACATTAGGTTGGGATCACTGTCCAGGTTCTAAATGAGTAAATAAGCCCTAATAAATTTGAGATTAATTCTGCTCATCCTACACCTATACACACACATATATTCAAGAATATCTGGTTAAAAAAATGACAATTATTAGAAATGAACAAAGTATAATGAGGAAGAGGAATAGTAACAAAATTTCATGGGTCTGACACAAACGGCACAAGCTAAAATGTTATGCGGGAACTGCTGTTTAATAGTTACTGATTAGAGAGGTATATATGTTACAAAGTCTACCGGAACATGTGTTTGGGTGTGTGTGTGAGAGAGAGAGAGAGATGGATGGATTAAAGGCATAATGATAGCAAGAAGATACCAGAAGAGAGACATACTTCTCTTTCCACTCCCAGACTCGCTTCATAAACTCATCTCTACCCAGCTCAACCCTTTTAATACCTTCAGAAGCCAACATTTTTTCCACAACCAGCTGAAAGTGATTAACATGAGATCATAAGGAGAAAAAAATATAGTTTTAGTCTTAAGAAAAGGAAACACCAGTCTAAGAACAGAGAGGGGTACACAATTTCATGCATGGACAGCTATATGTGAACAAACCATTTTAAAAGGATGAAAGGAAATTAATGGACCTAACCAACATGCAATATTGAAGAGTTTGTAGGAAAATAGATTAAAATAAACTGCAGTCAGGGGGAAAAATCCCCGTTATATATTTGAATTGAAACTAACCAAGGTTCCTAATTATACAGCTTTATTAAGTTTTATTGATATGCATTTGTAGAATGATGAAATAACAACATATGCTGATCCAGTAACGAAAAAACATTCGATTAGAGTGATTCAAGACTCGTCAATCAAGCAAAGGCCAAAGGCTTTGAATGCAAAATGTTCGTTGTCGCTATTTCAAGGTAAGGAACAGCTCTAAAATCTGAAGACTTTTAGATCCTCACAATGCACAAGAAATGCTTAGTCAGCGGGATTCAAAAAAAAGACGGGAGTATTTGCAGTAGAGAAACGGGAGCAAATCATCACGGCATTAATCTAAACATACGACTTAAAGAGCAGGTAACTACTTCAATAGCCTTTAGTACCAGAAACAAACCTGAGTTGCAATCCCAGCATGATCTGTACCAGGGAGCCAAAGTGTTGGCTTTCCCCTCATTCGGTTGAATCTAACCATAACATCCTGGAAAAGTGATTTTAAAGTTGAATGAGGACAATACCATTTCGATGGTACAAAAGAAGAACAGCAGCGAGGTGTATAATTAAAGTTAAAATGCAATTTTCGTATGGCTGATGGCTACCTTAAAACACATCAACTAACAATGGTATCAAGCAGGGAGCTGCAGAACCTCTAATGTTATTTGCATTTCTCGTACTACTCATGGTTACCAAACATCCACAAACTAACAACGCTATTAACGGGTTATGAAAACCACTTTTTAAGCAGAAGGCCTTATGAAGCCTTATCTGCCACACACTCCTTTTGTGGTTGCAGCTAATGACATGCAAAAAAGAAAATGGGACTGAAAATGGGACTGTATAGCAACAAAGTTCAATGAACTTATGCGCAACCACTGTACTAACTTCTGAGCCAAATCTCTTCTGCTGACCATTAAACAGGAGATATCACCAATTTCCAAGTGTTTCCAATTCAAATCAACTTTACAAAGATCCCATTTGAATTCCTGAAGCTAGTAGCATCGATCCTGATAAAACCCAAGTTATTTTATTTATTTATTTTGATAAAAGAAGAAGATTATTAGAAGGGAGAATAAATTACAAAGTGTAGAGGACAAGGTGTCCTCAAATAAAAAACTAGAAAAAATAAGAGAAAAATCACAAAGTAGCTAACAAACTACAAAAGTCATACTAATTTAAAGTAGCTCTCCAGTCTCTACGTCTGTCATAGACAATCCTCGATAAGCTCCCATAGCCGATCCCCACAAGGAAGCAAGCTATGCAATCCTCTCCTTGAGAAGAAGAAAAGATAAAGATCTATTCTCGAAATTTCTAGCATTCTGTTCACCCAATATACACCACAATGTCGCAAATAAACCCCAAGTTATTGCTTCCTCTTAGCCAGTGATGCCTGCTCCTTCACCTCATCTAAGAACATTATTCCGCATAACAACGAGTAACCATTCGCTTGGATTATTATTCAAGATGGTATTAGGTCTCTTTAATTCTAAACACATCCAAATTTCTGTGATGCAAATTGACAAGAAATGCTACAAAAAAATGACAACTTTGGATCTGCTATTCAAGTGTCCTTACTCAAGAGAAAAAGCACATTATTTCTCACACATTTAGAGGTTAAGCTTTTTTTTTACTCTGTTGCTTGGACCCTTCAATGTATCCAAAGTATCCGTGTGGGTGTGGCTATTTTACACTACATTTGGTGTAAGATCTTAGAATTTTGGAGGATTTGACACTCGGACATACTTGTCAAAGGCGAGAGGCGAGAGGCGAGCGAGAGGTACCTGAAAAAGTCGAAAGGCGAGGCGAGAGGCGGGCGGCAAAAAGGCGAGCAAACGGGAAAAATAAAACAAAAAATAGAAAAAAAACTAGAAAAACTCTATAGATACATGTAACATATAAACAAAGCTTAAAACATGTTATGAATTGGAATAAAACACTAAATAAATGTCACAATTCCACTACAATAACAATCCAACGATAATTTATCGATCTTTACATGGAACTGGAAAAGAAAAAAACAAAAAAGCACCTTAAAATGGAATAACAGAGACCGTATAGGTATTAAATAGGAGAATGGGACTCAAAATGAAAATAAAAAAAAAACCTTCTAATAAGTCTAGTGACCTCGTCAAAAAGAAAAATCAGAAAGGAGGTGAAAAGAATAAGTGAAGGAGAAATACTTGGCGTTGTCGTAGACGTCGAAAAGAACCGAAGAGAAAGAGAGAGAAAAAACTCACCTGGACCTAAGAGAACCCCAGCCTCGCCGTCGTCGGAGTTAATTGCGATGTTCGCCTAAGGTTTGCCGTCCTTTCCCTTTTCCTCTTTCCTTTTTCTCTCCTCGATTTGTCGACTTAATCGACTTTAGGGCACATCGTAATTGAAAAAGCGAACGTTGAAAAAAAAAAACGACGTAATTTGATACAAAAACGACTTGGGTTAGAAAAAGACCAAAGTTTCATGCCTTTTCCCCAAGGCGGCGCCTCGCACGCCTCTCACCTTAAGCAAAAAGGCGACGCCTCCCCTAAAAAGGCTACCACCCGCCTGCCCTGTTGCGGAGAGGCGACAAACCCCTAAGGCGACGAAAAAGGGAAGGAGGGTGAGGCCTTTGACAAGTATGCACTCGGATCCATACCCGTATCAGATCCTCATAGCCAAGTCCAAGTAACATACTTTTCTGATACGGTAATTGGACCGCCATTATTTATTCACCTGTCTTTGATTGAGTTATTTCTATTTTGTATGTAATTAGGAATTCCTCCATTGTATTTCTTCTATTCTAGTAATATTTCACTATCCTACAGAAGGCAGCTAAGAATATAATAGCACAAGTGTCCAGCGAACAACCGGTAGGAGAATGTAAAACTGATTGATTACAAAAGCATATAATTCATTCTAAGGAAACATAAACAGGTAAAGAATTGGCAGGATAAATCTATGGGCTATTGGCAGATGTCATATACAAAATCTAATACACTAATTATTAAATGATATATGAAAGAGGGCAAGTCAAAGTTCTCAATTAGAAAAAACAGTAAAAAATAATCACTTTCCAACCTCGAGAGTCACAAACATAGCATGCCCCATGTGCAACGAACCAGTAACATTAGGAGGCGGCATTGAAATAACAAAAGGATCATGTCCCCTATCAAAGTTTGGCTTGAAATACCCTTGGGACTCCCACCTAACAGACATTATACAGTGTAATTAATTCTATGACTAAATGAGATAACAAGAGAAAAAGTTTTCTAAAGTAGCATGCAATGAAATCACAAGAGACAGATCTTTGCAAAAGGTCATGTACAAATATAACAATGCAAGCAACCAGACGACAGTAGCATGAAGATGTAATGAATTCAATAAATTACAAATCTGAAAAATCATTTGCACTGAGGCTGCTTTTTTGCAAGACTGAAGCTGAGTCTGAAATAAATTGTTGCTGGAATGTTGATGTGGAGGAGAATGAGAATTTAATTCACATATTGCATTGTGGATACTAGCATTGTGGATACTTGCATTGTGGACGCTCTTATAGACTATAGTTTCTCCCATTAATTTTTTGCTTCCACTGTCTCTGGTATGGTTGTTTATGTTAGCTTTTGTCTCCCATACCTCTTGTATGGTTGTCCATCTGTGATATTTATATGATCACATGTTCTAATGGGTGTTCATATTGTTTTATTGTAGGTTTTTTAAACATTTCAAGCAATTTTCTTGCTCTATCCGCTATCACATTATTTTTACTATCTCTTATGTTCATTTCGGATTCTTTCTTTACTTGTTTGCTATCCATCTTGTCATTCTCATTACTGCAATTGTACTTAAAACATGTTCCTTTGTATGTTTCCCAGCATTCATTTGATAAAGTCGCCCAGGTCTAACAGTTACCCAATAAAAATTCTCTAGCAATTATAAACCTAAGGGTTTAGCCCCGCCAAACAGACAATACACAATACCCTAGGCTTTGACAGTGACTTTTGCTGGGAAACCAGTTATAATTAGGCGATTGGACCAATTATTGGACACATATAGGCCTAGTCCTCCATCAAGAAATCATTGTCTGGGTGCCTCAATAACGTATAACCACAAACAAGCATGCACTAGAAGCAATGTGAAAATGGATTGAAAAGTAGAAACAAGTTTCTGTTGCAGGAATACATTAGCACCTTTAAAACAAATAAGCAAATTACTCAACAGAATCCTACTACATCAAGCATCAAGAAAGGTCATAGAATAAAGTACCAATTGTAAATCCGCTCCTCAGAAGTGAAGTCGAACGATTTTGCTACCTCTGGAGAAGTAAACACACCATTGTATGATGCAGCAACTGAAAATTTTCCAAATAAGTACTCAACAGGAATTATATCAAACACATTATGCGCATACAACTTTCGAGCAAAAATCCCAACTTTAATCGCGTGATAATAAGATTGAAGCACTTTTTCTTAACGTTTTAGGATCCAAACAAGATTCTAATAACCAAATTCGCTCAAATATGCATAAATGTGAAATTGGTATTTAGAAATTGAAAGATACTAGTACCTGTGAAGAATCTTGGTTTGAAACGAGTGAGATGGCGCAATTGGGAGAGGGGGAGAATACGACCACGGCGTTGATGAGAGAAGAGAAGTGGGTTGAGTCTGTAAACAGAGCAGGAGGATAAAAGAGAGGGATTGGAGAAGGCCATTGGAGATTTTTTTTGAAAATGGAAGAAGAAAAGACCACCAGCAAAGGCTTAGGTGGGGTTTTAGTGGCAACTGGCAAGCAGATAATGCAGTGGTTGCTTCGTCCGTGCAGGAACGGCGGGGCGGGAGTGTGGGACACCAGAGAAGTTCTCAAGTGACCCTTGGATTTTCAAATTACTATACATTTAGCCCTTCATCCTTTTTTTTATTTTTTTAGAGCATGCACAATGGTGTTTCGCTCATCGAAGAGCGAAATCGGTGTTTGAGAGAATTTTCGCTCACAGAAATTGATATCATGTAGTTGTGAGCAAAATTTTCGCTCAAAACATTTTTATTATTAATAAAAAAAATATTTATTTTATTTTATAAATTAGTTTTTTTATTCGTTCACATTACAAAATAATTTTTTTTTAATTATATTTTAATGTAATTGCATTTTTTTGTAAATCAAACACTGATAAATAAACATCAATTTAATATTTAAAACATTCAATACATAAAATTAATAACTTAACACAAAACTTACATACGAAAATAAGATGTTTGAGTGTTTAGCGAAGAATTAAAATCACGGGATGAGTTTTGGGAGAAGCTGATAGGATTTGAGCTTTAGGAGTCGTTTTGGAAGTTGTTTTGATGGTAATTGCTTGTGAAATTTGGATCAGTAACCAACATTTCTTCGAGGCAAGCTTGATTAGAATCATATACAGAATTGTTTCCGTAATTATCTATAATCAAAAACTCAAATTTTTTTCTTTTTTTAACTTAAGCATAAAAAGAGAAAGTAGGGAAGAAGAGGTGTTAATAACCCATACAATATTAAGCTTTATTTATAGGTGAAAAAAAAATTATGAACTTTTTTGATATATTGCATAAACGACGTCGTTTGCGGTAAATCAAAATTAAAAAATAAACTTTTAATTCATTTTGGGTCCGCACACATTTTCGCTCACGATTTCGCTCAAACTTTGAGCGAAACAGTTTTGCTCAGGGATATGAGCGAAAATTCGCTCACCATTGCAGCAGTTGAGCGAATCACCCGTTTTCACTTGATGAGCGAAAATTCGCTCACCGTTGCACATGGTCTTAGGTTCTCTAGAGTATCAATGGAATGGAAATGGATTCGGACCAGTCGAACTATTTTCTTATAATAATTTGGGCAGTATAAATATGATGTAATGTGTTGCAGCGGAATCATAAAAACGGATAGGCAAATAATTGAATCAACAACTATTTGACCCAATTCAAATTGAGTCAACAATCGAATTAGGGTTTGGCAAGATTAACACCTAAAAGATGAGAACCTCGAATAATAGAAGGAATCCACCCTCTCGAAGGAATCCACCTTCAACAAGTCAAGAAAGACTCACAATTGCAAAGCAATCAAATAATTTATCGAAATTCAACTCCCTCAAACAAAAACCCTAAAAAAGTATTTATACTAGTCTATCAATGCTGAAAACCCTAAAGAAAACGTAAATAATAATATCCCAAAATACCCTTAATTAATTCTATTAAAAACAGGAAAGAAAATAAATCAGATCCCTTTTTTTTTTCGTCGACAGCATGACTCGTGCTAAGGGGCACGAGTCGTTCCCTTGTTGTTGTACTCGTGATACGCCTCGTTCCTTCTGTTGCAGTCGTGCGAATTTCTGTCACGACTCGTTCCTGAGGTCACGAGTCGTGACCTGAGCAATTTTCCAGCCTTCAGTCCCGAGCTCTTGTTCCTTGCGTTGGTTCTTGCTACATCATACACCCCTTCTTTAAAATGATTCGTCCCCGAATCATGTACTGAAAAAGGAACACGCCTCTTGGGCATACACGTCATATATCTTGAGCATGCAACTTCCTTCTTGGGACTTCTCGCCGCCTTAACCGGTGCTTTCTTATGAACGGATGGTTCCACCCGAGTAGTTTTGCGTTTCTTAGCTCCATGTGCAGCAGTACCTAAAAGAAAAGATTTGGGAACATACAAGGAAGTAATCCCTTTCATGGCTCCTTTACCACCGTGTACCCCTTTAGCTTTCAATGGGCAAAGAATAAACTTGACTTCATTCTTCATAAAACTGATCACATTAGTCCGTCCACAATGCATAGACCCAACATCAAAATGCCATGGCCTCCCAAACAGCAACTGACAAGCGCTCATATCCATAATGTCACACGTAATCACATCCATATAGTTGTCAATAGCAAAAGGAATGATACACTGATGTGTTACCTTCAAAGAGCCCATAGCATTGATCCATATAGATGCCAATAGCAAAATGAATGATACGCCTCCTTCCTTCTGTTGCAGTCGTGCGGATTTCTGTCACGACTCGTTCCTGAGGTCACGAGTCGTGACCTGAGCAATTTTCCAGCCTTCAGTCCCGAGCTCTTGTTCCTTGCGTTGGTTCTTGCTACATCAAAATATTTATTAAAGAAATAAATGTTTTTATTTCCATCCCAACCAACCATTCGTGATCGATAAAATCTAAATTAATTATTGGGCAAATTCGATTATTATGTAGTCAAATCGACCAAAATTCATAGAAAACAGTGTGGTTTTTTTTTTTTTTTGCTTTATATTAGATTTGTCAATATTCACCTAAAATTGCTAGTATTTTATTTAAAATCATTAGTTCGACCATGTATCCAAAACTATTGGAGGACATATATATCAATTCGATAAAATCTAAGGGATTTTTACCAATAAGCCCCTATTAGAAGGTGGAATTTATCAAAAAAAAAAACACCACATTTCATATTCTACCTTAGGGTCCATAAGTTGAAATCCATTTTACCAATAAACCCCGAACTCCTTTTAAAATATTTCATAATCATTTAAATGACCAAATTGCCCTCTAATTTTCTTTCTCTCTCTATGCGCAATTGCGTTCGTTTCTCTCTCTATGCGCAATTGACGAGTTCCAGATGTTCGATCGAAACGGGGATGGGCAAATCACGAAGAAGGAGCTCAGCGACTCATTGGAGAAGATGCGTATTTTCATTTCCTACAGCGAGCTATCCTCAATGATCGATTAGGTTCCTGGGATTGTCAGTAAGGAAGGGGAGAATGCGATTAAGGGTCGTGATTTGGGTAATGGGGAGGTTGTTGTGGAGGGGGAGTGGACGGAAGGCGATTTTGAGTTGTTGAAGAAATAGATTGTGAAGTATCCGGTAGGTATGCCTGGGCGGTGGAAATCTTCTTTATATGTGTTTAATTTTAGTTGTTTTTGCTATTCATCTTTTGATTGTTTATGGCTTTGACTGATTCTTCATGTAATTTGGGTTTCTTTTACTTTGATCGTCAAAAGGGTTTAGTGGGTTTTTGTATTTGATTGGATTTTGATGTGGGCTTTGAATGTTAAACCTAATAGATTCACTTTTCCTTCAGTAATCAATGCTTGTGATGGTTCTGGGGATTTTGAAATGGGTAAAAGAGTTAATGATCATGTTTTGGAATTGGGTTTTGGGTCTGATTTGTATGTTGGTAATGCTTTGATTGATATGTACGCGAGGTATTGTGAAATGGGTGAAGCACGCAAGGTGTTTGATGAAATGCCTTGTCGAGACATTGTTTTATGGTGTTGAGTGTTTTTACCTATTGAAGTGAGGCTTCATGTTGAAGAATTGAAGTGGATATGCTTTTCTATATTTTTGGAAGTCAAAAATTGCAGCAATCATCTTTGTTTTAGTCAAACTATACAATTTGGCTGGTTATTTGATTAGCTCACATCTCTGGAATCTTGTTATCCTTCAAAGTCGAAGTGCTAAGTTGACTGGTAAGAGTCCTACAACTTAACTACCTGCCTTCTGAATCTCAACTTAATGATGGGAAAAAATCTGTAGCAGCTGTAAAGCAAAGAGAATATAGACGAACCGATGGCCGGAAGAGAATAAGAAGCAGTAGGAGTGCCTGTTGTTCAGGAAGAAATAATCTCTGCTGGTGGTCAATCTCAATCTCATGACTTCCCTCGTAATTCATCATATCTAAGGAAGGATGAGGTTGGTGCAGATTGATTCTGGCACTCGAGTAGGTTCTGTTACAAGAACATTGGGAGGAAGCTCTGATATGAAGGAGCGCTCGGGTGTCACTGCTAGGGCTACTATAAGTGAAAGTTTAGTTATTGAAAAGGTCCCCGCCTCTACAAGAAATGATGGAAGCTTTACTGTTGAACGGACTGGAGTAGTGAAGAATTTGGGTTCATTGGCTTCTGGCAATACTCTTGCAATCAAGGTATTTGATAAGAAGGAAGGGCACGATACAATACCTGTTTGTTTGGAAGCTCGCCCTAAAGAACATGCAGCGAATGACATAATTGGGATAGGAAATTCGTACTTGATGAAAGAAGATAGATACTATAAGTTCTTTCAGCTAGTTTCTAGAATCAGTTGATATTATCATATTACATATCTTATTATCCATACTGTCCGATTTAACAAGTTTGGAAGAAAACATTGTTTCGGTCCTAGTAGAGTAATACTTTATCTCTTGCTCTCTGAAGTATCTAGAAATATGAATAGGATGTAGTAAGAAATGAATTGTCAATATATTTATGGGTTTTATTATGATTCTTCAGTTGCTTTCTATCTATATCATACAAATATTTTTTTGTGAATTAATTATGTGCTGTAGAACTGCATTTTATCTGGTACATACCAGATTGACTTATCTAGTCTCTATAGAATTAGAAACTTCAGTAGCCTTCAAGCAAAAATAGTGAACATACCAGATTTTGGGTCTGCTGTGGGCAGCACCTTCAAATGAATTCTGGTATTGACTCACAAGGTTTTAGGCTTTGAGTTTATACTTTAAGAAAAGGTATGTGAGTCTACTTTACTCACGAAAAATCGGATTGCAATATCGTTGTCGGGAGAGAGAGATATTGAATTTTTTTACAAGGTATCAAACCCGATCTTGGGTCTGCTGTCTGTGGGCAGCACCTTCAAATGAATTTTGGTATTGACTCACAAGGTTGTAGGCTTTGATTTTATACTTTAATAAAAGGTATGTGAGTCTACTTTACTCACAAAAAATCGGATTGCAATTTCGTTGTCGGGAGAGAGAGATATTGGTTTTTTTTTTTGCAAGGTATCAAACCAAATTTTGGGTCTGCTGTCTGTGGGCAACACCTTCAAATAAATTCTGGTATTGACTTACAAGGTTGTAGGCTTTGACTTTATACTTTAAGAAAAGGTATGTGAGTCTACTTTACTTGCGAAAAATTGAATTGCAATTTCGTTGTTGGGAGAGAGATATTGGGTTTTTTTTTGCAAGGTATCAAACTAGATCAATTTTTTTTAAATTAAAACATAATGGGAGTGGCACAACTGTGAGGTCAATTTCACATTTATTTTTCTACTTAGTATGTGTGGTTTACCCGTTATTTATCTTTTATTCATGAATGTTTGTGCACAACCGTGAGGTCAATTTCTCAGTTATGATTGTGAGGCCACTTTCTCAGTTATTGTGCATAATTATGTGATAGATTTCACTGTTTTTATGTCATTCTTTTATAGAACTGTGAAATCTATTTCACATTTGTTGGTTTGTGCACAACTGTGAGGTCAATTTTTCATTTATGATTGTGAGGTCACTTTTTCAGTTATTGTGCATAATTGTGTGATAGATTTCACAGTTTTTATGTCATTCTTTTATAGAACAACTGTTAAATCTATTTCACATTTGTTGGTTTATGCACAACTGTGAGGTCAATTTCTCAGTTATGATTGTGAGGTCACTTTCTCAGTTATTGTGCATAACTGTGTGATAGATTTCACTGTTTTTATGTCATTCTTTTATAGAACAACTGTGAAATCTATTTCACATTTATTGGTTATGATGTGAATAACTTGTGAAATGTTTTTCACACTTCCAAAATGTGAAATGGTTTAATTTTTGACATTTCTAAACTTAGAACTGTGAGGTCAATTTCACAGTTAATTTGCTACTTAGTATGTGTGGTTTATCCATTATTTATCAATTGTTGATGAATGTTTGTGCACAACTGTGAGGTCAATTTCTCAGTTATGATTGCTGAGGTCATTTTCTCAGTTATTGTGCATAAATGTGAAAACCATTGTACAGTTTTATACTCATGTGTGAACAAATGATAAATGTTTTTCTCAGTTTTTACAAGTGAAAAATAATTTTATTTTATTTATAAAATTTGAAAATATGATGAGTAAACTTGTTTGATTCGTCTTAGCGATGCGATTAAAACAGTGATTTCAGATATTTTTTTCGACTTTTAAATTTTGAGATATTGCATTTTAAAAATTTAAGAGAAAAAAAAAGGAAGAGAGAGAAAAGGAGAGAGAAAGAAAGCAGGTAAGGCAGCATTCCGTCACGCGTAGCGAGAGAGAGGGGTATGAGGGGCAATTTGGTCCAAAAAAATTGAGAAACTTTTTGGCTGTTTTGATAATGTTAGTCCTTAAAGGTAGTTTTTATTTGAATGGGGGACTAATTGGTCAAATCCTCAAAATCTAATTGATATATGTATATTTTTGTATGATTTTGAAAAGGACTTGAACTTAGCGACGAAGAACTGAAAAATTTAACTCTCTTGGAGATTGAAAAGATCTTGCGCAGCAGAGGAAAAAGCCTTCGTGATTTTCCTGATATGCCTTATCCAAGCAATTTTGATCCGTCAATTTCAACAATCGAATGATTTTAGAGGAGTTGAGCTATGATAGAAATTCACTGGGGGATGAGCACAAGAGATTACTAGAATTATGTACAGATGAACAGAGACATGCTTATAACATTATCATGAATAACATTGATCTTGATATTGGAGGAGTTTTCTTTTTATATGGATCTGGTGGAACGGGAAAGACTTTTTTGTGGAGGATTCTTTCATCTGGTTTACGATCTAAGGGCGAAATCGTATTGAATGTGGCATCAAGTGGTATAACATCACTCTTACTTCCCAATGGTCGTACTGAGCATTCCAGGTTTACAATCCCCTTAACTTTGATGAAGATTCAACATGTAATATAAAACAAGGCACACCTCTTGCTGATCTTATGATTAGAACTAAGCTTACAATTTGGGATGAAACTCCTATGGTCCATAGATATTGTTTCGAAGCTCTTGACAGAACTTTGAGGGACATAATGAGGTTCAAAATTCCAGATAGCTTAAATCAACCATTTGGTGGAAAGACAATGGTTATGGGTGGAGACTTTCGTCAGATACTTCCAGTTATTCCAAAAGGTAGCAGATAAGATGTTGTTATGGCCTCGATCAATTCATCATATTTATGGTCTCATGTAAAAGTTTTGAGGCTTACCAAGAATATGAGACTACAAGCTATGAAAAATGATAAAAGTGGACTTGAACTGAAGACTTTCTCAGAGTGGATATTGAGTATTGGAGATGGGACATATGGTAATGATAATGATCGTGAAGCCACAATTACTATTCATGATGACCTGATTGTTAATGGGTCAGATGATTTGGTTCAATCTATTGTTGAAAGCATGAAATTGTCTATGGCTTAGCAAAGTGAGGCGAAACTCACAAAGTGAGACGAAACTCACAAGTGTTGTTCTTAGTGTTGGCAACACTAACAACAACACACACCAATTCGAAAAAACACAAATAAATAGAAATAAATCTAATTTGCAGCAGAAGAATAAAAACAATACACAAGAATATAATTTTTATCAAGTTATATAAATATATAACTTGATGGGTGCCAGGAGGGCAAGACCTTTCTATTAATAATATGAATTCAATACAAGGTCAAAGAAGTTCCCTTAATGATAAATAATCATTAACTCAAGGAACAATAAACAAAGAACTCTCTCTGAAAATGAACACTCAAAACCTCACAAAAATATGAAAATCTATATGAAACTCTCGAGTGTTGGACAGAGTATTGCCAACACTGAATGGCAACACTTGAAGAGCAGAATTCTTTTCTTGTGCAGATTTGCGTTTTCTGAATTAGATGATCTTCAATGAAGATCTACTACACTATTTATAGGCCTCCAAAACTTGGAGCCTACTCAAAATGATCAGATAAACAACTTGAGTTTGTTTCCTCCTTTTTAGCCTTCTCGCCTCATTTGTAGAAGACTAGGTATTCATGGCTTCTTTTACTTGTACCTCCTAGCTGTAGATGCCTTGTACTCTGACTTGACCTCCCCCTGAATAGCTAAATAATATCTCCTTTACTTGGTCATTAATTAATCATATAAACCACATGTTTATATATTAATTTTCTTCTCTTCTTCGTGAATCACGCCTGGACACTTTCTGTTGACCTATTCAAGCTCATCTAAAGCAGACTAACAACTGATATTAAAACATTAATTTACACATTATTATTTGTGAAAAATATAGTAACTATTCTGGTGTTGCCAAATCCAAATGGCAACACTTGTGGCAACACCAGTGGCAACACTGGTTTGCAACACTTGAGACAACATTCATGGCAACACATGATCTAACATTAACAATCTCCCCCTTAGTTACTGATTTCTTCACAAAATACCAATGTGATGATCTTTATAAACCAGTTAGTCATACTTAACAAAAATCAAAAAATGCCACGTGATAAATAGTGATAACATCAACCTTCAGGCAATGTTGAAAATATTTTCCAATCAAAGTATCACACTCCAAAGTGTGGCAACATCAACCTTCAGAAAACAAAGTCACATAATTTCGAATTTATCTCTCCCTTAATCAAGGAAATTAATAACTAACCCAAAATTAATTATTAAAATCTTCAAACCACCATCCAAACATTTAACAAAACCATCTAACAAAGTTTGAAGAAAATTCCAGCCGAAACAAAGAAAAAAAAAACAGAAATTAAAATTGTTTAAACATCACAAACCAAATAAAAACAAATAAAATTGTTTTTGTTACCAACCACCAAATCAAGTAACCATTCGAACCAACTTCAACCTTCTGCATTTTCAGCTCCTTCTTCACCTCCCTCAGCTGTGCCACTTGGTCCAGCTCCATCAGCTCCATCATCACGCCTTGCCCATGATTGATCTCCTCTTATTTTGGAAGAAATCAATTCAACCATTTTCATCATATATATGTACGCATGTCCAGCCACCCCTGTATCACTGAGTTGATGTGCTTCACCTGACTATTGAAAAATTTAAGAACCATTACAGTATCTATCATTACAGGTGCAGTGTTGCCTGGAGTGTTGCCAATCTCAGGGGCAACACTTGGGGCGACACTTGAAGCAGGGGCAGCCAATAGAGGAGCAACTGAAACCAAAACCCCTGGCAAATCTCTGTGCCTATCACCTTCTGTAAAATGTTTGCTAATTCTATAATAAACAGGCTTTTCAAAGATATTGTCTGCATTCCAAGGTTTGAGCTTTTGGTACAAAAGGACATTGTAAATGAGGGAAGGAAAAATGAAAGAGGAGGTTTTTCTCTTTTTGGCCCATGCAGCTAGGTTTGAAAATACTAATCTCCCAAAGTTGACTCTCTATTTATTACCTAATTTGTACAACAAAGTGGCTTGCTCGAATGTCACCGTGTTTTCATTGGCCGTAGGGAGCCAATTTGTTATACAAATTTTATGAAGCACACTAAACAGAGATGAAAGGTGGGTAGATTTAAAATGGTCACTCCACACAGAGATTCTTCCTCCAGTCAGAAAGTTGGCTAGGGTGTTAGGCTCGACATCCAAACTCTCATCGTCAATACTAGGGAGGCTGAAGGTTTTGTTGATGATCAAAGGATTAAAATCATAAATTTTGCCCCTAACAAAAATCTTTCCATAATGAGGGGTGTTCCTATCATCAATATCCTCCCTAAGATGAGCAAAAAAATTCCTAACCACACTTTCGACATAAACGAAAACTTTAGTAACTGTAGAAAGAAAATTCATGTCCTTCAGAAATTGGTATACCCCTAATTCTTTGAACTGAGCCACATACATGTTCCTTTCATTCAAAATCTTTTTATCTGAGTCTTGAACCCACTTATCTAAGTTAGATTCACAATAAAACTCTTCCGAAAGGAATAGATGTTCATAGTACCCAAATGACTCATAATCTGATTTGGAATCTTGAGAGGGAGTAGGGGTAGTTACCTCAGGCCAGGAGATGGGAGAATAAGATGGAGAGCTTGACTGAGCTTTGGACTTGGCTGCAGGTGTTGTCTCAGGTGTTGCCATTGGATTGGCAACACTTGGGGCAACACTGGTCTAAACTTTTTGTCGCTTGGCAATTCGGGTCTGAGCTTGAGCTAGCGTTTATTCATTCTCCATCCATGCTTCCTCATTCTCATCAAACGTCGATGAGGGCTCCTTAGTTTCTTTGAAGATTGGGTTCGATCCTTCCTCGGACGAAATGTTGAGCGAGGAGCTTGAGCTATCCTCCACATTGAATGGATCATCAGCTGTATTTGATGGGATTTTAGACCTGAACAAGGTCTTAATCCTCTCGGATTGTTGTTGAACTCCACCCCTAAATGTCGAAGAGGTATCAACCACTTTTTTTTTCTTTGATTTCTTTTGGGGAGCAAAGGTGAGTTCGATGGAGGGGTAGCTTTAGGAAGACTCAAAGGAATGGGAATTTGAGAATGGTTTGTACACAATGATGTCCAAAATTGGAGAGGTTGAGGGTGTTGCAGAGAATGTCGCCGGAGATGTCTCCATTGGAACGGCGACATTCGAGACGACACTAGAGGGGGCGAGAGGTGAGATTTCCATGGGGGATGAAATTTGGGGAGAATTTGAGGGACTTGCCATGGAAAATTGTTGGAAAAAGACGACGAGAAACAGGGAGAGGTTACGCCTAGAGAGAGAGAGAGAGAGGAGAGAGAGAGAGAAAGAGGGTTTATGAAGGAGGGTTTTAAATGGGTGAAAAGGGAGAGATTTAAGTTGATTTGACACTTTCAAATCAATTTAAATCCCATTAAACCCAACAAACTCAATCACTTATCCGGCCATTAAAAAAAATTGTTTTTTTTTCCTTCATTTTTAAATATATAATAACTAAAAATAATTTTAGAAATATCCATAAAATTTTATTTTTCAAAATTCAAAAGGAAATGAATTTTAAAAAATAGACATTTCGAAATTATATTTAGTAAGACAAAAATTAAATATTTTTGCTAAAAACCTTTTAAATTTCACAAACTCTAAATATAAGAAAATAGACTTTTGAAAATTCAAAATTTAATTAACAAAACAAAAATAAAAAATAAAAAAAATAATGTAGCATCTACTAATGTGTTACTAGCAATGTTGCGTGACACACAAGGCAACATTTTAAATAAAATCTCCTTGATATTTTTTTTCACATATATAACTTATCATTTCTTAGGCAATTTTAAGCAAACTTTACACTTTTTTTATTTACAAGAAAGCATCGTAGTAGCGAGCTCCGTGCCCCGAGTTTTTTTATTAAAGTGTAAAGCTATAAGTAGTAAGTTTTATACCTTTCAAGTAGGGTACACTGTAGTAGCGAACTCCATGTCCCTAATACTTAGTATGAAATAACTACTTTATACTCCCGTTTTGGCAAGAAAATATCGTCGTAGCGAACGTCGTGCCCCGAGTTACTTTGGGAGTATTTTAACAAGCTTTGCCTATTAAATATCAACAACAACATGAGTGATTTTGTCACTTTAAGCACAAAGGGATATTTTATAAAAAATGTAATGTTAACCTTAAGTATATACACACATACTAGAACAGAAAGGTCAGTAAATGCCTCGCATTTGGGATTAAATTAACTAATTTTTTTTTAATAATAAAAATATACAACAAATACACAGTGTTGCTGTCATTGTTGACAACACAGACGGCAACACTTAAAACAACATATTTATAGAAAACACAAATCAAGAGATTTTTTCAAACTTGAAAATTTCTCATGGTCTAGGGATTTGGTCAAAATATCAGAAAGTTGATGTTTAGTATCAATATGCTCTATTTGAATCAAGTCCTTTTCTACTAAATCTCTCAAAAAGTGATGGCGGATATCTATATGTTTAGTGCGTGAGTGTTGTACAGGGTTTTTGAAAATGTTTATGGCACTCAAATTGTCACAATACATGGTCAAGATATTACTATCAAGACCATAGTCGTCAAGCATATGTTTCAACCATATCAACTGTGAACAACAACTCCCGGCTGCTACATACTCAGATTCAGCAGTTGAGAGAGAGACACAGTTTTGCTTAAATTCAATATTTACCGACTCTTGAATCACTTTTAACCTCAAATTATAGACTCGATAAGCATGACTGTTTTGAGAGTAGCTAAGAAAGATACCTTTGTCACTCTTAGAATCTAGTTTTTCTAAGTATTCCCGGTCATTTAAAATGTAGCACAAACACTCAAACACGTGAAAATAGTGAACCGTAGGTTTATTTCTATTTAAAATCTCATAGGGTGTCATAGTAGTACCAGGTCTTAAGAAAACTCTATTCGTAGTGTGACATGCTTGTTTAATGCTTCGGCCCAAAAACCTTTAGAAATATTTCTAGCAATTAGCATAACACGAGCCATCTCTAACAAAGTCCTATTTTTCCTTTTAGCAATACCATTTTGTTGTGGTGTTTTGGGTGCTGAAAATTCATGGTGTATCCCATTTTTACTACAAAATGTAGAGAAGGAGATGTTTTCAAACTCTCTACCATGATCTGACCTTATTCGAAAAATAGGAGAACAAAACATGTGTTTGATTTTAGAGACTAAGTGAGTAAATTTATCAAAAGTTTCAGATTTTTTCCTTAAGAAATAGACCCATGTAAACCTAGAAAATCATCAACTATAACGTAAACATACTTCTTACCTCCCAAGCTTTCTACCTCAATAGGACCCATCAAGTCCATATGTAAAAGCTGAAAACAATGAGTTGTTCCTGAGTGTTGCTCATTGTGTTGTCCAACACTGTGAGCAACACGAGTCTGCTTACCCTTTTGGCAGTCACCACACATCACGGTATCTTTGAGGTTTAGTTTACGAACACCTTTGACGGCATCGAGTTTGATAATCTTCTCAAGATTCCTATAATGAGAATGACCTAACTTTTGATGTCATAACCGTATATCATCAAGTTTTGTCAAATTGCACGCTGGTTTATTACCAACGAGGTAGCAATTATCACTTGATCTTATTCCAGTCATGACACAAAAGTTACTATTATCAAACACTTCACATGTATTTTTATTGAATTTTACCTCCAGATTGTCATCACATAATTGGCTAATGCTAATTAAATTAGCAAGTAGACCGTCTACATGCAAGACATTTTTCAAAGGAGGAAAATCAATAATATTCAGTGTTCCTTTTCCAACTATTTCACTCTTGCCTTCACCACCATAAGTCACTGAGCCTCCTTGAATAGGTTGGTACTCCGTTAGGAATGATCTTGTTCCTGTCATATGACGTGAAAAACCACTATCAAAGTACCAAGCACCTGAAACGTTAGTCCTTAAAGTTGTGTACACAACATAGCATTTCAGTTTTTCTTTGGATAACCAAGCCTTTTTTGAAAATCTGGATTTCTGTTCACCAGTGTTGTCTTGAGTGTTGCCCTGAGAATTTGGCGACACTTGAGGCAACACTTGTAGACTGGACATTTTCTTTTGAAGAATAAAGCAATCTGATTTTTTATGTTCAGGACTGTGACAGTATTCACATTCAATGGATTGATCAGAAGTATCACTAGAAGTACTACCCTTTTCCTTGACGCGCTCTTTTACAAAATAATTTTTAGTTTCAACATCAACCAAGGAAGAAGTAATATTTTCTAGTGATTCTTGGAATCCAAGACCAGCTTTAAGAGGCTTACTCAAGTTGAGTATTTCATCCAATTTGGATGAAATCGTGTTGAGTTTTTTAAAGGTGGATTCGGCTAGGTTGAGTTTGGCCTTGAGTTTATCATGATTCAAATCTCTCCTACTGAGTTGAACCTCCAGCCGAGTCAAGGAGTTTTTAAGATCATGATTTTCCTTTTTCAAGAAAACCACCATCTTGTTCTCCTTTTTCCATTCCACGAGAAGAGACTTATAGAGGTTTTTTAATTCACGAATGAGCTCATCTTTACAAAGATCATCCTCTATAGACTCCTCAGAATTCAAACCAGCAGAACCATGCAAGCAAATATCATTTAAAGAATAATACCTGCTGAGTGTTGTGTCAAGCGTTGCCATTTCCTTGACGACACTTGGGGCAACACTTTCTGAAGAAGTCACAAGTGTTGTGTCAGGTATTGTCATTTCTGGGACAACAATTGAGGCAATACTTTTTGTCGAAGGCAGCTCCTCTATCGTGGCCATCATGACTACTTGCTCGGTCTTTTCATCTTTCTCTGTTCCTTCCTCCTCTCCATCACTAAGAGATACCCAGATATTTTTGCCCGCCTTTCTCAAGGCATTGGCACATTCATTGACATAATGACCCCAATCAGAACAAGCGTGACATTGAATGGATTTAATGTATTTAGGATCGGATCAGATCTTTTCCGAGGATGCAGGCTTAGGTAGGGTATTAAAATTACCCGGGTCGCGTGGGTTGCGCACAAGCGGTTGTCTTTCGCGGATGTTTGGGACCTTGCTTTCGGGAAGGAGAGGAGTCGCCACATGGTTTTGTATTTTGAGCCCAAACGTTGAAAAATGGCTTTATGAAAAAGGTGTCGTTTTTATTGGAGCTGATCATAACGAGCCCCTCTTCATCACGGTACAGTTGGGTGAACGGCGTCTTCCCCGGGTTTTTATTGACAATGGGTCTGGAATGAACATCCTCCCAGCAAAGGTCATGAGCCTACTCGGCATTAAGCCCACAGATCTGAAACCTTCCTCCCTCGCGGTTAAAGCATACGACTCAACGTCTCGTCCGATACTTAGGGTTGATACTTTAAACCTGTGGTTTGGTAATAAGACGATGCCCGTAGAATTCCAAGTCCTTGATATCCCAGTCACCTTTAATGCCCTGTTAGGAAATCCGTGGCTGCATCAAATCAATGGAATCGCCTCAACTCTGCACCAATGTGTCAAGTTTGTTCAAGACGGCGAGTTAATCATCATCCGTGGGGACAGTGTAACCACCGAGCTCGATATGGGTAAAGATGTCACAGCCTTGTTCGAGGAGGCAGATTTATCAGAAATTGTCGGGGCTGATCCGCTGATGGAAGCACCGTTGATTGATTTATGTGAAGAAGCACCGCTAATGGCCGGGGCTACTGCTAAGGATCCCTTCGGTATGGTTGACCTTCTAACCGGTAATGATTACGTACCAATGATCGAGTTTGATGGGGACAAAGAGATTGATCCGCGTACCTTCGTCAGCACTTCAGAGATGCCGCTCCGGAATTGGATCTCTTTCAAGGGACCAATCGCCACCCGGGAAGTTATGATGGAAAAGCTCGAGCTGACCCCTCGTCCTGGTTTGTCTGAGTCTAAGTCTATCCCTGTAATCCTGAGTCAGTCCTCAGAGTCTCTTGTTATTGAGTTCGAGTCTCTAGATAGGTCTGATACTCTCACGGCTGATGATCATCGCCGTGTCTTTAACTCTGTCTTCCCTTTTGCGTTGAATGAAATGTTTGACCTTTCTGCGTATCCCTTAATTGCCACCTTAACAAATGATAAGTTAACTAAAACAAATCTTAATGACTTAAAAGTGGTTAATAATGATTCATTTGAAGAGGACACAGACTTTTTAGAAGAAAACTTTTTAAATGATAATATAAAGCAGGTTTTTGAGCGAGACGACAATCAGGCCCAAGCTGCCAATGAGGTATTAACTACAGTGAATTTGGGAACTACTGAAGAGCCCAAAGAGACACAGATTGGCAGTTTCTTCACCGGGGAAGAACGAGAAGCCCTCATTGATTTGCTCAAGGAGTACGTGGACGTATTTGCCTGGTCCTACAAAGACATGCCCGGATTGGACATTTCAATTGTTGAGCACCGAATACCCCTGGACCCAGAAGCCAGGCCTGTCATGCAGAAGCTCCGCCGGATCAAGCCAGAATGGTCTCTCCAGGTCAAAGAAGAAATAGAGAAGCTGCTCAGAGTGGGTTTCATTAGAGTGGTCGAATACCCGAAGTGGTTGGCCAACATAGTGACGGTAATCAAGTCGAATGGCAAAGTCAGGGTTTGTTTAGACTTCAGGGACCTAAACAAGGCTAGCCCGAAGAATGACTTTCCCTTGCCCAATATCGATCTGTTGGTGGATACTACTGCCAGTTATAAAGTCAAATAATTCGTGGATGGCTTTGCGGGTTACAATCAGATTAAAGTCGCCGAAGAAGATCAGGAAAAGACTGCCTTCACCAGCCCTTGGGGAACCTTTTGTTATACGGTTATGCCCTTTGGTCTGAAGAATGCCGGCGCCACTTATCAACGGGCAGTCACTGCGCTCTTTCATGATATGATCCATAAGGAGATCGAGGTCTATGTTGATGATATGATTATCCATTCGAGGGACATACCGACGAACTGCTCGTAGAATTCAGGATCAAGCGACATAAGTCCTCCCCTTATCGCCCTCAAACCAATGGTGCTGTCGAGGTCGCGAACAAGAACCTGGAAAGGATCATCCGGAAGATGGCCGAAAGGAGACAGGATTGGCCTGAGAAGCTTCACTTGGCATTATGGGGCTATCGTACTTCAGTATGAACAGCCACCGGTGAAACCCCATTCGCTTTGACATATGGGATGGATGCCGTTTTGCCCATTGAGTTAGAGATACCCTCCCTTCAGGTTCTGCTTGAAAATGAAGTCAATGAGATAGACTGGTTCCAGAGTCAGCATGACGAGTTAGCTCTTCCAGATGAGAGAAGGCTCAAAGCGATGGAGCACATCCAGGCTTATCAGAAGCGCATGGCTAGGGCCTTTGACAAGAAGGTGCATCCCCGCGACATTAAGGTGGGTGACTTGGTCTTAAAAGAGAAGCCGCCGAATCAATTCAGTCCTTTGGGCAAGTGGGCGCCAGTCTGGGTGGGCCCGTATTTGGTAAAAGAGATCTTCTCTGGTGGGGCAATGAAGTTGACAGATTTGGATGGTAACCCCTTCATGCACCCGGTGAACGGCGACAAACTGCGCCGCTATTACGTCTAAATCGAGTCTCCCCCTCTCTAAAAAAAAAGAATAATAAAAGCGCGAAAATAATGTACCCAGACGAGACTGAAAACCTCTCAAAAGGCAGTCCGTGCAAAACAAAGGGCGCGCTCGGTGCTAAAGAATATACCCAACTAAGCTGAAAACCCTAAAAACGGGCGGTCTAGGTAAAAAACAGGGTTGCACCACTTGTCCCCCTTCTATCTATCCATTTCTTTAAGCACAAGTTAATTGGGTCAAACTACGGAGACCTGAGCCCCTTAGTCCATTCTGTAAAAGGGGAACGTAGGCAGCCGTTCGCGGTTCGGTCTAAAAATCATAAAAATCACCAAATCTTGTCAACAGTTGTATTCGTGATTGCCAAAATGTGTCTTGATTAAGTTATGAAGTAATTTAAACTTTCATTACATTAATACATTCATTGATGAGTTCAAGCACGGTCTACTCTCGACTCATTAACATTAGCAAAAATAAAATCTTTTAAAAAGATACGTCTAAACTGTCTGTGTCGGCAATAAGGGATACAATGACCGGTCACCTAATCCTAGTCGCTCGTTCCCACTCCCGAACTAGCATTCTTCTTCTTCCTCTTCCTCGGTCCTCGGGAGGTCTTTGGATTAGCTATCCCAAACATTTCTGTCTCCCGTCGTCCCGGCTCAGGAATGATATGAGTTGGTGAGTCAACCAATTTGGCAGCTCTCAGTGCCGCCTGGGCAGCCCTCTCCTCCCTCAAAGCTGTCCTCCGGGCCATAAGTTCAGGGTCATCTCTCATCTTGGCCCTTCTCTCTACGAGTCTCTCAAAATCTACTGCCGGATCGTCGGTCACGTTGTCCGGGTCAGTCAGCGCCTCAGCATCACGTAGCTCCCGGCTAGTTTGGTCTCCTCCTCGGATCCCTTGGCAATATGCCTCAATGGTATGCTGAACCGGCCCCATCTGATCCCCATACCAAATGAGATACAAGGTGGATAGATATGTGGTCCCCCAGGTCTTTCGTATCAGTGTATGAGTGGGAAAAGCTGCTCCCGAAAAGGCCCTGGCAAAGAATCTGAGAGTACAGACATCAGTCATGTCCAGAGGAACGGTATCCCGGGCCATCTGCTCTCTGAACCCACCAATAGCCTGTTGTGGGTATCCATATTGCCTCCGAACAAGTAAGGGGATGCTAAATGATGAAAAATGCAATCCCGGCAGCCTCACTACAGCAGAGTCATCCTGCCTGCCACTCATGGTCTCAAGCCTCCATCCGGGAACCCAATACTGAATATTCGTAGTGGTATACCTGGCCAATCGCCTCTGCCAGCTCTCCTGCGAAGCCTCCGGAGCCACTCGCCTCTGCTGTGTAACCCAAGGTGCAGCAGTCTGCCCTGCAGGTAATGGAGAGATAAGTCTCAACCGCTCAAAGAGCCACAATGATAAGAGACTGGGGCTGCCACGTCCCATATATAATGACCCTCCAGCCAGTCGGTCCATCCCATGATATGTCTCCGCCAGCAAGATGGGAACTATGTCTCTCTCTCCCTGCCCGGGCCGGATCTCAGTCAATGTGGCACCTCTAGAACCCCGCATCTGCCTAACAACTCCTAGCAGTAAACCGGAGCATACCCCGTCATACTCACAGAAGCAGTATAGGGAGATCATAATCAGCATAAAAATGTCTATGGCCGTGGATAGATCAAAAAGCTCCGGACATGATACAGCCAATCGAGCTATCTGGGCCAAGTCAATAAAGGACAGGTCAAGAATCAGATCGAATACCCGCTCTGTGTGAAATCCCAAGAAATCGGCCAACTGTTCAGTCAAGGGTCGTGAATCTCGTGGGAAGACCGCATCTTTGAGCTCAGCTCCCCCAGTCAGTGCCTGAAACTCTTCGATAGTGGGCGTGAGGTCATTATACGAGAGGGTAAAGACATGCCTCTCGCAATTCCAGTATCTGGACGCGGCCCGGAGAAGATTCCAATCTACCGCCCATTCCTTCAGTGCCCAGATGCATCTCAATCCATACCGTAAATCGATGACCCTCCTATTGGTGCTATGATGGTGGCGGGTTAAATGGATGAGATCGAAGTGAAATTGACGTTATTTGATCTTGGATCTGTCATTGTAATGCTCCATTTCGGGTCAAAGGTCGAATCTTGGAGTCGATTTTGGGGTGAAAAATTAATTTGGCCTCTGTTATGACTGCTGGAATATGTTTTTTACGAGTCTGCCTTTTATAAAATGCTGGGGCTTGCTGATCAAGAAATCTGTCCCTCAGACTCTCCATGTCAGACGACAGGCATGTTCCATGATGTCCTATGTCGGACGACATGGGAAGTCCCATCAGCACCAGCAACAGCTGCAACTGCAGCAACCCCCTAGCAGCCCAATGCTTGCTCAAGGCCTACCCAAACCTGTCCAAAACACCATAAAAACATACATACACACTCCCTTTCATTCATCAAGCCCATGGGAGAGGATCCGGCATATCCAACACACCCACAGACACATAAACATCACCCAATACATACAAAATCACAAAAACACCCAATCACATCAAAAGCCACCATTTTATGCCTTTCTTGGGATGGACTTGCGCATATGAACTAACAAATATACAAATAAGAAAATATTTTAGTTGTCAAAATACAAAATGCAATAAAATACTTGTTTTACAACCCAAAAAGGAAATAGTGCATGCATCTCCTCTCTCTCCCTAAAAGAGTCCAAAGCATGACAAAAGGGGGCCGCCGTGATCAATCCTGCTCGGAATCATCCCCCTCATCCTCCTCGAAGTCACTGTCATCCTGGCCGCTGCCTACCTCCTCCTCCGAGCCGATCTGCTCCTGGCCATCGCCGCCACCATCCTGTGCCTCGTGAATCTCGCCATCAGAGCTATCATCCTCATACTGGGCCCAAGGCCAGGGCTCGCCATAATATCCGTGCCACTCGGGCACCGTGGAAAAAGAAGGCTGATAAGGATCGTCCTCGCGATCATCACCATCAGGCTGGGGCTGCTAACTCGACCCACCCGCCTGTGAGCCAGAAGGAGCCAAAGTCGGCCTAGGCCTCTTCTTCGGAGGCACGACGTCACCAGGCTGAGAACTGCATCTCCCCTTCCAATGCTCCGCACTCTTCTGAAATTGGCGCAGCATCTTCACGGCCCCGGTGAACGCCTTGGCCACCGCCCTGTAAGTCTTGGCTGGAACCTGTTGAATGAACACAAAAGAGGTAGTCAGATGCAATCAATACAGATAGTAAAGCAGTAAAAGGCTTGAACAGAGCAGAAAAGAAAAGAATACTCACAGAGGTAGTCCCGCGGGGAAGCCGTAAATGGGGATGAGTCTCAGACATGTCAAATGAGGAACGACGGATAGCACCCCCAGCCTCATACTCAAAAAATCTAGGAGGCATCGGTACCTGCATCCCCGCTGCCCTCCTGGCGGCCATAACATGAGGGGTCACTAGCCGAGTAAAGACGAACTGGCCATAATCCCCATCATTAGACAATTCTGCAGCGTCGATACCAGTCCGCAACCGCTCCAAGTCAGGCAAGGCCCGGATATACCAAATCCTCTCAGGAGGATCGTGAGGGACGCGAGCGGCAGCACCATGTCCATGCTGCCTACAGACCCTCTCTCCCAGATACAGGGCATCACCCTCCAGGCCAATCAGAAGCCTCCTCGGCCTGGTCACCAAAGCGGCATCACCAACGACATCCTCACCGTACCTACCATGCCAAGGGAACATCCTCAACCTAGCAGGGGTGCCCCTAAGGGCAATCATCGTATCATGATAACGGGCCGTCTTCCGGGGCTTCAACCCGTCCTCTCTCCGGCTCTCCCTAGCTCCAAAAGTCCATCGGCGAATAGCAGGGAACAAATCTGCAGCAATCCTGTCAGCCACAGCCCAGGCATAACATCCAAACACCTCATAGGCCCACACCTGAAAATCATAGACAAGAATCTTTCAGTGTGCAGCAGCAGTGATACAATAATGACAAAAAAGGCAGTATGACAGTCAATGTGCAAAAAGAAAAGGAGCATACCTCCAGAACGGTCTGATAGCAGTCTAAAGAGGTCACCGTGCCCCTGCTCACCTCATCCAGGGCTCTATATACCTGAGCTAAGCCAGCCTCGCCCCACGAAAAGGTGGAAACCTGGCTCCAGTCTCGAAGAGGCTCCAGCAGAAGAGTCAATGTCGTCGTAGAGGCATTACAGAACAGGGTGTCGGAGAAACCAGCCCAGGCAAATGCCTCGCCAATCAAGCCACTCGTGACGCAGCGGACCTCGTAGAAGAGACGCGCATCCGCTGCGTTAGAGCCGAATGCAGGTCCGCCAGTGGAACCCCATTACCCTTCGGGCGAAGGGTCAGGCTAGTTAATGCCCTAATCGCGTCCGGGCTCAGGACACCGGGATCCTCAGAAAAGATAGGTCTGCCCGTGAACCGCAAACCCGTGATGGCAGTGAAATCATAGGGAGTGATGGTGGACTCACCCCAAGACAGATGAAAAGTGTGGGTAGAGTCCCGCCAATACTTCCTGAAAGCCCGCACCAGCTCCACGCTCCTAGGCGTGTCCCCAAACTCTCCAACGACAGTAAAGAATGGGCCAAGGCCAACTGCAAATATCAAGCCCTTGGGACTATCGGGCAAATCAGAAGAGCCAGGAAGAAGGCCCCAAATCGTGGCAATCGCCTCAGGGGACCCCTTGGTCCGCAAAGCCTGCAGGTAAGCACAACACAGGTATCAGAACATAATCATAACAATGTGTGCATTCTTTTACTCATGTGCATTTTCAATCTCTAAAATCACATAATTCTTTCAAAAGAACAAAAAGAAAAAAGAAAAATCTTTTCAAAACAATGCATCTCATTCCATAGCATGCAATTCCTCTTTGGATGCGATTTCCCCAAAATTCTATCTCAAGCCCTATAAATCCAACTTCGGAAAAGAAAAGGGAAGGGTTGATGGTTCAAAATACTTACCCCCATTCGTTCCATGGTAGAAGTATGCAAATCAAGGCTCGGATAGAGCCCATTCCCCTCCGAAAATTTCTTCCGTTTGTTCCGATCAACGAGCTTCCTTCTCTCGGACAACGATCGTTGCACATTCCTTCTCGATTCCGCTCGCGGAGGCATTGTCAATTTTTGATTGAAATCAAAATTAGGGGGGAGATTTTTTCAAATTTTCTCTCTTTCTCTCCTTCAAGCTCCGCGGCTGTTCTCAATTTGGAGCCCCTGTCTTACGACCTAATTGTTTTAATTAAAACAGTCTGGGGAAAGCCCCATGTCGGACGACATAGGCATTCCAGAAGGGGTAATTTTCTCTTTTGCCCCTGGTCAAATTTGTCAGTCCCTCTTGACTGCCTACCACTTCATTCGGGTCTAAACGCCCACCTCTCAGTCTTTCCCACATCATTATACCTTAGCCCGGAAGGCTATAAATTACCCGGTCCGGAAGACCGTATAAATTTCCCACACAGTCAATCTTCGGGGTGACTCCCCTCGGAACAGTCACTTTTGGGTACAAAGCCCGTGGCCTCTCGTTAGCGCCACCTCTTTGACGAACTACGATTCGGCTTGATTCCCTCACGGGATACGTAGGAATCCTTTTCATGAAAGGTCCAGCCACTTGACCATCTTGGTCATCTCTTTTCCCGCCATTCGTGTCCGGCTCGGGATTCTCATTTTATTGACGTCATACAGTCAAATCCTCGGGTGACTCCCCATCGAAACAGTCAATCCTCGAGTGACTCCCCATCGAAACGGTCAAATTCTCGGGTGACTCCCCATCGAAACAGTCAATCCTCGGGTGACTCCCCATCGAAACAGTCAAATTCTCGGGTGACTCCCCATCGAAACAGTCAAATCCTCGGGTGACTCCCCATCGAAACAGTCAAATCATCGGGTGACTCCCTATCGAAACAGTCAAATCCTCGGGTGACTCCCCATCGAAACAGTCAAATCCTCGGGTGACTCCCCATCGAAACAGTCAAATCATCGGGTGACTCCCCATCGAAACAGTCAAATCATCGGGTGACTCCCGATCGAAACAGTCAAACCCTTGGGTACAAAGCCCGTGGCCTCTCGTTAGCGCCACCTCTTTGACGAACTACGATTCGGCTTGATTCTCCCACGGGATTCGTAGGAATCCTTTTCGTAAAAGGTCCAGCCGCATGACCATCATGGTCAATTTCCCCGGGACGCAAACGTCCATCTTTTCTGAACTACGATTTGGCTTGATTCCCCCACGGGATACGTATGAATCCTTTCCAAAAAAGGTCCAGCCACTCGACCATCTTGGTCATCTCTTTCCCCACCGTTCGTGTTGGCTCGGGATTCTCATTGTGTCGACGACCCCACTTCCCGTGGAAGTGACGTCGCCGAGGGGCTCGTGAGTACCCCGACCCGAACTCGTATTTTAGGTCCACTTTCCTTGATTTTTGGGCTCATTTATTTGCTAAAATGCAATTTGAGTCCAATTATCCAATTATCCATTCAACCCATTGGGCCTGCCATCCATTCGGCCCAACTGTGCCACAAAGCTGTACGCTGTCGTCCGACACTGGCTATCCTAAGGCGGTTTAAACTCCCTCTGTCGGATGACATATGACGTCCCATCAGCCTGCCTATAAATACAAGGCATGGCTGATCATTTAAAGGGGGCTTTCTGGGAGGATCTTAGTAAGAGGGGAAACTCTGTCAAAATAGAGTCTCATCCTCTCTCTCTCATACACATACTCACCTCCCTCCTCATACATACACATACCCAAGCCAAGATCCAAAGAAAACCTTCCTTGTTGGTGTGTTGAAGGGGTAAACACCATACTATTGGTGTCTTTACCTTGTGGACTACAATAGGTAGCCACTAAACCCTCTTTCTTTCTCTGATCAACTCTTGCATACATCTATATCATCTTTCATACTTACTTGCTTTGATATTATGTGAAATATTAGGGATTTTGCTTGATAAAGGTGGTGGAGAGGTGAATCTCTCATATTCACTTCTCCCCACCTCAGATCTGAACATTTGGTGGCATTAGCACCATTAAAGTTTGAATCTTGTTTGGTTTCCATTGAGTTAGAAGGTGATGGCTACTGTAAGTACCCAAATCCGGATCGTCCAAATCCGTCAGAAAGTTAACCGAAATCCGTTAACTGGCCCGCTCCAGGTTAACCGAAACTCGTTAAACTCCCCGTTGCTATGCCAACGAGACGTCCCGGGACTGCCCCGAGCATCCCGACGTCGAACCGTACTTAACACGTGTCATCACACGTAAAAGCACGGCTTTCCCTGAAAAACGCATTTTCCTAAGACTTTCCGGGCGTTTTGACATTTTCCTGATCGTTATTTTAAAAACGGACAAAACCGGACCGGGACAAAATCCCACATGGCCGGTGACTCAGTAGGGGCACGTGGCAGCCATGCCACCTCCCTCTAGTCACCCTTCAATCAAATTCAAAGGGAAAAGACCAAAATACCCCTGATTTGCAAGCCTAGTCCCACGGACTCCCCGCGCACTTTTCCCGAAATTGCCAAAGAAGTCCCCTGCATTTCCAAAATACCCAAAACCCCCGGATTCACCCAAGTCCGTCCGGACTCCTACTGCAATTTTCACCTATAAATAGAAGTTGCTGTCAAAGCTTTCAAAAAGAACAAATTACTCCCAAATTTTCACTACCCCACGGCACAAGCCAGTTTTCACCCTTCCCGAGCTCCCGTTAGCCTCGATTCGCGTGAAACTTTCGTATTTCGATCAAATACGCACCCTACTACTTCGAAATAACCTTTCGAATCACTTTCCGTGTCCCGTACACACCTCCCGAGCCAAAGGAGTCGACCCTAGCCATAGGTATAACTCCCTCTCTCTAAATCTCCCGTTCCGTCTCGGTTTACGCGCCAGTCGCTATAACCGTTTCGAACGTCGTTACCAAAATGTAGACGCCTCCGTCTAATGGGGTCTGATACGTTTTAGCCCCTCGATCCTCTTCTCTTTCCGTAAGAGAAGTAATCGCGGGTTAAAACGGCGTTCCGACCCCGTTCCGTTTACTTTTATTGTCATTTACCAATTCCGGATCGATCGATCCGTTGATCGTCATTTAATTTCTGTCATTTACAAATTCGAGCCGTTTGGCCTCGTTGATCGTCATTTACAATTCCGAGCCGATTGGCCTCGTCGATCGTCATTTACGAATCCGGATCGTTTGATTCCGTTGACACTGCTTTAAATACTGTCATTTACAAGTCCGACCCGTTTGGATCGTGATAGTATTTACTTTTCAAAGTCCGAGTCGCAACCCGATTCGTTGATCGCATATCATTTAAAACGCATTTTTCCCGTAAAAATCGTTAACAATGTAATGCCCGGTTCAAAACCGGAGTTCGTCCGTCGAACTCTCTTTCAAAACGCGCGAAATGACGTTCGGCCTCCGAATGCTCATCTTCAAACTAAAAGCCGCCATTTGACACTCAAAATCATTTAATACGCATTTTTCCCGTAAAAATCGTTAACAATGACTCGCACGGTTCAAAATCGACGTTTGCCACGCAAACGCTCATTTCAAACTCAAAACCGACGTTTGCCACGCAAACGCTCATTTCAAACTCAAAACCGACGTTTGTCATTCAAACGCTCGTCTTTTCAAAAGTCACCTAATCAAGGTTTGTCACTCAAACCAAGATTAAGCTTGTCATTCAAGCCCCCATTTCAAAAGACACACACACACACACACGCGATTTCGAGAAAGGTAGAAAGACTCGTCATGCGAGGCGTTTCGGGCGATCTCGTAATACTCTACCCGAAACGTAACTTGACCTCCGAACCTAACAATCTTTGGTACAAAAAGCTTTTTACTCGTTTTTGCTGCCAATAAAAATGATCCCCTTTTTCAAAGCCTTTTCCTAAGTTTTTGCTACCAATAAAAACGACACCTTTTCACAATAGCCGTTTCTCAACGTTTGGGCTCAAAATACAAAAACCGCGTGGCGACTCCTCATTTTGTTCCTTCCCATGAAGCGAGGTCTCAGACACCAACCCCCCGCGAAAGACAACCGCGCTGCGCCCGCGCGAAATCCCTGTAATTTCGCCTTGGCGACTACTGGGAAAAGATACTTTTTTCAAAACTGCCAATGTTTTCTAAAAAGCCTTCCGTGGGTCAAACTTTCGTTTACCCTTCCTCGTTTTCGTGTGTGAGTTCCTTTAAACCTCGAACGGTTTGTTTTTTCAAAGGCATTACATTGTCATCTTTTCAAAATCTTACCATGTTTGTGCATCCCCATTCATGTTCGATTTTCATGCTGTCTTTTGAACTGTGCATCATAAATTCTTTAAGACACATTCTGAAAAAATCTCGTTTTACTCGTAAAAGAATTTTAGTGACCGCACACTACGCGCACTTGCCGCTCGGAACACCGCACTTCACGTGCACTTGCCGCCTCGGTACACCGCACACTACAACCCCTAACCCGGATGGCCTTATCGCTGCACTCCGATTGGCCTCGCGTATGCCTTTCGGGGCGCACGGGTCGTCCCAAACATCCCATCCTAGCCCGTGTAAGCTACGCACTCTTTGTGTCACACTTTGTCCAAGACCCCGTTGGTTTTTGGCTTAGCTCGTGTCATAAAGCCTAAGTGTATGTTTTTCACGCCGGGCCCCGCTCCGAGTCAAGCTCGAGAGTTTGAGACCGAAGGTCGTTCCCGACCCGAAGTCTTGAGCTTTTCAGCCTTGACTTTGACGCGAAGCTCTGCCGAAAAATATACCCGAAGGTTCAATGTGACACCGTGTCACCAAACCTCGCCGTATGTATCGTGCCGCCCACAACTTGGCCAACGCTAAAAGCTAAGGTCTCTCGCACAAGCGAGTCAGAGAGGTCATGCCCAAATTTTGGCACGATCCCCGCCTTAACTTAAGGACGTTGACTTCGACTGTGGCCCGTACGTCACACATGTTGAAAGTTTGCGTGATCAGCTAGCCTTAAGTTCATTTTTCCTTTGTCGGTGGAACTCGCTTGCCTTATCGCACCTCGCCGGGATAGTCCGTCCCGAGAAAGATGATCTACAATGGAAACGAGGGGCTTATAAGCGTAGTGACGAGATCCACCGATTAGAGCTCTAGGATTAGTTGCGAAAAGAAGACTCGCTCTTTTCCAACCGATTAGGACTCGAGAAAACGCGCTTTAAGTAAACATTAATCGGTAATCGCACATTGCACAAGCCCGAAAACCTTGAGCCAAATACCCTTTTCCGAAGCCTAAACCCTTCCTTTCGTTCCCCGCAAATGGAGCGTAAAGTGGTTCGATTTCCGGCCGCCGCCTTGCCAGATCACCGTAACGGCAGCCGTCGACAGCTTCTTCGGTTCCCCGCCCTCAAATGTAATTTCCGACATGTCTAGCTCACCGAGAAATCGTGACGGGAAGGACCCCGCCACCGGTAATGTATATGACATTGGAAGAAGCCATCCGGCTTGTGAGGTTCACAAGAGGCGTGAAAGAAGATCAATAGAATTTCGTGGTACAACTTCGAATGAGCGTGGTATAGCAGCCTATCCCCGCCGACGGTACTTTTGTCCTGGTCGAGGATGACGATTCCCCGAAACCAGCTTCACCAAACCTTCAATCAGTTCCTCCCCGCCAACTTACTGGATGCCTTCCAACCAAAGTAACAACCGACCTAGGCTCCATGTTGCCACCTCTCGTGGCAACCCCGTCATTTTTGGTCGCCCCAAAGGCTACGCTTATCACTCAATACCACCAAGCACCGCCGACCATCTCAGATGCCAATATTCCTCAATACTCCTCCCTGTTCGTCCCCGTTGCCTATACACGAATCTCTAAACACCGGGACAAACCCCGATACAGCTTCGTAAAAGGCCCCGTATATTCTCATATACCAAGCCTTCCACCTCCAATCACTACCGCTCACGTGGTAGCACCCGGCGCCGAGCCTCACAAGCCCACCACCGGGACCCAACCTTAGCCTCGGATGGTTGAGCGGATGAAAGACCCGAAAGCCACCATGAGCGGATCAAAGCAGAAACGCTCAAATCCACAGATCCGGAATGGTCACGCCTCTCCCGCCAAGTTCGTAATGTCGAGATGGACCGATTCGACGAACCGAATGTCCTCAAACGCACGTCGACACCTACGTTCTCGCATGAGAGCAAAAGGAACAACCCTCCAAAGAAATGGCCGACCACTTCCAAAGATACGCTTAAAAGTTCGCGTTACGATGGTTTCGAGGGTCAAGCTCGCGGATCGCCACACTGGGAACAGACAAGCAACATCTTCCCGGAACGGCATGCATCCAACTTAGAGTGGGAAACAAGTCGCGAGGACTTAATCACCACCGAGCGTAAAGCGGATGAAAGTGTTGGGGAATTCTACAAGAGATGGAGCCGGAAACTCTCCGAGATCATGGAACCACTCTCCAAAGACGAACAAATGCGGATCTTCAAGTCCCGCTTAAGACCGTCCATCGAACTCTCATCAGCCACAATTTCTTCCTGCATCTCCGGCCATGGTTAATGCCGGCTCACGCTTCGAGAAGGATCTCAAGGAAAAGTTGGCTACCGCACAGCCCATACGTATACCGCTCAACAGCTTGCATTCAATCCCGCACCGGCCCCTAAAGGGAAAGATACGTCCGTCAACTACGCCCATCGTGGACAACCGGGTAAATGTAAACCTACCCCACAAGGCAACAATTCTACTCGTAAGCGCATGCCGTACACTTCGACAAGTTGGACATGCCACCGAGCAAGATGCCGGAAGTGGTTAATCAAGGAGGGTCTCCTTAAGCCCGTTGCCAATTACAAACCCAAAATTCCCGTAGCCAATGCGGACAAGAGCAAATACCGCGCCTTCCATCGCATCACGGCCATACCACCGACAATTGTTTGGGGTTACGATACGAAATCCGTAACTTGATAGAAGAAGGCAAGTTGGAGCGCCCGCCCGTGGGCTCCAATACGCCGGAAACCCTTTTCCGAACAATAACAACGTGAATTCCATTGAGTGGGTGCCCAAGAAGAGTGCCGCAATCCGGTTTCTCCGCCTCTCTCACCGGATCCTCCTCTAATGTCCACATCGCCTACGATGTTTGCGATCGCTCCGCCGCCTGGAGTACGAGTCCCGAGAAACCGTCCGGAGCAATCCTCCGAGAAAACAAAAGAAGAAATCCTCTCAACAAAGAATCGAGAGAAAGATACGAAGCCGGGGATACCTGGGCCAAAGGTAGGAACACTTGGAGAACCCTCCGGGAGGTTCGACTACTACGCACCGTACTCCACCTCCTCCTTGCCTCCGTGCCATGCAACTTTAGAGCAGACAAAGGTGGGAAAGCCGAAAGTCCCACGAAACCGTAATTCGGACCACTGGGACACCTAATACCTCGATCTTGGTAATCTTACCGTCAAAAGCCTAACCTCCGCGGGATCAGCCAAGATTCAATGTCCACTTCCGAGCTCGAACCTAAGAAAGGAAGATCAAGGTCGGCCCGCAATCGCACTCGATCAATGTGCTAACCAAGGGCGGCAACCGCCACAGTGCCTCTTAACACACTCCCCCCGAGGTTCCAAAGAAAGGCTTTACCTCGCAAGAGGAAGGACAGGAAACGAGATGGCTGAATGACTCTCCTTCTACGAGATAAAGACGAGATCTACGACTCCCGTTTGTATGGCGGCATGATCACGTTACGTGACGAAGACCTACCGAGAGATGCCTCGGGCACAACGAAGCTACGTACATCACTCTCAAACTCAACACCATATCACTCCCGAGTATTGGTAGATAACGGGTCAGCCGTTAATGTCCTCCCTCTCAAGATGATGCGAGCTCTCCGCATCCATGAAAGCCATCCGATTCCGTCGGCTCGGACTATCAAGGCCTACGACAACTCGTCTCGTCCCATCCGGGGACGGTGACTCGGAACTCGGGTTCGAAACCCAAATGGTGCCAAAGAAAATTCCACGTGATGGACATTCCATCCGAGTTCACGCCTATTTGGGACGCCTTGGCTACACCACATGAAAGCCATAGCTTCCACTCTCCATCGCTGTGTTAAATTCATTAACCGGCAGGGAGATCTCGAAGTCATCCGAGGGGATAGTTTCCTCATAGAAAACGAAGCCGAGACAAGCAGCCAAGCGTGTCCGCACTCGTGCACCGGGGTACCTCCTTCGAATCAACCAAGGGACTATCGGGCAAATCTCATCGTAATCCCTCGTAGTCCTGAGATGCTAACTATGTAAACGTACTCGAGCGGTGCACTCGGGCGATCGATACATCAAGTTCAAATGTCGTTTCCAACATTTGGAGGCGCATTGAAGGAAACGCCGAATATCGCCATGATACGGGCACATAAACCCACGGCCTCCAATCGAAGATTCGTCGGCATTCTCCAAACAAACTCTCTCGGCCCCCGCTGTGCGAAGAGATCTTTGTGATAAAGGTCAACAAGCACCGTCATTCTCGGGATGAATGCATGGAAGTCGTATGGGATGTCCTCCACGAGGAACTACCATTGCACCCCTCTTCTCCAACGAAGAGCATGATGTTTTCATAGTTGCTCCAACAACGCAGCCGGACGCAATACGTCCCTACGTTTGGATTGAACCTTCGAGATGACGATGAATCTGGACTCTCCGGAGTCGAGGACGCGCGGACCCGCATAGCGGACCTCTGCATTCACATGCTCGGTTTGAGGACGGAACTCCTTCCGATCGGGTCACCTACGACCAAGGTTCCAATACCATGGAAATTGTCGAAGCTCAACGTCCAAGATCTGGGCGGCTATCCGACAATTGGAAGTTCTTGGTTGACACGACGAAGAATCCCTCGATCAAGTGATCGACGACGACTTCGTCAACATCATCTATTCCGTATACCCCGATGATACCAAGGATCCGGTCCTTATCGTCGGATTACGCAATACCAAGGTCACCCTCGACGATCACGCTCATGGTAAACGAGGCTTTGGCCAAACGAGCTCGAGCTCATCACTACTTCCGAGTACCGGCCCCAGTGGCAACCGGCCCGTGCCGTCAGTCAAGCTTATACCCTCAAGCGCCGCCAAGGCCAAGGGCAACAGCAAAGGAGACCAAGCTCCTCACCCTGCTACAAGTCAGATCAACCTCGGGAACGCTTCCGGCAGCCACCCCGAAAACATCTGTGAAAGTGTTAGTCAAATATATTCTTAGGTTTAGAATTGCTTAAACCCAATCACAACAAGCATTAATGTGGACCCCTAATTTTAATTAGACCCAATAGAATTTTTCTATGTATGATAGGTCCCCTTAAAGCTAGTGCCAGTGTTTTTATTTCATGTAATTTTCTCAAGACCTTGAAGACTTGAAGATGTGAAGATTTGCCCCTGTGCTATTTTCTGTGAGTTACTCGGTTTGCTAACATAACCGGTTGACTTCCTAACCGCTATGTCAACCTAACCGGTTGCCTACCTAGCCGATCCTTTGTCGGTTAAGGCTTCCTCAGCTAGCTTTCCTCAGCCTAGCCTAACTGAAGCATTTATTGCTCCCAACTACCCAGCAACCCCTTTAGCTAAAGTTGGTAAATCAAGCATGCCGAATAGACGCTGAAGTGACATTCCTGCGGCTGTCAGGAGCTCAAAATAGATTGTCAAAATGACCAGTACTCACATCCTTTCAACCACTCAAGGAAAATCTTCTCTCTCCTATCTCAGGCATTTAATGCAAAGATCCTTCAATTCAAAAGCATGCCTGATCAAGTCATCATTGCAACCTCTTCAAAGACAACGGCTCCTTTTCAAAGTTCACTATAAATAGCTTCCCTGGAGCATTGAAGAAGGTTGGTGCATTTATGATTCTTGAGAGTGAGTTGCTACGAACTTCCATTCCCGCAAACTCCATAGTTCAAAGCATTCAATTCAAGTCCCCTTATTCACTAGACATCTTTGTAGGACTTATACACTGTGCACCTCAATCAATATTGTAGTGTTCCTTCATTAGACTACATTTGGAACACATTGATTGATTCACACACAACACCCTAGAGAAATCAGCTCAACTTGTGAGCACATCTCTAGAAAACACCAGGTCTTTATTGTAGCACGATCCGTTAGTGGTCACCTTTAGTTTGTGACCTTCAATCATTGGCTTGCAACTTGTAATAGGTAGAAACCATTAATATAGTAGTGCACTTTCACAAATCCAAGTTCTCGACCAAACTTGGTAGAGGACGTAGTGCTTATTTAACACTGTGAACCTCTTCAAACAATGTGTCATTCTTCTGTGTGTTTGTTTATTTTTGTGTAGTTGTAACTGGTTGACATTCTCTCAACTGGTCACAACCTATTGACTCAACCTACTGCTCAACTTGTTTGTCCTACTTGGAAATATAATTTGTTGTGTTTGCATAAGGATTTTTAACGTACTGTTTTTGAAACTCTACCTAACCTGTAAACCTAGCCTAACCGTAATTCCGCTGTGCAAATCTAATCTAACGGTTAGCAAGTGTGTTTCCTACAACCCTTTACACAGTCTAAGAGTTTTTTAAGCAAAAAGTTTAAACAGGCTATTCACCCCCCCCCCTCTAGCCTGATTTCTACCATTTGGGACCTAACAATTGGTATCAGAGCTAGCAATTTTCGAAAATCATTTTTCCAAGCTTAACCGCTTGAATTGCCAATTCCAAAATGGCGGGAAAAATCATGCAAACATACAACTTGACATCCGTTCCCATGTTGAACGATAACGAATTTCCAGTATGGAAAAACAGAATCATGCGGTACTTGGATTCAATAGATGATAGGTTAACTACCGTAGTCGAGATGGTCCAATGACACCCCTGAAAATCAATCTTGCAACAAGAGTACCCAAAACTCCTCTCATGGATCATGCAGATAGAGAGTCTGAACAAGACTTTGAGGTTTATGAAACTTATGTGCCAAAACCTCGTGAAGAATGGACTGAGGATGACAAACTTTGTGATTCCTTAGACCGAAAAGCATTGCACATAATAACCTCAGACTTGATGACAGATCGTACAAACAAGTACAATGCTATGAGACCGCTCAACAAGTATGGCAAAGTCTTCTCGCATACTTTCAAGGAGATCAAGTGGCCAAGGACAACAGACTCTACAAAAGCGTTGCTGAGTTTGAGTCCTTCAAGAAGAATCCAAATGAAACAATGAAGGAAACGTACGATCGATTCTGCGAGGTGAGTAACTCTTGTGCATCTTTAGGTAGAGTCTATACCATGAAAGACCTAAACATGAGATTCCTCAATTCTCTTGGAGACTTGTGGCATGTGAAGGTCGCTTATTTTGAAAGAATGCCGTGATTTGAACACTACTCATATCCGTAACATTGTGTCTACTTTGTTTCTATATGAGGAAGAGCTCAACCTACTGAGCGGAGTTCAAAAACAATTTAAAAATCTATCTCGCCACTCGCATCGAGATCTTCCCCGGTTCTTCTATGCTTACCACCCAAATTACCACCAATGACTCTCCCTCAACATCTCAAACTCAACCAACTCTAGCCAATACCTCTTCTAACACACCTCTTGAGGTAGAGGATGAATTTGCCGCATTCGCGTAAAACTACGTAAAGTTTAAGGATTTTAAGAAATCCCACAAAGAAATCATTTCAACCCAAAGCCTCATCCTTCCATAGATCCGGGAACTTCCAAAAGAAAGGCCAAACCTCAACCTCAACCGACGAAAAGAATGCCCAAGGTGAGCTTGTGTGTTACAATTGTAGAAAACCCGCCATTTTGCCTCCAAATGCCCTCAACCTAAATATGAATTTTTGAGGAAGAAACCATTCAAGAAATTCCCTAGATCTAAATCTAAGAGCTTAGTTGCCGAGGATGGAACCGAAAAAGCTATGCGCGCCCGGTTCGAGACCGACTCGAGAATGAGGAAGCCGACTATGCCGACTCTATGAAGATGTTGATGTTAGCTTTGTTGCTATGGATGGAACATATGATAAACCCATCTCCCTACATACTCCTATCTTTAGACATCCCAATTCCAATGAACAATCATCCTATGTTGACCACACCCCACCTATGAGATCTCCCCTGACATACTTTGATGAACCCATTCCTACTCCTAAGGTAGATGCAGTAATCCATATAACTTCAAAATTCAAAACATAGGTGGATCCCTCTACGGTCAAAGCCTAAAATCATGCCCACTCTCGCATCGCCGATGCAACCAATTCAACCGACCTATCAAGCTCAAGCCTTACCGATCGCCTCTTATCAACCGATGCTTGAGAACCGACCGATTCACTTAAAGCCTCTAACCGAGCCTAACCCTGAACCGATATCTTCACTACCAAATTTTGATCCCAATTTTGAACCATCATCCTCTTCCTCTCAAATTTTACCGTTGACCCAATGCCAAATATGTCAAAGTCTCGAAATGGCAGAGGTGATTGAATGAGCTCTTCTCCGATTTTGAAAAATTAAATGAAGCTCACAAAATTATGGCCGATAATTTCAAATTGATTTCTACCGAAAATGACTCTTTGAAAGCCGAAATAAAAATTTTGAAAGAAAGCAAGCTAGAGTCTCGATCGCTTGAAGAAAGATAATCAAGAACTCACCGAGAGACTAAACATATCTCGTTTGTCAAATTGCCGATCTTGTGTCAAGGAATAAATCTCTTTCAAAAACTATTGACACATTCTCTAAATCCCGAGCCACTATGGAGACTATTATACAAGATCAAATATCTCCTAACCGAGATGTTACAACCGGAATTAGTTTTACCTCCAAAGAAGAAAGAAAAAGACAAAGAATGACAAAACCAAGCTACAAGTCTCGTCTCTCGAAAACTTGATGGGTAAATTTGATGATGCTCAATCCAAAATGATTAAGAGAGAGTTAACCAAACCTTTCAAAGATGTCCCTCACACCTATCCCAAAGGACGAGTACAGATGAAAGCTTATTTGAACAAAAACAAATCCCAATGGACTCAGGTAGCTGATCCTGAGCTAGGACAATATGTTCCACTTAGTGATGGCAAAAGCAAAGGTGGAATTAAAATTGTTGATAGTGTTGCAGTCAGAATCCTCAACCTAAGGTAACCGACATCGGTAAGGGTATGACCGGCCAATCAACCGTCATCGGTCACCCAACCGTAAAGGCAACCCAACCTAAAGGCATTCCTAAACCGATGCAACAAAGGTTAACAAAGGTAATTCCATCACCTTCGTCCCCAAAGGATCTGCTTTCGCTCAATTAATGAACTCTTCTCAAGCATTGACCAAATTGAACATCAACTCATCCGAACCCTCTCACCATCTTCTAATAAATGTGTAAACTGTGGTTTTATTGGTCACAAGGCTTATGAATGCCTCTTGAAGCACCTATCCGGACCCGCCGAGTCTAAAAGCTCGTGTGGTGGCCAGTATGGCCGCCAAAGAGGAACTAACTCTTTGGACCCAAAAGAATAAGGGGACCATAAGCTTACCGTTTTATTTCAGAATGCTTAATGGCCTCAACCGATGCCGGTAAGGATGTTTGGATTATGGACAAGTGGATGCTCTAGGCATATGATCGGTCACGCCGATCTCCTAACCGATCCGGGAAGAAGCATTCGGTCCTCCAGCTTGTCTGTGACAACGCAAAGTGGTAAAATTATCGGCCTAGGATCCATCAAAAGAGGTACACCGTACGTAAGGTATCTTTGGTGGATGGTCTAAAACACAACCTTCTCTCTATTTCACAATTTTGTGACAAAGGTATGCACCGTGTTTTCAATTCTTCCAACCGCTATGTGAAAGACATTGCTACAGTGAAACACTTCTCACCGGATATAGAAAAGGTAACGTATATGCTATAGATTTAAACAATGTCTCGAATGTTACTAATGTTTGTTTTGTAGCTAAGAACATCAGCGAGAATTCCCGGCTATGGCACAAGAGACTCGGGCCCACCCGAACTTCAAATATCTATCCAAGCCGGCCAATAAAAATCTTGTCGCCGGCTTACCTCAAAGTGTGTCACACTGATCATGGAAGGAAATGTAGAGCCCGCCAATCGGGAAAACAACATAAAGAATCTTTCCGCAAAGAAGCCCCCGCATGTCCACTTCTAGGTGCCTCCACTGCTACATATGGATCTGTTTGGCCCCACAACTACCGCGCTGGGGGGTAGCAGATATGCCTTGGTTGTTGTAGACGATTTCTCAAGATATACCCGGGTAGAGATGTTTGCTTCAAAAGATGATACATATGAAGTTGCTACCGATTATTCCGTCTACTTCAAACCCAAAAAGAATGTGATATCATCAAGCATGAGATCGTATAATGGAACGGAGTTCAAAAATCTTGGAATCGCCAAGATCGTGATGATCACGGAATAGACCACAATTTCTCACCGGTACACCGCAACAAAATGGTGTAGTTGAGAGAAAGAACAGACATTGATCGAAGCCGAAAACAATGATATCCGAAGCTAGGCTCCCAAGTATTTTTGGGCCGAAGCTATACATACAAACCTTGCTTCACCTGCATTAGATCTTTGGTCAACAAGTTTCACAACAAGACCCCTTATGAGCTTTGGCGTGCGTAATTCCCAATATTAGTTTCTTCAAGATCTTCTACGCAATGCTATGTTCTTTACAACGGTAAAGAACGCCGAGGTAAATTTGATGAAAAAGCCGATGAAGGCATTTTTGTGGGATACGCCAAGCACAAGAAGGCATTTAGAGTTTTTAATAAACGGTTGTTGAAAATTGTTGAATCTGCTCATGTTACTTTTGATGAATTTGATTTGCTAGAGTCTCGACAAGGCTCCAAATAGTACCGATAGTTCTCGGTGTTTTTGAGACAGTGAAACAGATAATCAAAACTCTAATCAATCCACCAAAGATCAACGCAAATCGCCTCCACCAACCGTCGCCTCTAGTGGTGTAACCTGTAGAGACCTAGTTGATGACTCCTTCTTTCCTCAATCGGTTAGGCAATCAAATAGTCAATCTCACCACCCGATCCCTTGCCAACTAGTCCTCATATTACAACTCCCAATTCATCACCCGAAGCCGAACCAATTTCACCCATCAACTTACCATTTCCATCTCCAATTACCGATCATCATCATCAACAAGATCACCCTCACCTAACCGATCACCTCAACCGGTCTCCTCTCCTCAACCGATTCCACTCCTCCCATAGAAACCTTAAGACAGAATCGGTCCAGCAAGACCTACCTAGGGAAGTGAGATCAGCTTAGGAATCATCCTTTAGAAAATGTTATTGGTGATGTCTTTGGACCTAGAATGACTAGAGGCCATTAAGAAACTTAGAGGAACAACATGGTTTATTTTCCTCTCGCTATGGTCTCCAACATAGAACCAAAGAAGACCGATGAAGCACTTGATGACCCCACTGGGTAGAAGCTATGCAAGAAGAGCTTAACCAGCTTGATAGATGTAAAGTTTGGGAATTAGTGCCTAGACCTAGTGATCAAACAAGAATTGGAACGAAATGGGTTTATAGAAATAAATTGGATGAGTCTCGGAAAAATTATAAGAAATAAAGCCGATTAGTGGCAAAAGGATATAGACAGGAGGAAGGAATAGACTATGATGAGACTTTTGCTCCCGTAGCTAGATTAGAAGCCATTAGGTTATTCCTTGCCTATGCAGCCTCTACAAAGAATTTAAGCTATATCAAATGGATGTGAAAAGTGCATTTCTCAATGGTGAACTTCAAGAGCTTGTATATGTTGATCAACCACCGTGATTTGAAGATTCTAAGAAGCCTAATCATGTCTACAAATTAAATAAAGCTTTGTACGGCCTCAAGCAAGCACCTCGAGCATGGTATGAAACTCTCTCCAAATTCCTACTTAGCGAGAAGTTTGAACGAGGTAAAATCGATACACCACCTTATTTATTGCAAAGCATAATGGTCATTCATTGTTAGTTCAAATATATGTTGATGACATAATTTTTGGATCTACTAACGAAAAATTATGCAAGAGATTTGAGAAGCTTATGCGAGCAAATTTGAGATGAGCATGATGGGTGAGCTAACCTTTTTCCTCGACTTCAAGTTAAGCAAACCCATGAAGGTATTTTCATCAATCAAGCCAAATATACCAAAGATCTAATCAAGAAATTTGGACTTGATTCCGCTCATCCTCAAAGCACTCCTATGGCCACAAATGTACACTTAGACAAAGACGAATCCTGTAAGAAAGTAGATATGACACTCTACCGAGGTATGATAGGCTCTCTACTTTACTTAACCGCTAGTAGGCCGATATCATGTTTGCCGTATGTGTATGTGCTAGATTTCAAGCCGACCCTAGAGAATCTCATTTGCAAGCCGTCAAAAGAATCATTAGATATCTTGTGGGAACTGCTAACTTAGGTTTGTGGTATCCGAAAGATTCATCATTTACACTAATTGGTTATTCGATGCCGATTTTGCACTTGTAGGGTCACCAGGAAAAGTACTAGTGGAACTTGTCAATTTCTAGGTAACCGGTTGGTTTCCGGTCGTGCAAGAAACAGCATCAATTTCCACTTCTACGACTCAAGCCGAGTATATAGCCGCCGGAAGTTGCCGTTCACAAATTCTATGGATGAAGCAACAACCGGTGGACTATGAAATCCCTCAAGAAGTATGTCCTATTTATTGTGATAATACCTCACCATATCGCCTTCCAACAATCCCGTGATGCATTCAAAGACCAAGCACATAGACATCAAATATCACTTCCTCAAGGATCACGTTGAAAAGGGTAACATTGTTCTTTTAAAAGTCCATACTGATTATCAATTAGCTGATATTTTGACAAAACCATTGGACATTAAAAGATTTGAATTCCTTGAGGAGAACTAGGCATGATTGATATTCGTTAATTTATTGTGCTAACCTTGCCGTCTCGTAAAAGCTCTCAACCGATCATGATGGTGCCTCATTTGCTTATGCTCAACCGATGCTCTTGACCTACTCTCAACCGGTATGTAAGATATCCCTAACCGATTAAAAGCATCCCCTAACCGATGGTCCCTAACCGATGCAAAAGCCTTCTATCCTAACCGACCAATTTTCATTGTCTAACCGATCATATCCTTGATCGGTCAAGCCTAATGTGGTGACGTCACCAACCGATTGATCATTACCTAGCCGACGAATTGCGGGCGGATTACTATTCACAATCCGTTTCTAACCGGCGCGTCCTAGCCGACAAGTCCCATCAATCCTATCAGCCGTCTACCGCCTTACCCTATACTGACAAAGCATCATTACTGTTCCCCACTCCCTCCTACTACCGTCCTTTTTGTACTTGATGATTGGTCAAATTTAAAATTTTGTGACCAAAAAGGTAACTTACGTATCATTCCAGCTTTATCAAAAGGTTATCTTTTTGTCATTATTGCATTATGGTTTAACCGCCGCACACACGTACCTAGTTTTTATCCCTCATATTTAAAATCGTGTTCAATATCTTTTTAAATATCTCGTGCCATGCGCTTGAAACGTTTTATTTATTTCAAGAAACCTTTCCATCTTCTATCTCTCTCTACTATATAAGGAAATACAACATTTCATTCAAGCTTTCCGATTCCCTCTCTCGCAAAAGCTTAGAACTTTCAAGAATTCAAATTCCATTCTCTCTTGTTCTTCGAACTCTAATCCTTTCGGTAAAGTTTTTCTAAATACTCAAATTCTTTTAACTTGAAGAACTAGAACTATTTTCAAAATCATAACCTCTCTTACATTGTTTTCTTTTGAAATGTGTTCTAACTTAGAATGTTTTTGATTCTTAAATCTTTTGACAGATGGCTCCCAAACCAACCAAGAAAGACATTTTCGGAGGTTACATTCTACCAAGCTTCTTCGAATCTGAAGAAGGGAAGATCCTCCAAGCCATGCTAGTTGCTTCCGGTTGTTGCCGTTCTTGATGCGAGAGGGGAATGATGACATTCGTATGAGCTTGTCAATGAGTTCTTCAACAATGGCGTAGTTGATGATAATCCCAAGCCCGGTGTTGTTTCTCACATTACTTCTTCGCCTGGTGGTTTCTCTGTTGATTTCTCCCCATCCACCATAGCCGAAGCTTTCCCTACTCTTCCCTCAACCGGTTCCTCTTCTGTCACTTCAAAGGATATGGAAGCCGCCTGGGCTACCGTTCGTGGAACCGATCCATTCGTGACCGGTGAAGGGAACAAGAAAGCTGATTTGGATGCTGTTCATTATGCCCTAACCGAAGTCATTGACCGATGTGTGATTTGCCGGTCTGGTTCTCATCATTGAAACTCTACCTAACCGGCTGTAAACCTAGCCTAACCGTAATTCCGCTGTGCAAATCTAATCTAACGGTTAGCAAGTGTGTTTCCTACAACCCTTTACACAGTCTAAGAGTTTTTTAAGCAAAAAGTTTAAACAGGCTATTCACCCCTCTAGCCCGATTTCTACCATTTGGGACCTAACGAAAGTCTTCCCCGCGAGGCGTAGTCGCCTTCCGACATGGGAAATGACCACCTCAAAGATCAACATGCTCCAGCCGATTCTACTCCCACGTCATGGCCCCGATTCGACATCCCCGCGCAGCCGACCGCTAGCTCGATAGACTTGGCGATCGAGCGAGATCACGAGACCGTCAACATTGCCGATTCAATACCCCCGTGGGGTCAATCAAGCGTATATGGGCAAACTTCTTGGTGACCGAGATCAAGGAAGGCCACATGGAATGTCCTAGTCCGAGCTTCCTTCGTCAACGTAATCCAAGTGTTCCGCCATTCGGCGATTTGAATGTAATCACTGGTTGGACACTAGCCGGACGATGCGCACCTACGGAGACTTGCTTAGCTCTCGCAAGGAAAGCCCTCATGGAACTAGCCGCTCAAGAAAGTCGTCTTTGGGACGAAGATCAAGCTCGAAAGACCTACGGGGACCAAGCCCTTAAAGTGTCACAGCGACTTCTGCATGTAAAGCTAGAGGCCACTCTAGACCAGCTTCGACTCTCAAGAGCTTTGCTCATGGCAACTTCCTACTACCGTCTCGTTCTCATCCAACCCCTCTCGCCGAGGCAAGGGTGGTCAACGGTCCCGATGACCTAGAGATGGAACGACACAGGCGAACGAATCCCGCCGCTTACCTTCCCGAGGAAAGCAAGTTCTCTCGTGAAAGCGGCGATGAAGACGATGAAACCATTATCTTCCAAGCCGGGCATGAAGTCAACAAAATCGGACTCCCAAGTGGTCCGGGGAGGATGGGAACGGATCATTTCCGCACTCAAATTGAAAGGCCAACTCAGGGGAGGGAAGGTCTATTTAAAAACAAGAGGAGGATGGAAATTCATCTCGAGCAACTACTCGTGGAAATTCCACAAGTCTACGGCATTCGTTTACGAGACGATCAACCGGGGGCAAAGAACCGGTCACATGGGCAGATGTTCGGGAAGCCGTGTACTCACCTTCCGACATACCCGCCACTCGTATAAAGCGCAGGAGAAAACTTCTCCCCGATGGAGGTTTACTCTAGACCGCCGCACGCAGCTCAAAGAAGCACCGGCTATTCTCACATGGGAAGAAACGCAGCATTAACTCTCGACGCAGTTCCGCCGCAAGAAGGTTGATTTGGGCCCAGAGCGGAGGAAAACTAGCAAACCACAAGTATCGCCGCACTCCAACTCTGCAATGCCCCGAGTATGCTCGGCAAGAAGGAAGGAAAGGAACGCGATATACCGTGAAGAGATCAAGGAGACCGTTCGCTTAAGCCGAGAACTCTCCAACCTCCCCGGAGGGTTAGCAATGCACAGCTCGGTTCGGTTCGAGGCAACCCTTGTTCGTGCACCGACATTCGAACAAGCTGCGTCCAACCGTAGGCTACCTACCCGCCAGAGGCATCCAAGCCGCATCCCGGGACGTAATCCGTCAAGCCGCCGAAGCTCAGGAATTCATCCACAATCAATGAGTTGAGGGAAGACATATGGCCCTATGCCACGAGGAATCCTCCTCTAACTATGGCTCAACTCAGAGTGCACTGTTCGTAAGGGACCAAACTCCGATGTCGAGTTCCTAACCCGATCGGGTCAAATCCATGCATTACCACCTAAGGCCACCAAAAAGCCGACGGAGCGAATTGTAATCCGGCCACTCGAAGACGCAAGTTCCTTGAAAGAGGACCCGATCCTCACTCACCAAGCGGACTCGGGCGAACATTTCCCTTTGGTCTCTCGGCCACCTCCTCTTATCCTCACAAGCTCAAGCTAGAGGAAAGCCTGGCCCGTACCATGGTCCCCGGACGCATGACCCCAGAGGAAGTCATTCGCATGATTGGCAACATTCACTATGGCAACATAATCACCTTCACAATTTGGACCTTCCAAAATTTGGGGCCGATCACAATGAGCCGCTCTACATCACACCAAACTGGACGAGCGTCGCCTTCCCCGCGTGTTGGTAGACGAAGGTTCCGGAATGAATGTCTTACCCGCCAAGATGATGGACCTGCTTGACATCAAGCCCACAGATCTTAAGCCTTCAAATCCCACACTGTCAAGGCCTATGACTCTACTTCCCGTACATTTCTGGGTTGCTACTCTTAACATCTCGGTTTGGCAAGCGGGTGATCCCCACCGAATTCCAAGTGTTGGACATTCCAATCACTTTCACAGCCCATCCCTGGGCGTCCCCGTCGCATCAAATCAATGGCGTGGCATCCACCCTTCATCGGTGCCTTAAGTTCGGGCAAGGCAACGAAGCAACTACGCCTACGGCGACGTGACGTCACCACCGAGGGGACCAAAGACCAATGACATTCCAAAGGTTGGAAATCAAGCATAATGACAACATGCCATTAATCGGATTCACTCGAGACCTCCAAGATCCAAATATGCAACGTGGACCTTCCACCGTGTCTCACGATCGCATTCCTCCCGCCACGAGGATGATGAAACTCATGAACTTCATCCCAGGATCGGGCTCGGCAAAAGGCTACAAGGCCAACACCAAGTTATTGAAGTCAAGGACCACACCACGGTCCAGGGGCTTGGCTACGTGCCAACACCTGGCCGACATCAAGGAAGACAAAAGACTCGCCCGCACCAAGGCAAAGAGCTCGCAAAAGGGGAACCTCCGACGGCACACCCAACCTCCGCCTTACAGCTTTGACCTCGCTCATTACTTCACCAAGGGAACCGACAGCGTAACCGAGGGGACCGACAAGTGGAACCGACAGCAGTAACCGAGGGGACCGACGTGAACCGACAGAACCGAGGGACCGACAAGGAACCGACAGCCAGTAACCGAGGGGACCGACAAAGGAACCGATGAAGATGAGAAAGAAGCAGTGGATAGTCAAGACAAGACTACATGAAGAATGGAACAGCCTAGCATGGGACCTCAAGCGTTTCGTAGGACTCAAAGCTAATCCGATAAGGGGAGCGTTCATCGACATCACGCTCTACCCGGACCAACCGCCACCACGGTCCAAAGCATGAGTACACATTCAAGGGAATCCTGCACTTGGAGGAGCAACTCAAGGTACTCTCCATAGGAAACAAGTTGTTCGGATCACGCCGAGGCCACATTCGAGATAGTAAGTCCAAAGCGTAAGGAACCGTAATTTATAGAAGACGCTCTCAAACTGACCAAATTTACGTAGTCTGCTTGAAGAAGTCATGGAGTTGCCCAACTTGATCGACTGGGCTCCGACAACAAAGATGATCGCCATGATAGGGATAGCAGAGCTGCCTCTCGATCCCCGCACCCTCATCAAGCATCCAAAGAATGCCACCGAAGAATTGGGTAACTTTCACCGACCAAGGGCAAGCCCGTGCAGAATTGGAAGACAAGCCGGGCCCGCACCCACATCTCCCTAAACCCGGCCTCAAACTCTCTCGAGCCGCTCCTGTCGAGTCCAGCCCTTCCGAGTCATCCAACGGCCTTACGAGGACTATAATGTTGTAGCCAATCATGTATTCCCGTTCTTGTTTAATGAAAAGTCCGACCTTTCTGAGTATCCTCTCATTGCCACTTTAACAACTCTGGATAAGATTAACAAACAACTTAAAAGACGTTAATAATTCAATTGATAAAGAAGCGCATACATTAAACGAACAATACATTAAAGAAGTTCTCGAGCGTGTAGTTGACCAAGAGGACAATCGGGCCCAAGTCGCCGAAGAGGTTATGACCAAAGTGAACCCGGGGTCGCTGCAAGAGCCTAAAGAGACACAAGTGGGCGCTTTTCGCCGATGCAAAAGAAGCCCCGATAAGCCTCCTCCGGAGTATGTTGACGTGTTCGCCCGGTCATATCGACATGCCAGACTCGATCCTCAATCGTGGAGCACGAAATTCCCTGGATCCCGAATCCAAGCCTCACTGCAAATGTAAGCTGCGCAAGATCAAGCCGAGTGGTCCTTGCAAGTTAAAGAAGAAATTGAGAAAATGCTCCGAGTTGGTTTCATCAGAGTGATTGAGTACCCGACTTGGCTCTCCCAACATCGTGACGGTCACGAAGGCCAACGGAAGGTCGGATGCCGTGTGGATTTCCGGGATCTCAACAAGGCCAGCCCTAAGGATGATTTCCCATCGCCTAACATCGACATGCTGAGTCGACACCACGGCAAATTTCGAAGTAAAGTCCTTCGTGGACGGGTTTGCTGGATACAACTGCATCAAGATGTCCGAGGAGGATTAGGCCAAGAGGCGCCTTCACCACTCCATGGGGACATATGCTACACGGTCATGCCGTTCGGTCTAAGAACGGCCGGAGCTACTTACCGGCGGGCCGCAAACAACCCTCTTCCATGACATGATTCACAAAGAAATCGAAGTATACGTCGACGACATGATCATCCACCTCCAAGGGATCGACATGCAAGACATGACAGATCCGAGGAAGTTCTTCACCGTACTTAAAACACTCCATGAGGCTAAACCCGGCAAAGTGCACCTTCGGCGTCAAGCGCGGCAAGGTACCGGGGTACATGGTTACAGAAAGAGGTATCGAAGCCGATCCCGGAAAATCAAGGCCATCATCGACATGAAGCCGCCTCAAACCCCGATGTAAGTGAAGAGCTTCATGGGAAGACTTCGCACATCGTCGCTTCATCAACCAAGCTTGACATCTCTCTGCGAGCCCATGTTCAAACCGATGAAAAAGAATGCCGACATCAAATGGGACTCCGAGTGCCAAACGGCTTTCGAGAAAATCAAGACCTACTTGGTTAATCCCCCACTCCGTGCTCCGCCACATGAAGACAAGCCACTACTCCCGTATCGGCGATGCAATGTACACATCAAGCCAGGAGCAATGTCGGCACAAGAAGAATAGAAAGATTCCAAGGTTGAGCATGCAATCTACTTCGTAAGCCGAAAGCTTCAAGGAAGTGAACTCAGCTACTCAAAGCATCGTAGAAAACTTGTACCGCCTTGGTAATGGGTAGTCGGGAAATCAAACACTACATGCGGTCGCATTCGGTGCTCTGGTCTCCAAAGTGGACCCCGTCCGATATCTCTTTGACAAGCCATCCCCGCCAATGCGGCTAGCCAAGTGGTCATTCTTCCCGGCCGAGTTCGACATCAAGTACATGGTCGGAAAAATCAACAAAAGAGCGAGTAATGGCGAGATCGGTTTGCCGACTTCCCGAGCAAATGAACCTAAGCGGTCCCGATCCGCAATTTTCGGACGACGGAATCTTTTCACTTGACACGCAAACCGCCGGCAACTCTTCTTCGATGGGGCAGCCAACAAGAAGGGGAATGGCATTGGAATGCTCCTTGTCGATCCCAAGGACGAGCATACTCCCATAGCCATCAAGTCAATTTTGAAGCAACCAACAATGCGGCGAATACGAAGCTCGTGCAAGCGAGTTTGGAAGCCGCCCTCGAGCGCAACATCTTAGAGGCCGGATGTATATGGAGACTCAAAGATTGATCATCAATCAAGTATCCAACAAATGGAAGACGGTAGATTCTCGGCCTTCGAAGTACCACGCGCATACATGGAGGAGCTCATTGCCTCGCCCAAGGACATCTCTTTTCACTATTTGCCAAGAGACAGGAACCGCTCGCGTACGCCCGGCAACCCTCGCCTCTCTTGTCGAAATTCCCCAAGGGAAAGCAAGAACCCCTCGTAATAGGCAAAGACGGGAAACACCCGCCTATTGCACGTGAGATCGAAAAAGAAAAAGAAACGATCGACGAACCCCGGTACAATCAAATTTACCAAGCACCTCCAAAGCGGAGAAGCTTCCTTTACAAATGAAGATGGAAAATACAAAAGAAGGGATCAAAGCCAAAAACATGATGGCATTAAAACGCCCGGCATCCCATTTCGTCATTCTCGGGGGTATGTTGTACAAGAAGCGCCACCAAGGACCACTCCTTCGGTGTGTAAACAAAGAAAAAGCCGCCGAGCTAATGAACGAAGTTCATAGCGGAACACTGCGGTCCGCATACATGAACGCCCGAGCATTGACAGACACATCATTCTCCGTATGGGATACTATTGGATATCAATGGAAACAGATCGCATCCAGCCGTCCGAAGCCGCGACAAATGTCAACGGTTTTCCAACCTCAATCACATCCCTCCTCACGAACTCTACCGCATGACTCACGCCACGGCCTTTCGCCACATGGGAATCGACGTCATCGGCAAGATCACTCCTCCATGGAGCAATGGTCACGAGTTCATTTTAGTCGCAATGACTACTTCACCAAATGGGTAGAAGCCGATCGTACAAGGTACCGAATTCTAGGAAGGTGGCCGAGTTCATCCGAGAGAACATCATGTGCCGATACGGAGTGCCCAACGAGATCATCTCCGACAATGGGACTCACTTCAAGGAGATTGTGACCAACTACCGACCGAATTCGTAGTCACACGTCACAAGTCTTCTCCTTACGTACCACAAACCAATGGTGCGGTAGAGGCACCAACAAGACTCTCGCCATGATAATCGGAAAGATGACCACCGCAGGCCTGGACCGGCCCGAAAAGCTACATCTAGCCCTCTCGGGGATACCGAACACTCGCCGTAACCGCCACGGGAGACTCCGTTCGCACTTACCTACGGAATGGAAGCAATGTTACCCGTGGAATTGTGAAATTCCATCCCTCCGAGTCCTCTTGGAAAACGGGATCAATGAAGTCGAATGGCTACGAGCCGTCACGACGAACTTGCTCTACTCGACGAGCGCAGATTGAAAGCCATGGAACACACTCGAGCCTACCAGAGCGTAATGGCACGAGCATTCGACAAGAAAGTCAAGATCCGAGACATCGGAGAAGGTGACTTGGTGCTAAAGGAAAAGCCTCCTACGCAAACCAATCCCCTCGGAAAGTGGGAGCCTACCTCGGATAGGACCGTTCGTGGTACAAAGAATCTTCTCCTGAGGAGCCATGAAGCTTAGCGAGACTTGGACGGAAACCCTTTCGTTAACCCCGTGAACGGAAGCAAGCTCCGCAGATACTTCGTTTGAGGAAGAGCACGAAGTCAACTCACCTTCCCCATACACCGTCCTCGCAAATTAAAGTGCTAAAAGAGTAATACCCAACCGGATACATTCCCGCTAATGATCCGAGGTAAAAACAGGTCGCACTTCTTTTGTCTTTGTTTTTCTCAAATTCACCTAAAAGTGCTCGAACTACGGTGACCCGAGCCCCTTAGTCCAATTGTAAAAGGGGAACGTAGGCAGCCATCTTTGGTTCGGTCTAAAAAACAAAAAAATACAATAAGCATCAATTGCTTGTGTTTCGAAAAACACTTTTCATTTAAACTACAAATTCATAACGGTTAAAACATTCTTTGATGAGTTCAAGCACGGCCAACTCTTGACTCGCTACACGCTAGCAAAACTACAATAAAACATTAATCAATTAATGTGTCTCGCAATGACAATGGATGGATACTGGACAAAGAAGGTCAACCTAGTTTCCGTACTAGGTCCTTCATCCTTCTTCCCCTTCCACTTTTCCCCGGCGAGTGTTCTTCACCTTCGCAGAAATATTCCGGTAGGCCTTCTACCTCGGCTCGTGGACTCTTCCCGACGCCTCCGTCAATCCCGTGGCCGTCAATGCAGCTCCTTTCTCTAGCTCGTCTCGAGCCGCCTCGCTTCGAGCCATCATCGCAAAGGCTTTGATTGGCCTCCCGATCGCACTTGCCACATAATCGGCCATGGCATCGCGCACGATTCCTGTGGTTAGCCCTCGCCTCGTCCTCCTCAATGTCGAGCCGTCTGTGATCGCACCCAACAGCTCACTCCGTCTCCACAAGATAGCCATCTCGTGTCTCCCCCATACACTCTTCGTACCTACCCGTATACTGCGTCGACGTACAGTGCCCTCTCTCCGGTGAAAGAGAACCCCGCGGCAGAAAGGACGTGTATTGCCACCACCGGTGACCAGCAATAGCGTCGAAGCGATCCTCCATCCGCAGAGATCCCACCTCAAAGGTAGCAAGATAACTCGGATCGGCCGGTGGCACCTGCTTTCTGACCACTGCTTCGCCGCAGTAACCAATGATGGAATATAGAAAGACGTCTCGAGACAGCCCCGCACTCGACGATCAAATGCACCCTCCCGAGCGGTCCTACAAGTCTCAGTAATTTCCAATGGGGAACCCACCATCGCAAGTGATGCGTGCCAAGTCTCGGCCATCCGAGCTCCGGCTCGGCTGATTACCCCTATCACGGCAGGACGTCGTGAGAAAGACCAAGTGTCACAGACATTGGCACCTCGTGCATCATCTCGCAGCCTCTCCCTCAACCACATGGGTCGCATAGCGGGACTCCCTCCCCACATGTATCGACTACCGGTCGCCATCCGGCCTATGCCTGTGAACGTCTCGCCCAAGACCCAATGGCACGATGTCTCCTCCACTCCGGCACGCTCACCGTGTCCAAGACACCGTGATGGCACACACCCGCAGACGTGAATGTGAACAGTAGCAATCACGCACAGAGCAAACGCGCCCCACGCAAAGACGCTCCTCGGCTCAGAAGCCAAATCTTTCGGGCGGTCCCGAAATGTCAACGTAATCGGAATCTCAGTATCGGCATCCCGTATGCTTCTCCAAATGAGATACCCAACAAAGACACTAGCTTCTCAACGGTGGCCATGCCACCAAAGATACGGAAGAACTAGCTGCATTCCGCCTCAGTCCTCCTGCACGGCCCGGAAATCTTCAAACGTAGGAGTGACTTCGTTGTACGAAAAGCCGTACACATTCCTCCTTACGTCCCGGAACCAGACGCGGCTCTCAAAAGATCCCAACTGGGCATGAGCTCCTTCAAAGCCCAAATGTATTTAATCCCGTAATGTGACCTTCGAAAAACCTTTTGTTACGCACTCGTGTGGTTCCGTACCCACGATCGAAAGTTGTCCAAATATCGCTCTTGCATCCGAGACGATAACTTGGGAAAAGGAGCCATGTCGAAGGTGAAGAAAACCTTAAAGAAATGGAAAAGAACTCGACGGAATGAGCAAAGCAATGCGCAGTTCTTACAAATTGCAAAGCCGAAACCGCAATTTAAAGAATCCGAAATTCAATCCTAGTCCGGCCGGACTCCCTCTCGCAGCTGACTTGGTCAACTCTGCGGCCATTGCCTTAAAAGTTGGAAACATTTCCAAACCATGCCCTGTTCACTCTTATGAAATCTGCGTGCTCGCCCCGATTTCATTTAACCAATGTCAATATCCCTTCCGCCTAGGGCTCGTACAAAGGTGCAAATAATTAAAAATTAGTGCATACATGCTTAATTTTTGACCCGTTCAATTTTTAATGCATTTCTCCTTTTTATTTATTTTTGATTAACCTATTTGCTTATTTGCCGAAAATAAGCTGGAAGGTGATCACTGAGAATAAATATGCGAAATATCGAGTTCCGCCCCACTGCGCCTTTTTGCAAATACATTTCAAATCAAAATTTGTTCCCGACAAATACATGCATTTTGTCTAAACAAAATAGTAAAAGAAAGAAAGCGAAAAGGGGACTACTCGGAGTCCCGCTCGTCATCCGTACACTCGACGTCTTGCTCAGTGCATTCTAGGATGCATGCAAACGAGGAACTCGCCGAACTCCTCCGGCGGGGAATAGGCAAAGGGCCTCCTCGGAGTACGCGAACTCGAGGACTCCCCCTCTCGCCCGAGTGCGCGAGAAGAAGGAGCTCCCGAATCCGGCCGTTCCGCCGCGAGCGAACTGGCCAAACCCACATGTGAAGTCCTCCCCGCCGGTGGGAGCCGGGCGAACCCTCGGCCTAGACGGCCCCCGATCGCGGACGTCCACGCTCCTCAGGGAACGCACCGCATGAACTCCACGAGCCTCACTGGCGTAGGCGGACCACCGTCCACCGGCCACCTCATGGCCTCATTGTACGTATGGCCGGATGCACACGGAGCCGGGGAAAATCATCGAAAGCGAACGAAAGTACGGATGCATCATGTGCGAGAATGCTACTATCAAATGCGTAAAATCAGAAAAGATGCTCACCGAAGCATTGGGGTCCGCCTTGTATCGTGGTCTCGGCTCGCCGGAGCGGATCACAAGTCGCTGCGCGAACCGTCCAGCTTCTCGTACGCTAGCCTGGCTCGCGGGACAGAAATGTCGAGGACCTCCCGGGGACCTCGCCTCCCTATGCCGCACTCCGGGCTCCTCACCTCATCCTCAAGAAAACATCATAAGCGGCCCCGCTATGATGTACTCGGTGAAATACACACCACGAAGGTATCCCTCCGGCTCATCCATCGGCATCTCCCGGGATGCCGCATGTACAAAGGAGGATCCACCGGCACCAAAGGAAGGGACCCCGCCTATGCGACGAGTCACCCTCTCCCCAGATACATGGCGTCGCGGTGAAGTCCCACCAGAGCTTCCGCCGTGTAGTCTCGGCCCAGCACCGCACCGCGACATGATCAAACACTCGCTCCACCGAGCCGGCTGGATCCTCTCGGAGAACTCCGGGTTCGGCGCCGAGATATCTCCTCGTACGACACTCGAGTGCCAACCTCGAAGAGACCGCCCTCTTCGCCTTCTTCGCCAAACCGGCGAAGGCGGGGAACGAGGGGACGGTACGGCTCCTTGACGTCCCAAGCTCGCGGATCGAACACCTCGTAGCACCGGACCTTCCAAGAGAATGGAAAGTTATGTCGGCTACAAAGCGAGATACATACGAGTACATAAAAGAGGCAAGGAAGAGAAAAGCACGTAAACTTACATCGAGAGACGGGCGTGAAGCGGCTAAATGTGTGCTCCTCTCCCTGCGAGAACACATCCCGAAGAGTGGTAGAGCTCGGCCGATCCGGCCTCCCCCCACGCAAACCCCTCACGGCATCCAAGTCACGCCGTCGGCACCCGAGCAGAGGAAGTGACAAGACGTGTCGGAAGTCGGAAACAAAGTCGGCTGGACAGCGCCTGTAAACCAAAGGAACCCCTCAAGCCGGACGCTCATGGTCATCACCAAAGACCCGACGAGATAATCCGGCGCACGCCCGCCCTCACAGTGACGCTCCATCGGCTGTACTCGAATGCCTGGCCCCGGCATCCAGAGGGTAATATCGAAACCCGGCCCGGCCAGACAACCGCTCCGGGGTGTAACCATCAACCCACACTGGCGTTGCCATAAGTCGGCAACCCGGTGATAGCGGCAAAAATCCGTGGGAGTCACCGTCAGCCTCCCCCATCTCGAAATGGAAAGTGTGGGTCGTATCCCACCGTATTTCAGCTCGGTGCGACATACATGGACACCCTCGGCGTAAGTCCGTCAGCAGCCTACATCATCGATAAAACCCAAACACTGAGTCAATCACCACCGTCGTGGACTCTCTCTCCCCTCTCGAGCCACGTCCGGATAAGGCCCCACAATACACGCACCGCCTCAAAGGCACCCCGACTCTTACGGTTGTGGGTATCAACCATCCTGTCCCTATGAGACAAACAAGACGAAGCAACGTCAACAAAATGCAACAACGCATGTCAAAAGGATGCAATGCGACACCTGGTTCTCATTCATTTCCTACGTATATTCAAAATCTTTCAAAACTCCGTCGAATCCGGAACTTTCAAAATCTTTCGAAAACTCCGTCGAATGGAACTTTCAAAATCTTTCGAAAACTCCGTCGAATCCGGAACTTTCGAAAATCGAATCCGGAACTTTCAAATTCTTTCGAATTTTTCGAAAATTTCGCTCCGTCCCGAATTAAAGCTACTTTAATTTTGGAAAATGCATTTAGACATGGAATTTTGCAACCAAAATTTTTATGTCATCTACCCATGATGTCAATTGAACTACGTCTAGTCAATTTCGACAACGATTCATAGCAAAGTCAAAAGCCCCAGAATTGGGCACCAAAATCCCCTAAGTAAATTCTAACAAATTTCTAACATTTAAAAGAATGCACATTCTTAAAATTAATGGAATTTGGTAGGGAACTTTCTTGTCTTTCGATCCCTCCCTTTGGAGTTGTGGCGGTCCACTCGCCGGATAAAACTCCGCCGGATTCAATGGAAGAGTGGTGGTTCGAGATGGTCCGAACCAATCGAGTTCTTTCGTCGTCGGTCCTTCCGTGGCGAGCCATTGGTCCTCCTTCACCCTCCATGGCGATTTTCCCTCACAAATTCGAGCAAACCTTGCAATTTGGGTTTGGATTCTCTCTCTTTTCTCTCCTCTCTCGCTGCAACAATGGAAGAAATGGCCATTTCTTCCCGCCTCGGCATTTTAAAAGTTTACGGAAAAACGGTAAAGTCCGACCGGACTCTTACTCGCACCGAATAATTTTTGGCCCCTTTTGCCCCTCGGCTTTTGGGCAATTCCAATTTTACCACTTTTGGCCCCGAAAGTGTAAAGAATTTCCCCGATTAGACATTTCTAACGCCCTATCCCCCGAGGATAAATCTCAGTTAGTTCTCACTAACGTTCGTCTCCAGACGTTAAAATTCTCAGTTAGTCCTCACTAACGTTCGTCCTCGCACGTTAAATTCCCGGTTAGTTCTCACTAACGTTCGTCTCCGCACGTTAAATTCCCAGCCAGTCCTCACTAACGTTCGTCTCCAGACGTTAAATTCCCAGATTAGTCCTCACTAACGTTCGTCTCAGACGTTAAATTCCGGTTAGTTCTCACTAACGTTCGTCTCCCAGACGTTAAATTCCCGGTTAGTTCTCACTAACGTTCGTCTCCGAACGTTAAAATTCTCGATTAGTCCTCGCATGCGTTCGTCTCCAGAACGTTAAATTCCCGGTTAGTTCTCACTAACGTTCGTCTCCAGAGCGTTAAATTCCAGAGTTAGTCCTCACTAACGTTCGTCTCCCAGAGCGTTAAATTCCCGGTTAGTTCTCACTAACGTTCGTCTCCAGGAACGTTAAATTCCCGGTTAGTTCTCACTAACGTTCGTCTCCCGAGCGTTAAAATCGATTAGTCCTCACTAACGTTCGTCTCCAGCACGTTAAAATCCCGATTAGTCCTCACTAACGTTAGGTCTCCGCACGTTAAATTCCCGGTTAGTTCTCACTAACGTTCGTCTCCGAGCGTTAAAAATCTCGATTAGTTCGCTCTGCGTTCGTCTCCCAGGCGTTAAAATCCCGATTAGTCCTCACCTAACGTTCGTCTCCAGAGCGTTAAATTCCGGTTAGTTCTCACTAACGTTCGTCTCCGAGCGTTAAATTCCCGATTAGTCCTCACTAACGTTCGTCTCTGACGTTAAATTCGATCCGATTGGCGTTTGACATTCAAACGTTCAACCATGTCTCCGGACATTTCAGTTACGATTCTGTCTCCCGACGTTAAAATTTAAATGGTCCTCACCATTAAACTCTCAATCGCGACCTTCCGTGGTCCGATGTCTCATATCCCGACCCCTCGTGGTCCAATTCTCAATCGCGACCTTTCACGGTCCGATCTCAATCCCCAATCGCGACCTTTCACGGTCCGATTTCAATTCTCAATCGCGACCTTTCACGGTCCGGTTCCAAATCCTCAATCGCGACCTTTCACGGTCCGATCTCAATCCCCAATCGCGACCTTTCACGGTCCGATTTCAATTCTCAATCGCGACCTTTCACGGTCCGATCTCAATCCTTAATTGCGACCTTTCACGGTCCGATCTCAATCCCCAATCGCGACCTTTCACGGTCCGATTTCAATCCTCATTCGTGACCTTTCACGGTCCGATTCCAAATCCTCAATCGCGACCTTTCACGGTCCGATCTCAATCCTCAATCGCGACCTTTCACGGTCCGATCTCAATCCTTAATCGCGACCTTTCACGGTCCGATCTCAATCCTCAATCGCGACCTTTCACGGTCCGATCTCAATCCTCAATCGCGACCTTTCACGGTCCGATCTCAATCCTCAATCGCGACCTTCGCGGTCCGATTCCAAATCCTCAATCGCGACCTTTCACGGTCCGATTTCAATCCTCAATCGCGACCTTTCACGGTCCGATCTCAAACAGTCAATCCGGCCTTCGCGGTCCGATCTCCACTCTCTTATCGAGACCTTCGCTCATCTCTCCGGCAACAGCAATAAGCCCGAACCCTAAGGTACGAACGCCTTGCAAATGGTCATCTCTCCAGCAACAACAATAAGCCCGAACCCCAAGGTACGAACGCCTTGCAAATGGTCATCTCTCCGGCAACAGCAATAAGCCCGAACCCCAAGGTACGAACGCCTTGCAAATGGTCATCTCTCCGGCAACAGCAATAAGCCCGAACCCCAAGGTACGAACGCCTTGCAAATAGTCATCTCACCGGCAACAGCAATAAGCCCGAGCCCCAAGGTACGAACGCCTTGCAAACATCTCACTCTGGGCAGCGGCCAATGATAAGCCCGAACCCCAAGGTACGAACGCCTTCTGCAATGGTCATCTCACCGACAAAGAATAAGCCCGAACCCAAGGTACGAACGCCTTGCAACAATCCCTCTTCGGCCATCCAAGTAAGCCCGAACGCTCATCCAGAGAGCGGGTGATAAAACTGCAACGGCATGAATAAGCCCGGCGCCCAGGCATGAACACCTGCGTCGGCATCGCGCTCCGGTTTGAGGCGCCACACGCCCTCGAAGGTTTGAAGTCCCGGAGGTGAGACGCCTCCCAGCAGTCCATTCAGTGGCTGTGTACCTCGCGAATGGTCTCATCCGGAGTTTAGACGCCTCTCTAACAAGGTCTCGCTCGTGTCAAGGTCCCCATGCGCGGCCCTTGCCCCTTTTCGAACTACGATCGGCTTGATTCCCGCTCGGGATACGTAGGAATCCTTTTCGCTAAGGGTCCAGCCTAGGTGACCGCCTGTGTCTCCTTCAAAGTAAGGCATCGATTTGGATCCTTATCTTTTCAACGACCCCACCTCCTTCGGAGGAGACGTCGGCGAGGGCTAACGTAAGTACCCCAATCCGGATCGTCCAAATCCGTCGGAAAGTTAACCGAAATCCGTTAAGCGGCCCGCTCCGTGCTTAACGGAACTCGTTAAACTCCCGTTCTGTGCAGCCGAGACGTCCGGGATCGTGTGGCGACCCCAACCCTAGGCACTTATTTTAAATATTAAATTATATGCTTTTAATATTTATGTCATCTTTATATGTTCAATTATATCTTTATATTCTTAAGTTAGGATAAATTGGGTGAAAAGTAAATTTAAATCTCATAAGAATTTATTGGACATTAAATAAAGAAACTAGGGAAATAATAAAAATGGGAGTTTATTAAATAGATAAATAGTGTAGGGAGGTTAAATGAGTAGGATGAATTAATGGGATAAGAATTTATTTTATTTAATTTCTTTAAGTTAAGTTGAAAGCCTAAATCCTTAGAGAATGGCATGGGGGCCAAGGAGGTCTTCCTTCTCCTAGGTGTGACACTTGTCCAATCCCCTCACCTCCTCTTTACTTTCCCCCTTCCCCTTCATTTCTCATTCATCTTCAACCTAGAGGAAGTATAGAGAAATCCTCCATTGAAGCTTCCACTCCCAAGCTTTGAAGTCAAGATATTCTTCACCAAAAACCAAGTCTAGGAGCACATTTGAAGATTGATCATCTTGGGGAACTCATCTAACTAGAAAGATTCACATTTCCTTCTAAAATCCAAGTAAGTTGTTATGACTTCTCTTCTCATGAATGCTCATGAATATTTCTTGTGGTTCTTGTTCTTATGTTGGTGATTTCTTGCTTGGGAAAGCTCTTTTAGATTTAGAAAATGTTATGGTTCATGGAAGTTGAATTGATCTAGGGTTAAGAGATGGTTTCATGGAGTTAAATGAGTAGAGTAAAGTTACTAAGGTTGGAAATGTCCTTTAGGTTCATGACTTAGAATGCATTTGGTTGGAATTTTGGGATTTTGAGAAGTTATTGTTGATGGCTGCTGTTTTGCCATTTATGGGCCGAGGGCACGAGTCGTGACCTCAAGCACGACTCGTGCCATATGAGGTCACGAGTCGTGCCTTGGATAAAGGGAAGTCGTGACTTTTGGGGACGCCGGAGGTTCGGAGGGTCACTTGGGCACGAGTCGTGCCCTGGGGGACGAGTCGTGCCCTGGCCTGGTTTTTCACCTCAACTTTATAGCCATTCAAACCTAATCAAACTCGAACCAAAATGAAATCTTTTTAACCTAGATTAAAGTAGAATACTTTGGCTTCACAATGACGTTCTAAGTGATCAAAATGGAATAGTGGAAGTACCTTAAATATTGCTTGGAAAACGTTAGATAAACTAGTTTAGTAACTAAACAATTATGATCCCAACTTGGTAGATTCCCCTTAGACCTTTCAAGAGGCTATGTATTATTGTATAATGACTTTGTAGGATGGAATTATGCTACTTCCCTTGCCTTACATTGAGTTCATATACATTGTTTTCATTGCATAGTGTATTGAATAAATGTTGCACTATGATATTGGTTGGACATGAGTATAGTTTACCATGTTGATATGTTGTTATCCCTTTTTGTGGATTTTATTCAAGTATCTATTACGTGCTTGATTATGTGTGAGTCGGCGACGTTGGGGTATAACGAGAATACGATCAATTATGGAAGTGTGACCTAATGTGATCGGATTATGTTATATCTGTGACCGTCCCCTCCTGTGGCCACGAGGTTGGGGTTATAGCGTACGTATTGAGCAAAGCCTTACGAGTTGCTCTTGTCTTATTTGGTTCCACTGAAAAACGGGTCTTATAAGACGTGAGTATTGCTTAAGCGGCTCAGTATAATTGGAGTATTATTATACCCAATGTTGTACGACTACTGCTCGAGACGGGAAAAGGTAAACCAAGGTAATGGAATGTGTTTATAGCTTTTCCAATGTGTTACGTGCGACTTGTTATATGTTGCATTTATTTGGCATATTCTTTGCATTCATAATAGCTTGCTGAGATTTATTCTCACCCCTCTCCCTTTACTGTTTTAGATCCCGAGACAGGAGGACCGCCCAAGTAAGGACGGAAAGGAGTTTGGCTGTGAGCATTTTGGGATATTGTCGGGGTACGTTAGGTTGGCGTAGAAGTTATTTTGTCATAATTCCTTTTGGGCGTTTGTAATTATAAACTCTATCTTTCTACGTTAAAAACCAATATCTTTTGTAACTAAACAGTTGATCGTTCTCAAAGTTAGTTATCTCCTCCTCCGATGTGGAGTTGAGTGGAGTTCTTTTGAAATGTTATATTATTAATGCTTATGTTTGAAAGTCAAAGTAAAGTTTTAAAAGTTTAGTGTTTTTGGGTTAGTTTGAGGACGCTCCAACTCGGGACACGTGTAGGTTCCGGGTCGGGGTCCTCACAGACTGCCCCGTGCATCCCGACGTCGAACCGTACTTAGCACGTGACATCTCACGTAAAAGTATGGCTTTTCCTGAAAAACGCATTTTCCGGCACTTTCCGGGGGCATTTCGGACATTTCCGGTTTGTTATTTTAAAAACGGACAAAGCGGACCGAGGGACAAAATCCCACATGGTTTGGTGACTCGAGAGGGGCACGTGGCAGCCATGCCCTTTGTCCACACATCACCCTTCAATCAATTTCGAGAGGGAAAAGACCAAAATGCCCCTGGTTTGCAAGCGAAGTCCGGCCGGACTCCTTTGTGCACTTTTCTGAAATTGCCCCGTGAGTCCCAGTTTCCAAAATTCCCAAAACCACGAAATTCGGTCCAAGTCCGTGGGACTCTCTTGCAATTTTCACCCTATAAATAGAAGTTGCTGTCAAAGGCAAAGGAGGATGGATTTCATACCAAAAAATCACCACCCCACGGTGGCAAGTAGTGAAGGATGGTTGGGACCGGGATTTGACACCGCAGACGTGGGAGAACTTCACGCTCAAGTTCCGAGATCACTTTGTGCCGATGGTTACTAGAGACAAGAAAGAAGGCGAGTTCCTGAAGCTGGAGCAAGGGACCGTGACGATAGCGCGGTATTCGGCAAAGTTCACGAAGTTGGCCCGATATTGTCCCCATTTGGTGCCAGATGAGGAGAGGCGAGTTTACCGGTTTGTGAAAGGTTTAAGAGTTGAGTTTCGGAAGCAGTTGTTGACGCATAACTTCGCCAATTTCCAAGCAGCAGTGAATATGGCGTACCGGATTGAGAACGACATAGAGGAGCATCGTGGTAAGAATGAAGGAGGAAACAGGAACAGATTTCGGGGTCGAGGATCGGGACGAGAATAGAGTGCGGCAGAGGACTTTCACCCCGGGAGCGAATCGAGGAGGTCATGTGGCGGCTCACGGCAAATCGTGCGACTTCCGGTCGGTTTGGGACAACATGTGGGTTTTGCGAGAGGATAGGGCATTCGAAGACAAGTGTTGGAGCAAACAAGGTAAGTGTTTGGAGTGTGGGTCTCCGGGCCATTTCGGGAGAAATTGTCCCAATTCTGAGAATAAGCAAGCCGGGTACCGGATTTGGGGGACAAGGTAGTGGTGTGAAAAGAGATGTTGATGGGAAACCTAAGGATAAAGTCCAAGGTCGGTGTGTGTTTTCTTTGGGTCGAGGAGAGGTCGATCCTAATGCCGTCATTAGAGGTATAGTTCTGTCTCGGGAGTTAAGGCCCGCATTCTTATAGATCCAGGGTCTTCCCATTCATTTGTGAGCGTCTCATTTTGCATTCTCATTGCATATCTTGCACGAATCTATGCCTTATGTGTTAGAGGTCTCTACTCCTATGGGAGAGAGCCTTGAATCTTCTTTGATATATCGTGGATGTGATGTGACTATATGTGGGCATGTATTGCCGGTGGATTTGGTCGAGTTACCAATCAGTGATTTTGATGTGATCCTTGGTATGGATTGGTTGAGTCGGTGCCATGCTTTGGTAGGCGTCGTAGGAAGCGAGTCTCATTTGCTATGCACGATGTGCCTACTTTTATATTTGATGCCGATAAATCTATGTTCGGTTTGCATGTTATTTACGCCTTAAAAGCTAGAAAGATGCTATCTAAGGGGTGTGCGGGTTACTTGGCTTATGTGGTAGATTCCAATAAGAAGTCTCCCGAGTTAGCTCATGTTCGTAGTGAATGAGTTTAGTGACGTGTTTTCTAGTGAGTACTCTATGCCTCTAGGATCGTGAGATAGAGTTTTGTATTGACTTAGTACCGGTACCGCTCCTATTTCTAAAGCACCCTATAGAATGGCTCCGTAGAGTTAAAAGAGTTGAAGGTCCAATTGCAAGAATTGTTAGGACCGAGGTTTTATTAGATCTAGTGTGTCTCAGTGGGGAGCACCGGTCTTGTTTGTTAGGAAGAAGGATGGTACCTTACGATTGTGTATTGACTATCGTTTGTTGAACCAAGCCACCATTAAGAATAAGTATCCTCTTCCGCATATAGATGATTTGTTTGACCAACTCCAAGGTTCCGTTATCTACTCAAAGCTTGATTTGAGAAGCGGATACCATCAGTTGAAGATTAGGCCGGATGATGTTGCTAAGACAGCTTTCCGTACTAGATATGGTCATTATGAGTTTTGTGGTGGTCTTTATTGATGATATTCTTGTGTATTCTAAGTCCCGGGAAGAGCATGAGAATCATTTGAGGATTGTCTTGTCCGTTCTTCGTGAGAAGCAGTTGTATGCTAAGTTCAGTAAGTGCGAGTTTTGGCTTGAGCGATTTCTTTCTTGGGGCATGTTGTGTCGAGTTCGGGGATTTCCGTGGATCCTGCAAAGATTGAAGCCGTGGTTAATTGGAAGCAACCTTCGGCCAGTGACCGAAGTCAGTAGTTTTCTTGGTTTGGCGGGGTACTATCGGAGGTTCATTGAGGGGTTTTCTCGGATTGCTACTCCGTTGACTAGGTTGACTCGGAAAGATGTATTGTTTGTGTGGGATTCCAAGTGTGAAGCAAGTTTTGATGAATTGAAGAAGAGGTTGACGACGGCTCAGGTTCTTACCCTTAGAGTGGTTGCGAGAATTTTGTTATTTATAGTGATGCCTCGAAGGCGGGTTTGGGATGTGTGTTGATGCAGAATGGGAAGGTTATTGCGTATGCCTCTAGGAAGTTATCACCGGCGGAACAGAATTATCCTACTCATGATATGGAATTGGCGGCGATTGTATTTGCGTTGCATAAGTGGAAGCATTATCTTTACGGAGCGAAATTCGAGATTTTCACCGATCATAAGAGTTTGAAGTACCTATTTACCCAAAAGGAGTTGAACAACCGGCAAAGGAGATGGTTAGAGTTTTGAAGGATTTTGATTGTACAATTTCTTATCATCCAGGGAAAGCAAATGTAGTAAGCGGATGCGATTAGCCGAAAGGCGTATGTGGCAACTTTGAGTTCTCGGGAAATGAAGAGTGAGATAATTATTGCGAATGTTCGGGCCGTTCCTACTTTGTATGGAGATTTGAAGGAAGCTCGACAAGGTGATCCGGAATTGAAGAAAATTTGTGATCAAGTGCAAGATGGGAAAGCGGGGATTTTGCTTTGAATCGAGATGGGATTTTAACCCTTCCAAGGGAGAATTTGCGTTCCGTCATCGCCGGAAATCAAGAAGCGTGTTTTAGAGGATGGCCATAAGTCCAAGTTTGCGATTCATCCGGGGAGTACCAAAATGTATCAAGACTTGAAGCGTGGATATTGGTGGAATGGAATGAAAAGGGAAATAGCGGATTATGTATCTAAGTGTTTGACGTGTCAACAGATTAAGGCAGAACATCAAAGACCGGCGGGACTACTTCAACCATTGGATATTCCGGAATGGAAATGGGAAGGGATCTCGATGGATTTTGTTTCGGGTTTGCCTCTCACCGCAAAGAAGATGGATGCTATATGGGTTATTGTGGATCGGTTGACGAAGTCGGCTCATTTTCTTCCGGTGTCAACTAAGTTTTCGTTAGAGAAGTTAGCCCAGTTGTATTTGAAGGAAATTGTGAGACTTCACGGGGTTCCGGTTAGTATTGTTTCCGACAGAGATCCGAGGTTTACATCCAGATTTTGGAGAGCATTGCATGAAGCATTGGGTTCTAAGTTGTGTTTTAGTACCGCGTTTCATCCTCAAACCGATGGTCAGTCCGAGAGAACTATTCAGATACTTGAGGATATGTTACGAGCTTGTGTGATGGATTTCCAATTGTCTTGGGAGGATCATTTACCTTTAGTGGAGTTTGCTTACAACAACGATTATCGATCCCGGTATTGAGATGGCTCCGTACGAAGCTTTGTATGGAAGGAAGTGTCGATCTCCGATGTGTTGGGACGAGGTTGGTGAAGCGAGACTTTGGGGTCCTGGGATTTGGTTCGAGATTCTGCGGAGAAGATCAAGGTGATTCGGGATAGATTGAAGACGGCTCGAGTAGACGGAAAAGCTACGCCGACAATAGAAGACGGGATTTATCTTTTCGGGTTGGTGACTTTGTGTTCTTGAAGGTCTCTCAGGGACGGGGATTAAAAGGTTTGGTAATAAGGGTAAGTTAGCCCGAGGTTTGTGGGACCGTTTGAGATTCTAGAGAAGATAGGGGAATTGGCTTACCGGTTAGCGTTGCCTCCGTCTCTCTCTTTGCTTCATGATGTGTTCCACGTTTCTATGCTTAGGAAGTATTGTCATGACCCCTCCCATGTTTTGAGCTCTCCTCCCGATGATGTCCAAGCGGACATGTCGTATGTTGAAGAGCCATTAAGAGTCTGAGTTCCAAGTTAAGGAGTTGAGAACCAAGAGCATCCCGATAGTAAAAGTCCTTTGGAAGAATCACACCGTAGAGGAAGCAACGTGGGAGCTAGAGTCGGAGATGAGAGCGAAATACCCGTGGTTGTTTGAAAATCCAAGTAAGTTTCCTTTTTAAAATTCGGGTCGAATTTTCTTTAAGGAGTGAGTGTGACGACCCCAACCCTAGGCACTTATTTTAAATATTAAATTATATGCTTTTAATATTTATGTCATCTTTATATGTTCAATTATATCTTTATATTCTTAAGTTAGGATAAATTGGGTGAAAAGTAAATTTAAATCTCATAAGAATTTATTGGACATTAAATAAAGAAACTAGGGGAAATAATAAAAATGGGAGTTTATTAAATAGATAAATAGTGTAGGGAGGTTAAATGAGTAGGATGAATTAATGGGATAAGAATTTATTTTATTTTATTTCTTTAAGTTAAGTTGAAAGCCTAAATCCTTAGAGAATGGCATGGGGGCCAAGGAGGTCTTCCTTCTCCTAGGTGTGACACTTGTCCAATCCCCCTCACCTCCTCTTACTTTCCCCCTTCCCCTTCATTTCTCATTCATCTTCAACCTAGAGGAAGTATAGAGAAATCCTCCATTGAAGCTTCCACTCCCCAAGCTTTGAAGTCAAGATATTCTTCACCAAAAACCAAGTCTAGGAGCACATTTGAAGATTGATCATCTTGGGGAACTCATCTAACTAGAAAGATTCACATTTCCTTCTAAAATCCAAGTAAGTTGTTATGACTTCTCTTCTCATGAATGCTCATGAATATTTCTTGTGGTTCTTGTTCTTATGTTGGTGATTTCTTGCTTGGGAAAGCTCTTTTAGATTTAGAAAATGTTATGGTTCATGGAAGTTGAATTGATCTAGGGTTAAGAGATGGTTTCATGGAGTTAAATGAGTAGAGTAAAGTTACTAAGGTTGGAAATGTCCTTTAGGTTCATGACTTAGAATGCATTTGGTTGGAATTTTGGGATTTTGAGAAGTTATTGTTGATAGGGGCTTTGTTTTGCCATTTACGGGCCGAGGGCACGAGTCGTGACCTCAAGCACGAGTCGTGCCATATGAGGGTCACGAGTCGTGCCTTGGATAAAGGGAAGTCGTGACTTTTGGGGGACGCCGGAGTTCGGAGGGGGTCACTTGGGCACGAGTCGTGCCACTGGGGGCGAGTCGTGCCTGGCACAATTTTCACCTCAACTGTATAGCCATTCAAACCTAATCAAACTCGAACCAAAATGAAATCTTTTTAACCTAGATTAAAGTAGAATACTTTGGCTTCACAATGACGTTCTAAGTGATCAAAATGGAATAGTGGAAGTACCTTAAATATTGCTTGGAAAACGTTAGATAAACTAGTTTAGTAACTAAACAATTATGATCCCAACTTGGTAGATTCCCCTTAGACCTTTCAAGAGGCTATGTATTATTGTATAATGACTTTGTAGGATGGAATTATGCTACTTCCTTGCCTTACATTGAGTTCATATACATTGTTTTCATTGCATAGTGTATTGAATAAATGTTGCACTATGATATTGGTTGGGCATGAGTATAGTTTACCATGTTGATATGTTGTTATCCCTTTTTGTGGATTTTATTCAAGTATCTATTACGTGCTTGATTATGTGTGAGTCGGTGACGTTGGGGTATAACGAGAATACGATCAATTATGGAAGTGTGACCTAATGTGATCGGATTATGTTATATACGTGGCCGTCCCCTCCTGTGGCCACGGAGTTGGGGTTATAAGCGTCTGTATTGAGCCAAAAGCCTTACGAGTTGCTACTTGTCTTATTTGGTTCCACGAAACGGGTCTTATAAGACGTGAGTATTGCTTAAGCGGCTCATTTGTATAATTGGAGTATTATTATACCCAATGTTGTGCGACTCTTTGCTCGAGGCGGGAAAAGGTAAACCAAGGTAATGGAATGTGTTTATAGCTTTTCCAATGTGTTACGTGCGACTTGTTATATGTTGCATTTATTTGGCATATTGCTTTGCATTCATAATAGCTTCTTTGAGATTTATTCTCACCCCTCTCCCTTTCTTGTTTTAGATCCCGAGACGGGAGGACCGCCCAAGTAAGGACGGAAAGGAGTTTGGCTGTGAGCATTTTGGGATATTGTCGGGGTACGTTAGGTTGGCGTAGAAGTTATTTTGTCATAATTCCTTTTGGGCGTTTGTAATTATAAACTCTATCTTTCTACGTTAAAAACCAATATCTTTTGTAACTAAACAGTTGATCGTTCTCAAAGTTAGTTATCTCCTCCTCCGATGTGGAGTTGAGTGGAGTTCTTTTGAAATGTTATATTATTAATGCTTATGTTTGAAAGTCAAAGTAAAGTTTTAAAAGTTTAGTGTTTTTGGGTTAGTTTGAGGACGCTCCAACTCGGGACACGTGTAGGTTCCGGGTCGGGGTCCTCACAGACTGCCCCGTGCATCCCGACGTCGAACCGTACTTAGCACGTGACATCTCACGTAAAAGTATGGCTTTTCCTGAAAAACGCATTTTCCGGCACTTTCCGGGGGCATTTCGGACATTTCCCGGACTGTTATTTTAAAAAACGGACAAAACCGGGACCGAGGGACAAAATCCCACATGGCTGGTGACTCAGAGGGGCACGTGGCAGCCATGCCACTGTCCACACATCACCCTTCAATCAATTTCAGAGGGAAAAGACCAAAATGCCCCTGGTTTGCAAGCCAAGTCCGGCCGGACTCACTGTGCACTTTTCCTGAAATTGCCAGCAAGTCCCCCAGATTTCCAAAATTCCCAAAACCCCTGAAATTCGGTCAAGTCCGGCCGGACTCCTACTGCAATTTTCACCCTATAAATAGAAGTTGCTGTCAAAGGCAAAGAAGGAAGGATTTCATACCAAAAAATCACCACCCCACGGTCCCAACCGGTTTTCACCCTTCCCGAGCTCCCGTTTTGTCTCGATTCGCGTGAAACCTTCGTATTTCGATCAAATACGCACCCTACAACTTCGAAACAACCTTTCGAATCACTTTCCGTGTCCCGTACACACCTTCCGAGCCAAAGGAGTCGACCCTAGCCATAGGTATAACTCCCTCTCTCTGAATCTTCCGTTCCGTCTCGGTTTACGCGCCAGTCGCTATAACCGTTTCGAACGTCGTTATCAAAATGTAGACGCCTCCGTCTAACGGGGTCCGATACGTTTTAGCCCCTCGATCCTCTTCTCTTTCCGTAAGAGAAGTAATCACGGGTTAAAACGGCGTTCCGACCCAGATTCAGTTTACTTTTTCATGTCCTTTACAATTCCGAGCCGTTTGGCCTCGTTGATCGTCATTTACAATTCCGAGCCGTTTGGCCTCGTTGATCGTCATTACAATTCCGAGCCGTTTGGCCTCGTCGATCGTCATTTACGAATCCGGATCGTTTGATTCCGTTGACACCGCTTTAAATACTGTCATTTACAAGTCCGATCCGTTTGGATTGTGATAGTATTTACTTTTCAAAAGTCCGAGTCGCAACCCGATTCGTTGATCGCATATCATTTAATACGCATTTTTCCCGTAAAAATCGTTAACAATGTAATGCCCGGTTCAAAACCGGAGTTCGTCCGTCGAACTCTCTTTCAAAACGCGCAAAGTGACGTTCGGCCTCCGAATGTTCATCTTCAAACTCAAAGTCAAAGCCGCCATTTGATACTTAAAATCATTTAATACGCTTTTTCCCGTAAAAATCGTTAACAATGACTCGTATGGCTCAAAGTCGACGTTTGCCACGCAAACGCTCATTTCAAACTCAAAGTCGACGTTTGCCACGCAAACGCTCATTTCAAACTCAAAGTCGACGTTTGCCACGCAAACGCTCATTTCAAACTCAAAGTCGACGTTTGCCACGCAGACGCTCATTTCAAACTCAAAGTCGATGTTTCCCAACTACCCAGCAATCCCTTTAGCTAAAGTTGGTAAAGCAAGCATCTTTGAATAGGCGAAGTGACATTCTGCCAGTACATCGGAAGCTCAAAATAGATTGTCAAAATGACCAGTACTCACATCCTTCCAACCACTCTACAAGGAAAATCTTCTCTCTCCTATCTCAGGCATTTAATGCAAAGATCCTTCAATTCAAAGGCATGCCTGATCAAGTCATCATTGCAACCTCTTCAAAGACAACGGCTCCTTTTCAAAGTTCACTATAAATAGCTTCCCTGGAGCATTGAAGAAGGTTGGTGCATTTATGATTCTTGAGAGTGAGTTGCTCACGAACTTCCATTACGCAAACTCCATAGTTCAAAGCATTCAATTCAAGTCCCCTTATTCACTAGACATCTCTGTAGGACTTATACACTTTGTGCACCTCAATCAATATTGTAGTGTTCCTTCATTAGACTACATTTGGAACACATTGATTGATTCACACACAACACCCTAGAGAAATCGGCTCAACTTGTGAGCACATCTCTAGAAAACACCAGGTCTTTATTGTAGCACGATCCGTTAGTGGTCACCTTTAGTTTGGCGACCTTCAATCATTGGCTTGCAACTTGTAATAGGTAGAAACCATTAATATAGTAGTGCACTTTCACAAATCCAAGTTCGACCAAACTTGGTAGAGGGCGTAGCGTGTTATTTAACACTTTGTGAACCTCTTCAAACAATGTGTCATTCTTACGTGTGTTTGTTTATTTTTGTGTAGTTGTAAGCTGGTTGACATTCTCTCAAGCTGGTCACAACCTATTGACTCAACCTCTTTTGCTCAACTTGTTTGTCTTACTTGGAAATATAATTTGTCTTGTTTGCATAAGGATTTTTAACGTCTTGCTTTTGAAACTCTACCTAACCGGTTGTAAACCTAGCCTAACCGTAATTCCATTTGTGCAAAACTAATCTAACGGTTAGCAAGTGTGTTTCCTACAACCTTTTACAAAGACTAAGAGTTTTTAAGCAAAAAGTTTTATTCGGGCTATTCACCCCCTCTAGCACGATTCCTACCATTCGGGACCTAACAATTGGTATCGAGCTAGCAATTTTCGAAAATCATTTTCCAAGCTTAACCGCTTGAATTGCCAATTCCAAAATGGCGGGAAAAATCATGCAAACATACAACTTGACATCCGTTCCCATGTTGAACGATAACGAATTTCCGGTATGGAAAAACGAGAATCATGCGGTACTTGGACTCAATAGATGATAGGTTAACTACGTAGTCGAGAGATGGTCCCATGACACCCCTGAAAATCAATCTTGCAACAAGAGCACCCAAAACTCCTCTCATGGATCATGCGAGATAGAGAGTACTGAACAAGATTTTGAGGTTTATGAAACTTATGTGCCAAAACCTCGTGAAGAATGGGTGAGGATGACAAACTTTGTGATTCCTTAGACCAGAAAAGCATTGCACATAATAACCTCGGGACTTGATGACGGTATGTACAAACAAGTACAATGCTATGAGACCGCTCAACAAGTATGGCAAAGTCTTCTCGAGATACTTTGAAGGAGATCAAGTGGCCAAGGACAACGAGACTCTACAAAAGCGTTGCGAGTTTGAGTCCTTCAAAAGAATCCTAATGAAACAATGAAGGAAACGTACGGCCGATTCTGCGAGGTGAGTAACTCTTGTGCATCTTTAGGTAGAGTCTATACCATGAAAGACCTAAACATGAGATTCCTCAATTCTCTTGGAGACTTGTGGCATGTGAAGGTCGCTATTTTGAAAGAATGCCGTGATTTGAACACTACTCATATCCGAACATTGTGTCTACTTTGTTTCTATATGAGGAAGAGCTCAAAGTGAGTGGAGTTCAAAAACAATTTAAAAATCTATCTCTGCCGGCTCGGACCAGAGATCTTCCCTGGTTCTTCTATGCTTACTAGCCAAATTACCACCAATGACTCTCCCTCGACATCTCGGCCTCAACCAACTCTAGCCAATACCTCTTCTAACACACCTCTTGAGGTAGAGGATGAATTTCTTTGCATTCGCCGAAACTACGAGAAAGTTTAAGGATTTTAAGAAATCCCATGACAAATCATTTCAACCCAAAGCCTCATCCTTCCATAGATGCAGGAACTTCCAAAAGAAAGGCCAAACCTCAACCTCAGCCAGACGGAAAGAATGCCCAAGGTGAGCTTGTGTGTTACAATTGTAGAAAACCCGGCCATTTTGCCTCCAAATGCCCTCAACCTAAATATGAATTTTTGAGGAAGAAACCATTCAAGAAATTCCCTAGATCTAAATCTAAGAGCTTAGTTGCCGAGGATGGGCTGAAAAAGCTATGCCGATGCAGTTCGAGGCAGGCTACGAGAATGAGGAAGGCGGCTATGCGACTCGAGATGAAGATGTTGATGTCGGTTTTGTTGCTATGGATGGAACATATGATAAACCCATCTCCTACATACTCCTATCTTTAGACATCCCAATTCCAATGAACAATCATCCTATGTTGACCACACCCCACCTATGAGATCTCCCTTGACATACTTTGATGAACCCATTCCTACTCCCGAGGTAGATGCGGGTAATCCATATAACTTCAAAATTCAAAACATAGGTGGATCCCTCTATGGTCGAGTCTAAAACCATGCCCACTCTCGGACCGTGATGCAACCAATTCAACCGACCTATCAAGCTCGAAGCCTTACCGATCGCCTCTTATCAACCGATGCTTGAGAACCGACCGATTCACTTAAAGCCTCTAGCAGAGCCTAACCACTGAACCGATATCTTCACTACCAAATTTTGATCCCAATTTTGAACCATCATCCTCTTCCTCTCGGCCCTACTTTGTTGACCCGATGCCAAATATGTCAAAGTACGAAATGGCGAGAGGTGATGAATGAGCTCTTCTCCGATTTTGAAAAATTAAATGAAGCTCACAAAATTATGGTGATAATTTCAAATTGATTTCTACGAAAATGACTCTTTGAAAATTTGAAATAAAAATTTTGAAAGAAAGCAAGCTAGAGTACGATCGGATTGAAGAAAGATAATCAAGAACTCCTTTGAGAGACTAAACATATCTGTTTGTCAAATTGCTGATCTTGTGTCAAGGAATAAATCTCTTTCAAAAACTATTGACACATTCTCTAAATCCCGAGCTGCTATGGAGACTATTATACAAGATCAAATATCTCTAGCAGAGATGTTACAACCGGAATTAGTTTTACCTCCAGCAGTAAAGAAAAAGGCAGCAATGACAAACCAGTTACCAAGTCTGTCTCTGAAAACTTGATGGGTAAATTTGATGATGCTCAATCCAAAATGATTAAGAGAGAGTTAACCAAACCTTTCAAAGTTGTCCCTCACACCTATCCCAAAGGGCAGTACGAGATGAAAGCTTATTTGAACAAAAACAAATCCCGATGGTGAGGTAGGCGATCTGAGCTAGGACAATATGTTCCACTTAGTGATGGCAAAAGCAAGGTGGAATTAAAATTGTTGATAGTGTTGCGGAGTCGGGAATCCTCAACCGGTAAGGTAGACATCGGTAAGGGTATGGCCAGGTCAATCAACCGTCGCTTGGTCACCCAATCGGTAAAGGCAACCCAACCGGTAAAGGCATTCCTAAGCCGATGCAACGAGGTTAACAAAGTTAATTCCATCACCTTCGTCCCCAAAGGATGCATTTACGCTCAATTAATGAACTCTTACGAAGCATTGGCCAAATTGAACATCAACTCATCGAACCCTCTCGGCCATCTTCTAATAAATGTGTAAATTGTGGTTTTATTGGTCACAAGGCTTATGAATGCCTCTTGAAGCACCTATCTGGACCCGTGAGTCTAAAAGCTCGAGGTGGTGGCCGGGTATGGGCTGCCAAGAGGAACTAACTCTTTGGACCCCGAAAAGAATAAGGGGGACCGTAAAGCTTCTTGTTTTATTTCGGGAATGCTTAATGGCCTCAGCCGATGCCGGTAAGGATGTTTGGATTATGGACGAGTGGATGCTCTAGGCATATGGCTGGTCATGCCGATCTCTAACCGTCTGGAAGAAGCATCTGGTCCTCCGGTTGTCTTTGGTGACAACGCAAAGGGTAAAATTATCGGTCGTGGATCCATCAAAGAGGTACGATCCTTTGTACGGAAGGTATCTTTGGTGGATGGTCTAAAACACAACCTTCTCTCTATTTCACAATTTTGTGACAAAGGTATGCATTGTGTTTTCAATTCTTCCAAGCGCTATGTGAAAGACATTGCTACGGGTGAAACACTTCTCCTTTGGATATAGAAAAGGTAACGTATATGCTATAGATTTAAACAATGTCTCGAATGTTACTAATGTTTGTTTTGTAGCTAAGAACATCGGTGAGAATTCTGGCTATGGCACAAGAGACTCGATCACTGAACTTCAAATATCTATCCAAGGCGGCCAATAAAAATCTTGTCGCCGGCTTACCTCGGTGTCTGGCGATCATGGAAGGAAATGTAGAGCACACTTGATTGGGAAAACAACATAAAGAATCTTTCCGCGACAAGCCACTGCATGTCCACTTCTAGGTGCCTCCAGTGCTACATATGGATCTGTTTGGCCCCACAACTCTGCCCGGTTTGGGGGGTAGCGAGATATGCCTTGGTTGTTGTAGACGATTTCTCAAGATATACCAGGTAGAGATGTTTGCTTCAAAAGATGATACATATGAAGTTGCTACCAGTTATTCCGTCTACTTCAAACCCAAAAGAATGTGATATCATCGGTATGAGATCGAGATAATGGAACGGAGTTCAAAAATCTTGGAATCGCTCGATCTTGTGATGATCACGGAATAGACCACAATTTCTCGAGTTCTTTGGTACACCGCAACAAAATGGTGTAGTTGAGAGAAAGAACGGGACATTGATCGAAATTTGGAAAAACAATGATATCAGAAGCTAGGCTCCCCAGTATTTTTGGGCCGAAGCTATACATACGGCTTGCTTCACCCAGAATAGATCTTTGGTCGACAAGTTTCACAACAAGACCCCTTATGAGCTTTGGCGTGGCGGGAATTCCCAATATTAGTTTCTTCAAGATCTTGGTGCCAAATGCTATGTTCTTTACAACGGTAAAGAACGCCGAGGTAAATTTGATGAAAAAGGCGTGAAGGCATTTTTGTGGGATACGCCAAGCACGGTAAGGCATTTAGAGTTTTTAATAAACGGTTGTTGAAAATTGTTGAATCTGTTCATGTTACTTTTGATGAATTTGATTTGCTAGAGTCGACAAGGCTCCAAATAGTCTTGATAGTTACGGTGTTTTTGAGACGGGTGAAACGGATAATCAAAACTCTAATCAATCCACCGGCATCAGCGCAAATCGGTCTCCGGCTCAACCGTCGGCCTCTAGTGGTGTAACTTTGTAGAGACCTAGTTGATGACTCCTTCTTTCCTCAATCGGTTAGGCAATCAAATAGTCAATCTCGGCCGGCCGATCCCTTACCAACTAGTCCTCATATTACAACTCCCGATTCATCACACAGTGAACCAATTTCACCCATCAACTTACCATTTCCATCTCCAATTACCGATCACCATCATCAATCGGCATCACCCTCACCTAACCGATCACCTCAGCGGTCTCCTCTCCCTCAACCGATTCCACTCCTCCCATAGAAACCTTAAGACGGGAATCGGTCGAGGCGAGACCTACCTAGGGAAGTGAGATCGGTTAGAAATCATCCTTTAGAAAATGTTATTGGTGATGTCTTTGGACCTAGAATGACTAGAGGCCAATTAAGAAACTTAGAGGAACAACATGGTTTATTTTCCTCTGCTATGGTCTCCAACATAGAACCAAGAAGGCGATGAAGCACTTGATGACCCAGTGGGTAGAAGCTATGCAAGAAGAGCTTAACCGGTTTGATAGATGTAAAGTTTGGGAATTAGTGCCTAGACCTAGTGATCAAACGGTAATTGGAACAAAATGGGTTTATAGAAATAAATTGGATGAGTGCGGAAAAATTATAAGAAATAAAGCCGGATTAGTGGCAAAAGGATATAGACGGGAGGAAGGAATAGACTATGATGAGACTTTTGCTCCGTAGCTAGATTAGAAGCCATTAGGTTATTTCTTGCCTATGCAGCCTACAAAGAATTTAAGCTATATCAAATGGACGTGAAAAGTGCCTTTCTCAATGGTGAACTTCAAGAGCTTGTATATGTTGATCAACCACCAGGATTTGAAGATTCTAAGAAGCCTAATCATGTCTACAAATTAAATAAAGCTTTGTATGGCCTCAAGCAAGCACCGCGAGCATGGTATGAAACTCTCTCCAAATTCCTACTTAGTGAGAAGTTTGAACGAGGTAAAATCGACACCACCTTATTTATTGCAAAGCATAATGGTCATTCATTGTTAGTTCAAATATATGTTGATGTCATAATTTTTGGATCTACTAACGAAAAATTATGCAAGAGATTTGAGAAGCTTATGCAGAGCAAATTTGAGATGAGCATGATGGGTGAGCTAACCTTTTTCCTTGGACTTCAAGTTAAGCAAACCCATGAAGGTATTTTCATCAATCAAGCCAAATATACCAAAGATCTAATCAAGAAATTTGGTCTTGATTCCGCTCATCCTCAAAGCACTCCAATGGCCACAAATGTACACTTAGACAAAGACGAATCCGGTAAGAAAGTAGATATGACACTCTCTTAGAGGTATGATAGGCTCTCTACTTTACTTAACCGCTAGTAGGCCGAGATATCATGTTTGCCGTATGTGTATGTGCTAGATTTCAAGGCGACCACTAGAGAATCTCATTTGCAATTTGTCAAAAGAATCATTAGATATCTTGTGGGAGCTGCTAACTTAGGTTTGTGGTATCAGAAAGATTCATCATTTACACTAATTGGTTATTCGAGATCTTTGATTTTGCGGCTTGTAGGGTCACCAGGAAAAGTACTAGTGGAACTTGTCAATTTCTAGGTAACCTTAGGTTGGTTTCTGGTCGTGCAAGAAACAGGCATCAATTTCCACTTCTACGGCGGAAGGCGAGTATATAGCCATTTGGAAGTTCTTTGTTCACAAATTCTATGGATGAAGCAACAAGCGGTGGACTATGAAATCCCTCAAGAAGTATGTCCTATTTATTGTGATAATACCTCGGCCATATCGGTCTCCAACAATCTGTGATGCATTCAAAGACCAAGCACATAGACATCAAATATCACTTCCTCAAGGATCACGTTGAAAAGGGTAACATTGTTCTTTTAAAAGTCCATGCGATTATCAACTAGGCGATATTTTGACAAAACCATTGGACATTAAAAGATTTGAATTCCTTAGAGGAGAACTAGGCATGATTGATATTCGTTAATTTATTGTGCTAACCTTGCTTGTCTGTAAAAGCTCTCAACCGATCATGATGGTGCCTCATTTACTTATGCTCAGCCGATGCTCTTGACCTACTCTCAACCGGTATGTAAGATATCCTAACCGATTAAAAGCATCCCTAACCGATGGTCCCTAACCGATGCAAAAGCCTTCTATCCTAACCGACCAATTTTCATTGTCTAACCGATCATATCCTTGATCGGTCAAGCCTAATGTGGTGACGTCGGCTCAACCGATTGATCATTACCTAGCCAGACGGAATTGCGGGCGGATTACTATTCACAATCCGTTTCTAGCAGGCGCGTCCTGGCCAACAAGTCCCATCAATCCTATCGGCCGTCTACCGCCTTACCCTATGCTTGACAAAGCATCATTCTTTGTTCCCCACTCCCTCCTACTACCGTCCTTTTTGTACTTGATGATTGGTCAAATTTAAAATTTTGTGACCAAAAAGGTAACTTACGTATCATTCCGGTTTATCAAAAGGTTATCTTTTTGTCATTATTGCATTATGGTTTAAGCTACTTTGCACACACGTACCTAGTTTTTATCCCTCATATTTAAAATCGTGTTCAATATCTTTTTAAATATCTGTGCCATGCAGTTGAAACGTTTTCTTTATTTCAAGAAACCTTTCCATCTTCTATCTCTCTCTACTATATAAGGAAATACAACATTTCATTCAAGCTTTCCGATTCCCTCTCTCTGCAAAAGCTTAGAACTTTCAAGAATTCAAATTCCATTCTCTCTTTGTTCTTCGAACTCTAATCCTTTACGGTAAAGTTTTCTAAATACTCAAATTCTTTTAACTTGAAGAACTAGAACTATTTTCAAAATCATAACCTCACTTACATTGTTTTCTTTTGAAATGTGTTCTAACTTAGAATGTTTTTGATTCTTAAATCTTTTGACGAGATGGCTCCCAAACCAACCAAGAAAGACATTTTCGGAGGTTACATTCTACCAAGCTTCTTCGAATGCGAAGAAGGGAAGATCCTCCAAGCCATGCTAGTTGCTTAGGGTTGTTGCCGTTCTTGATGCCGAGAGGGAATGATGACATTACGTATGAGCTTGTCAATGAGTTCTTCAACAATGGCGTAGTTGATGATAATCCCAAGCCCGGTGTTGTTTCTCACATTACTTCTTCGGTTGGTGGTTTCTCTGTTGATTTCTCCCCATCCTCCATAGCCAGAAGCTTTCCCTACTCTTCCCTCAACCGGTTCCTCTTCTGTCACTTCGAAGGATATGGAAGCCGCACAGGCTACCGTTCGTGGAACCGATCCATTCGTGACCGGTGAAGGGAACAAGAAAGGCTGATTTGGATCTTTGTTCATTATGCCCTAACCGAAGTCATTGACCGATGTGTGATTTGCCGGTCTGGTTCTCATCATTGTATCACCATGATACAATGGGAAGCCATGGCGCCGTTATGCTTCAAAGGAGATTCAGCGGTGCTCCTTCATCTATCGTGTTATCCTAATCGCCTTCAAGAAATTCCGGAAAGGAGAAGCCCTTGTCCGGATCTAACAAGGCCAAGCCCATTCATTATCTCTTAATGAGTAGAATCCTCATGAGAATTCCTTCTATCTTTACCATTTACGGTGGTCGGCCTTCGGTTCCTAAGTCCTTTGTCAAAGCTTTCGACAAGGCCGATCAAGCAAGAATTCTTAGAGAAGCCAAACCGATGGCTCCCATTCTTTGCTCCAATGAAGCCCAATAGGCTAAGAAGAAGACCTCTCAACCGAAGAAGAAGCGTCAACCGATTCCTCCAAGCCGGTCTCTCAACCTCGGCCTTCTCAACCGATCCCTTCTCCGGCCAAAAGAAAATCCCCGGGAACGATGCGAAGACAGAGAACCCATCTCCCTTTGTTATCCGACCTAAAAGTCTGCTAGAAAATCCTCCAAACCGGTTACTCCTCCTCCGGCCACTTCAAAATCAAAACCAATCCCAAAAACTCCTTCCCAAATAGCCAAGGAAAATGCGAAAGAAGAAAGAGAATTGAAGCCGATATTTCTTCATTCATACCCTTTATCCCCAACCGATTACTTAGCCATGATACCTTGGCCAGATGACATACCTATCACCGGTCACGCCTCTAATCCCTCTTACCGACGATGCCAACCGATCGAAATCCTACCTTCCACATTTTCCACAACAATCCATGGGCTATCAACCCTCGATCTGCTCCCTCTCCTAGTTGGGTTTATCCTATTGATCATTTGCCGCCGTTTATTCGGAAGTTGCTTCAATTCCATGAAATCAACAAGTCTTAAAATGCCATTTGGCAACATCAAATTACATTGATTTTGGAAACCGACATATTGAGAAGGGTGTATACTTCGGCGAGACCTTGCCGTCTCGAGAGATTTTGATCTTTCCGCTTCTAGGCGCGATCTTATCAAGCAATACAACAAATTTTTGATCGGCTTCCCCTCAAATGGAATCTTTGTTTTCTTAGCTCAAGATAGAATGAGGCGGGACATGATGGTCCAAGGCTGTATGGGCTGATTTTGCTATTCTCTATGGAGTGAAGATACCTTGATTGAGACAGATTTTTACCGATCACAGGAGATATGAAATGGAGTTTGACTCTCTCCCAAACTTTGACTACGAACCGGTTTGCCTTGGCCCCGAGGAAGAATCGGCTTATCGGGAATGTGATGGATTTGTTGGATAATTTCTTGGATATGGACAATGAATTCAAGGCGGGTGGAAATATTTCCTTAGCCGATTTCTTTTACGCATGCAGTCCACCTCTACCAAATGGCCTACGGTTGCTTGATGAAGAGATTGATGCCATGTTTGAAGATGAGGAGGAAGAAAAAGAAAAATGCGAAGAGGTTCTTGAATCTGGTTCAAGTTCGACTCCGGTTCGATGGTGATGATAGGCACGACCGAATGGAGAGTGCTTGATCAAGCTTTTACCACTCCCAAACCGATGGCAACGGTTAGAAGCTTGGGAGGAGGCATTACCGATACGTCACCGGTTACCCCTTTGGGAGGAGGCTCTGCAGGCATCCCGGCCTCTACTCAGCCAGATGATGCCTCCACCGGTTTCAATCCCTCCAACCGTTGTATCTTCGAACCGGTTAGAGTTTCTCCAACCGATTGATCTGATGATGTTCATACACGGCAAGTTGTGGCTGCTAGCCTATTTGATGTAGAGGAAAAGCGGCTACAAGACCGAGCCGATGCTCTTGCCCTTTGCTCGAAGCTCTTCAAGCTTCAATTCTTGACGATCAAGTAAGAGAAATTCGATCTATGCTTTCTAGCCCTCCAAGAGTTGAGGAGGAGACTCGGTCCGTACCTCCATCTTCTACTATTCCTACTTCGATGCTCTGATGGAGATTCGATTTCTTTGTGGAAGAAATTTACGATGATGAAGAAGAATTTAATATCTTGGATCCTATTTGTCCCACCGGCTTATGCGATCCTTGCGTTCTTCAAAAAGACATCTTCTCTCCCTTAAACTATTATACAACCGGATCTTCCATTCCTCGAACCCCTCATGGTATTCCACTCTTTGAACCCCATGAGAAGATTACTAAGCCGTCTTGAGTATAAGTTGGTTTTCGATCCTCCTCCATTTTCCCAAGAACTCAAAAAGTTGAAAGAAAAAGAGGTTGATGTTCCTTTCTACTGTCGAGAACCGTTGGCCACTGGAGAAACAAGTTTCAAAGCCCGAAGCCGGTTGCACTCAAACTTCGCCTTCGGTTTCCTCCACCCAAGGGTCAATCGGTCAAGCCCTCCAAAACCGATCAACGGTTGATCACCAAATTCCCTTCCAAGCAGAAACCGACAGTCTCTCCTTCCAAATCTCAAAGGCTTCGTCATATCAGAATTCAAGGGGGTGTAGCTCACATTGATTTTGGACCGAAAGAGTGCACCTTTTCTTCTGATAATATTTTCATGCGTTATCTTTCGGTCAACAATCGTATTACTCGGGTTTTGGAGGCTGCGAATTTTGAGATGGTGCTACGAAGTTACTCACAGAGTTGGGTTATTGCCAAATGTGCCTCAGCTTTCTATTTTGAGAAATGGCAATCCTAGTCCATGGAGCAACATTCGGCAAGCATCCCTTCTACTCATAGCTCTCAGGGTTATTCCTTTGATTCGATCAAGGCAACATGCTTTATCATTGGCCCCTCTTCTGCGAGATCTTATTGCCTCCGCATTTGATGAAGCCCATGATATTCGAATGCCATCACTCTTAGCCTTGAATCGACTCCACGATCTCTTCGACCCCAATGATTTCCTTGTGTTCGGTCCCTCTATTGCTTCTTCCGTATACGGTGATGAGGAGATTACATTTTCTCCAACCGGTCAAGTCTCTAGGATCGGTCCGGTTCATGTCGGCTCTCCAACCGATTCTTCAACCGATGCCTCTACCGGTTCTCCAACTCCATCTCTTACCGGTCGCTCTATTCCCCTCTCTGCACATCTAACTAAGAAGCCGCCTACCGTTCCCTTTTCTCCACCAAATCCTTCCCTTGCCATCCAAGTGTTCATTCCCCAACCGGTTCAAGCCTTGGCGGTTATTCTTGCTCCTCAAGCGATCCTCCAGCTATATCGGTCAGCTCCTCAACCGGTGGCTCTTCTACCGATAACGATGCCGATCCTTCCCCTGGTGCTCCTCAACCAGTTCTGAGGAAGAACTCAACCGACTGTTGTAGTTCGTGATCTTTGTGAACTTTATGATGCCACTGGTTGCGAGTATGGTTAAGTCCAATCAGGAGGAGGAAGAGAAGAGGTTAGACCAGAATGGAGCACGGTTATGCAAAGGACCTAGCTAACTATGTGGCCGATTTGTTTGATAAAGGTGCCAAGATCACTGATCTCTCCACTCAGCTAGGTGCCTTGACCCAGTTGAACAAAGAATTGATGAACAACTCCGAGGATGCCCAAACCGATCTCAAGCTTGCAACCGAAGAAATCAAGAAGGCTGAATCGAAGCTAGCCGATCAAGCCTCATTATTTAGAAAGACCAACACGAGAGGATCAAGCTTAAAGCGAAAATGAAGTCCTCGAAAGATGCTAGGCGGCCGTGATCTTTGAGAAGTACGCTAGAAAGAAAAGGAAGAGAGATGAAAAGGAAGCCAAGAAGTCAGCCAAGAAATCTCGCACTCAACCGGCCAGTCCATCGGCTACCCCTCCTTCAGACCCCAAGGATTTGCCTCCAACCGATGATCCTGCTGCCCCAGTCTAGAATGTAACCGATGAGGAACTTGTCTTTCCATCTTTTGCTTAACCGGTTGAAGACTAATCAATGAGATTTCCTTAACCTCAAACTCTGTTGTTTTGAATGACTTGTCTTTCCTTATTTTCTTTTAATTATTTTTGAATGTTCAAACTATTCTAACTATTTCATTTTGCAGGTTTACTCATTCAAAAATATTTTACTTTAACTTGTTTTAAATTTCTAAGCTTTCAATCTATCTGTAAGCTTTCTTAGGTTACATCTATGATGTTACTTGACTTAGGGAATGACATATCTAATAGATAAAATTTCAGTCATTCTTTTACTAAGTCAGGATGATGCTAACCTAGGGTGATTGGACTTAAGCAATTAGGAGGAGATTGTTAGTCAAATATATGCTTAGTTTTAGAATTGCTTAAACCCAATCACAACAAGCATTAATGTGGACCCCTAATTTTAATTAGACCCAATAGAATTTTTCTATGTATGATAGGTCCCCTTAATGCTAGTGCCAGTGTTTTTATTTCATGTAAATTTCTCAAGACCTTGAAGACTTGAAGATGTGAAGATTTGCCCCTGTGCTATTTTCTGTGAGTTACTCGGTTTGCTAACATAACCGGTTGAATTCCTAACCGCTATGTCAACCTAACCGGTTGCCTACCTAGCCGATGTAACCTTCACAGGTTGTATCCTATCCTTTGCCGGTTAAGGCTTCCTCAGCAAGCTTTCCTCAGCCTAGCCTAACCGAAGCATTTATTGCTCCCAACTACCCAGCAATCCCTTTAGCTAAAGTTGGTAAAGCAAGCATCTTTGAATAGGCAATTTGAAGTGACATTCTGCTGCGTCGAAGCTCAAAATAGATTGTCAAAATGACCAGTACTCACATCCTTCCAACCACTCTACAAGGAAAATCTTCTCTCTCCTATCTCAGGCATTTAATGCAAAGATCCTTCAATTCAAAGGCATGCCTGATCAAGTCATCATTGCAACCTCTTCAAAGACAACGGCTCCTTTTCAAAGTTCACTATAAATAGCTTCCCTGGAGCATTGAAGAAGGTTGGTGCATTTATGATTCTTGAGAGTGAGTTGCTCTGAACTTCCATTCTGCAAACTCCATAGTTCAAAGCATTCAATTCAAGTCCCCTTATTCACTAGACATCTCTGTAGGACTTATACACTGTGCACCTCAATCAATATTGTAGTGTTCCTTCATTAGACTACATTTGGAACACATTGATTGATTCACACACAACACCCTAGAGAAATCAGCTCAACTTGTGAGCACATCTCTAGAAAACACCAGGTCTTTATTGTAGCACGATCCGTTAGTGGTCACCTTTAGTTTGGCAGCCTTCAATCATTGGCTTGCAACTTGTAATAGGTAGAAACCATTAATATAGTAGTGCACTTTCACAAATCCAAGTTCTGACCAAACTTGGTAGAGGACGTAGCAGTTATTTAACACTGTGAACCTCTTCAAACAATGTGTCATTCTTCTGTCTGTTTGTTTATTTATGTGTTGTTGTAACTGGTTGACATTCTCTCAACTAGTCACAACCTATTGACTCAACCTACTGCTCAACTTGTTTGTCTTACTTGGAAATATAATTTGTCTTGTTTGCATAAGGATTTTTAACGTACTGCTTTTGAAACTCTACCTAACCGGTTGTAAACCTAGCCTAACCTTAATTCCGCTGTGCAAAACTAATCTAACGGTTAGCAAGTGTGTTTCCTACAACCTTTTACAAAGACTAAGAGTTTTTAAGCAAAAAGTTTTATTCAGGCTATTCACCCCCCCCCTCTAGCCTGATTCCTACCATTCAGGACCTAACAACTTTGGTTAAAACCTCCTCGGCAGCTTGGGTCCGGTTTTTCTCTCGTTTGACAACATGCTTAAAGATGTGCTTAATGTATTGTTCATTTAATGTGTCTGCTTTTTTTATCAAGTGAATCGTTATTAACTGTTTATATGTTAGTTAATTTATCAGTTGTTAAAGATGCAATGAGAGGATACTCGGAAAGATCTAAGCATTCATTAAGAGCATACGGGAATACATTATTGGCAATGAGTTCGTAATCTTCTGGCGTGAGGCCATCAGATGACTCGAGAGACTTGAATTCAAAGATAATGGACTCAGGATGGGTTTTGACACTGGACTCTAGGATTCGAGGGGTCAGACCAAGTTGTTCGATCATGTCCTTCTTGCTGGCGGTAGGTCCGGAGAAGGTGGCCCAGTTATTGAGTGGCAAAGAGCCTGATAGGAGGCGGGGGTTGAAAGGCCTTTTGTCGCCGTTCCCGATCATGGCTATCATAGAGTTATCAAAAACAAAATCTATTAGGTCTGGCACCTCGATTTCTTCACTAAAGAGCTGGTGGAGCAGTGGCTCGTTACAAGCATCGTCTGCAGAGTCTTCCGCTCTTGTTTTGGGCATTGCTAGCTCGAATGCAGACTCGTCCTGCTTGTTGGTGGCAAGGATGTTGACAGAGAGTTTTTCGAGTTCTTCTGCCAAAGAGTGGGTTTTCCCGAACCAGAATTCGTTGTGAATAGTGGTGGTCGTGGGTCCCAGCAGAGGTGGTGCATCGAGAAATGCTCTTCTGACGGGATTTGCCTTGAGGCCTCTGAACCTTGCGAGGTTCTGCTGGAGCTTGTTCATGGTTGTCGACCAGTTTTGTTTGGCGTTGATCAACTCTGTTTCCTTTTCTGTGTCTTCGTTCAAACTGCTAGTTTCCCTTGTGAAGTACCTGTTCATGTCGAAGCTGTAAGGGCGGAGATCGGAGATTGCGTGCAAGCCTCTTTTGCTATTGGCGGAGCATTTCCGCGCGGCTCTTTTGTCTTCCGCAGCATCTTCGGGAGTAGGAATGTATCCCAGGCCATGAAGGGTATTCTGTTCCTTGATATTGATGATTTGTTGGGTACCCTGATAGCGTTTTCCCAAACCAAGCCCCGGGATGTAGTTCATGCGCTTCATCATTTTCATCGGGGGAGGGATCTGGTCCCAGATCAAAGGCAGGTCTATGTGGCACACCTGGGCCTTCGGGCTTTCGATTGTGAACCCTGTCAGTATCATGCCGTCATTGTCGTGTTTGATTTCCAAGACCGGGACGCCGTTTGTGTCGGTCCCTTCGGTGGTTATGCTATCACCGTAGATGATGGCAAGTTCTGTTCCTTGGACGAACTTTATGCACTGATGAAGGGTGGATGCCACCCCATTGATTTGGTGTAGCCAAGGGCGTCCCAAAATGGCAGTGAATGTGATTGGGATGTCGATGAGTTGGAAGTCGGTCGGGACCATCTACTTTCCGAACCATAGGTTCAAGGTGGCTATTCCCAAGACTGAGCGAGACATTGAGTCATATGCCTTGATTGCCTGAGTTGAGGGTTTCAGATCAGTTGTTTTGATCCCTAGCAAATCCATCATTTGGATGGGAGGACATTCATGGTTGATCCCCCATCTACCAAGACCCGAGGGAGGCCGCGCTCGTAAAGTTAAACTGTTATGTAGAGAGGCTCGTTGTGGTCAGCCCCAAATTTTGGGAGTTCGAGCTCTGTGAACGTGATGATGTTGCTGTAATGAACGTTGCCGATCATCTGAACCGCTTCATCAGGTGTCACGGTGATGGGAACCATGGTCTGGGCCAGACTTTCTTCTAGCTTGAGTTTGTGCGGGTAAGATGAAGTGAGTAAGGACCAGAGTGAAATGTTAGCCTGAGTACGCTTGAGCTGAGTTAAGACAGGATCTTCAGCCTTCGGGTCAAGGGTTTCGACTTCTTTGGTGTAGGGCCCCTTTTCAGTTCAAGGCTCAGGCATGGCTGGCCTTTTGTCTGCCCGTGGAGGATTCATTGGGATTTGACCGGAACGTGTCAGTACGTTCACCTCTGGCTTGGCTGCTTTACTTGTCTCTGCTATTTCTGTAATGAGAGGGCCTTGATTGGCGTAGGGCCATACTGCGCTTTTTAGTTCGTTTATCATCATAGCTTTTGTTGTAGCGTTAACTGTGGCTTTGAGATCTTCCCAGGACAGGGGTTGAGGTATCTAGACCCTCGGGCCATTGGTGGCGGTGCGGAGCTCGTCCCAGCTGATCATGGAGCAGACGTTGTTGTGGCCTTGTACCGAGCTAGGCTGAGGAGATTTGCTGGAATAGATGACATAGTAGTCAAACTTTCCTGATGGTTCTCCGAGGGTTCCTACTGTGGGGTCGCCAGATTCGTATCTCTTCTTCAGTTTTTGTTGAGAAGAGGGTTTTTTCTTTCTTCGAGGGCGGCCCTCGTTCATTTCATCTTGAAAATCCCTTTTCAGACAAGCGGTGCAATCGCAGACATCCCACCAGATGTGTTCGTTGTTCGGCGGTGGTATCGGGACCTCAAGATGTTGACCGGACACGTCCTCCCCCGGGGGGTCTTGTGGCTTTATGTCGTAACTGCATGGCTCGTACGAGGGCAACAGATTGACTTCAGGGAGACAATGAGAGACGTTAGAAGCTGCAGGAGCAGGCATGTCTTTAGAAGCTCCAGGTGGTTGGGGGGTGGCTAACGTTATGAAGTGGTGCATGGCACCTTCAATCCAGGCTTGTTGCTCACTTTGGCGTCTCTCCAGAGCCATGATGACTTGCCAAACTTCCTCCAATGTTAGGAAATTTCTCGGGGGTAAGGTCCCGTTTTCCTAGCTGGTACCCACTGACTTGGCCATGAGGAGTTGAAGGACTGTTCTGGTGGCTGTACTGGGAAAGATGTCGGACCTTGCGGCTTTGACACTGGAGGGGCGGCTCCCGGGTATTCTCAACCACTCTCGATTCGCTGGAGGGGGGTGACGGGTAAGGTTTAGACATGGGAAGGCCTTTTTGGATAAAAAGGGGGAAAGCTCACGTGACATGCAGTTTCCGCTTTTTATTTCTGATTTTGTTTTGTTGTTGTTTTAATTTACTTAAAACGTGTTTTCTCAGAGTCCTAGGTAGGTTGGAAAAGATTTCTCTTCTTTTTCGCAACTATGCTAGATCCTGGGTCAGTGGAGACCATCTGTGCGGCTATAAGCTCCTCATTTTGCACCTGTATTTAGACATCCCGGAGTGGATAGCCCCGGGCGAGGGTCCTATAGGGCAAGCGGTTTCCACCGACCTAAAAGAAAAATCGAACCTAAGGACCGAGCCTGTCATGTTCGTTTTAATGCATTAGCCATGTGAATAGTGAACCGAGTCGGCACCTGAGTCAAGATCGGGGCAAGAGTTCGGCATGACCTCTCTTTACCTTGCTTGCGTAAGGGATCTCTGACGTTAGGCATTGGCTGGGTCATATTGTCATGGCTTACGTATTAAAGGCTTGATGACATGGTGTCATGTGAGCATGGATGTATATCTGGGACGGAACATCGTCTGGGTGTAGCTTCGGAAATCAAGATCAGGTCGAGATTTTAGCATGACCTTTCATCGCTTTGCTTGCGCAAGGGATCTTGAGTTCCGAGCTTCGACTCAGAAAATGGCCGGCATGGGATATGTATCCAGGCTCTATGACACGGACTGGGTAAAAACCAACCGAGTCTGGACAGAGTGTGACTCAAGACTCAAACGTGCAGGGTTGACACTTGGCTAGGATGGGATGTTTGGAATGATCCCGTGCGCATCCAAGAGGCCTAGGAAGACCAAACGGACTGCAACTGAGACCACTCCGAGTTGAGGGTTGTAGTGTGCAGTGTATCCGAGGCAGCAGTGCGCGTAGCGTGCGGTGTAACCGAGGCAGCAGTGTGAGTAGCGTGCGGTGTACCGAGGCAGCAATGCGAGTAGTGTGCGGTCTCTAAAATTCTTTTTCTGAGTAAAACAGAAGTTTTTGAAGAATTTTAAATATATGTACACAGATGTATATTGATGCATTTTTTTGTATTTTTATTTTTTTTTGTAAAATAAAAAGTAAAGCACATGCACACACACACACAACAGTTAAAGAAAGGGGTAAAATGAAAGTTTGACCCTCATCATCGTTTTAAAAAATCTTTCGTTTTGTTTAAAAGTTTTTAAAACAAAATATCCCCAGCAGAGTCGCCAACTGAAATAGCCCGGATCCGAGAGGCAGCGCGTTCGCGCCCCGACATCTGGCATTTCCGGCCTTGCGGCGTTTTGTTGGTGGAGGTGTCTCGCTGTGTTTTGCTTTGTAGAGTCGCCACGCCATTTTTATAAAGCCCAAAACATTGAAAAATGGCATAAGTTTAAAAATAAAGTGTTTTTGTGTGATGAGATTTTGAGTTCGGAGGTCAGATGACTCCTCGGGAAGAGAATATTAGAATATTAGAGCTCACCCGAGTCACCTCGTAAAAACGAGTCTTTCGATACCCCTTATTCTTTAAATGTTGTGTGTGTGTGTATGTGCTTTTAAAAATGCATGCTGTATCGGATGTCTACATTGTACACTGCGTATTAAAATGTATTGAATTAGTGTAGGAAGGAAGCCTTACCAATATTGGTTCGTGTCTATCTTTCGCGGGGGAATAGTGCTTGAGGATGGAATAGTGTTCCGGGACGGACCGGGTTTGCTTCGGGATGAGCCGGTTGTCTGCAGACAGAGTTTCGGCGTGTGTTGGGATCGCAGGGATCACTCGGGCAGAGTTTCGGCGTGCGTTGAGATGGCAGGGATCACTCGGGCAGAGTTTCGGGGTGGGCCGGAATCGCCGGTTTGACTCGGAAAGAGCCGGGACGCCTCGGGAAAGACCAGGCAAGGCCTCGGAGTACCACGAGGGGCCTCAGAGTACCTCGGGAGTGCCTCGGGGCAGCGCGAGAGCGTCGCGGGAGCGCTCGGAAAGGCTTCGGAGCACCACAAGGGGGCTTGGAAGGCCTCGGGATGAATCGAAAGGGACCGGGATTGCCCCGAAGGGTCTTAGAGGGGTGCCTGAAGGTTGGGGGAGAGGAGAGAAGAGGGAGATGTGTAAAATGAGGGAGGGGGAGCCCTCTATTTATAGTCCACAGATTTATGTAAGAAGGTCCGTACGGACCTTCCATGAAATCCAAGATTTTGGTTTTCCCGGATTTGAGAGAATAATGTGGACTTTAAGAGGATTCTGAAATGATGGTGTCTGGTAACAAGAAGGTCCGTACGGACATCCTTGCATGCAGAAAGGTCCGTACGGACCTCCAAGGTATTCCAGTAATTATGATTTCCTGAATTTGAGGGAATAAGGTGGACTTTAAGAGGATTCAGTAATTATGATAACAAAGAGGTCCGTACGGACCATCTCTGCTTTTTTGTATAATTCCTCAAAAGTCCTTTTGTCCCTTTTTGTTCCAGAAAGGTCCCCCCTTGGTTTGGTTGGTGGTTTTGTGGTTTTTGAGGGTTACGGGTATTCAAGACTGCGTTCGTGTGAGTCTGCGGTGTTTCCCGTGCGCTCGGAAGAGGGTGATCCAGATTAGGGTACTTACAGTGTGGCGCCTCAGACCGAATTTGCTGAAACTTTCGAGGGCGTGTGGCGCCTCAGACCGAGATTACTGAAAATTTCAAGGGCATGTGGCGTCTCAGGCCGAGATTACTGAAACTTTCGAGGGCGTGTGGCGCCTTAGACCGAATTTGCTGAAACTTTCGAGGGCGTGTGGCGCCTCAGACCGATATTTCTGAAACTTTCGAGGGTGTGTGGCACCTCAGACCGAGATTACTGAAACTTTCGAGGGCGTGTGGCGCCTCAGACCGAATTTGCTGAAACTTTCGAGGGCGTGTGGCGCCTCAGACCGAGATTACTGAAACTTTCGAGGGCGTGTGGCGCCTCAGACCGAGATTACTGAAACTTTCGAGGGCGTGTGGTGCCTCAGACCGAATTTGCTGGAACTTTCGAGGGCGTGTGTGAATGTACGCTCGCCGAATTTTTTTAGAAAATATGGGAGTCGCCACGCCGTTTTAAAGGAAAACATTGAAAACCTTTTGAAAATAAAAAATGGGTTCGGGGGTCAGATTACGTGTTGGGAAGAACGTTTGGCGTTCACCCAACACGCCTCGTAAACGAGTCTTTCTATGTTCAACATCAAAAACCATTCAATGATTGTGTACAAATGTGTGAGACATAATGTATGATGAAATGAATTTTAATGCTTTGTTTTATTGATCAAAGTGAGAGAATTACATCTTGTGAGCCACTTGGTGCGGGGGGCCACATCCCGATTACAACGAGGCTAACAGATTACAACTGAAAAATGTCCTCTTTAAATGGCCTGTTATGTCGCACTACACAAGACTAGGCATGGCCAGTTGTGTCATGCGACACACAGTGTCATTTCAGAAGACTTACACAATTCAGCTTATAAAGATGAACAACATGATATTGATTAAAACAGAGTTGAGCCGTAGAGGTTATGATATTGAGATTTACACCTAAGAGAGTGTGGATATAGAGTATCCATACACATCTTAGGGACAAAACCAAACACATCAATCATCCTAAGACATCACAAATTGCATATAGAGAACGAAGTATAATCAGCATCATTAGAGGACTTACAGAATTCAGTTTACAAGGGGAACAAGGATGAACAACTGAGATTGACTAACATAGAGTTAAACCACAGAAATCATAATACTGATATCATCACCTAAGAGGGTGTGGATATATAGAATCCGCACTCATCTTGGTGAAGAAACTGAGCACATCAGCGATCATTCCAAATCATGAATTGAACATAGAGATCAAATTATGATCAGCAACCCAAAACAATAGATTGCACAGCCATGAGATAATGAGATCAATACAATCACTTCAAATGAGTGTGGATATTGAAGATCCACACTCTACTTGAAGTATTCAAACACAATGCATAACATGAATGGCCAAAGTGCATTATCATGAGAATAGAAATAACATTCAGAGACTAAAACAAAGCATGTTCAACCAAGTCCGAACTCAAGCAGCAGGTCAAGCACAACAATCGAAAATGGAAGATGAAAATAGAGGAAGAGGATGGGAATCAGAACATTACCCTCGTAGATCTACACTCTCTATACCACGTCAGTATAGAGGGCCTTCAAATCAACTTCCAACCGAGCTCAGATCTCAGACTGATTATATTTGCATTTGCAAATATGTGTGTGTATTTTGATGGAGACAGAGGGAGATCTCTGGGATGATTTTGGGGAAGATACGCTAAGTGAGTGAAAGAGGGTCAGAGCTAATAGGTGAGGTGATCGGAAATCGTTGGTGAATCGGTGGTGGTGAACGGGTTTGGAACAGGGGAGAGGGCGTCGACGGTTTTTGGGGTAGAGAGAGAACGACGGTGAGCTTGGCCGGAGAAGGAGGACGCCGATTTGGGTAGAGAGAGAGAGAACGGTGAGGAAGGTCACCTGAATGGGTTTAGAGAGGGAGAAAGGTTGTCGCTATTTGGGTGGAGAGAGAGGGCTAGGTGATGGTGGATTGGAGGGAGAGAGCGAAGAAGACGATTAGGGAGTGAGAGATGCCATTAGCGATTTAGAGAGAGAGAGAGCTAGGTGTCCTGTTTTTGGGTAGAGAGACAGAGGACGGTGAGGAGAATCGTTTTGAGGTAGAAGGAGATAGAACGGTGAAAAGGGGGGTTACTCCGGCTGATGAACGGAAGAGAGCCGGTGAGGGAGGCGATTAGAGAGAGAGAGAGAGAGAGCTCACGCCATTAGAGAGAGAGAATTGCGTTTAGAGAGAGAGAGAGTAGAGAGAGAGCCCCCCCTCCTTTGTCAAATGAGAAATATCCTTATTTAACGTTGATTGGGAATTGGCTTATGGTGTCGCACGACATACCAAACCATAACCGCTTCCCTTCTAGAAAAATGCAAGGTGGCGATTCTGGACCCTTCTTTCCAGTAAGGTCCTGTAAGTACGCCAATCCAATTCGCTACCCTTTTAGGTGCATTTTAATATGATAAAATTGCATTAAGGGGCATTTTGGTAAATTCCCGGTCTATTCCGAGACTTCCGGAAACATTCCATAAGTTTCTCGCGAAGGAAATACCTTTTAGCACTTTGCTCATGCTAAAGGACCTGCAGGGAATAAACCTTTTTGGACCTTTTGGGTATTTACTCAAAATATTCCAGAAACTGGTTTTGGCGCCAAAAGCAGTTGGTGACACCTTGTGTCACGCGACAAGTCGAGGCTTGGTAAATGGTTACAGAAGGTCGTGCGACACACTGTGACCATCAACTGCAGCCTATAAATAAGACCCTACCCCTCTCAGAAAATGATCCCAACTTCCACATACTGTTACTCTGCCAAAATTGGAGCGTAACACACACACACACACCAAACATACACTTCTCTCTCTCTCATCCCAATCCACCTTCAATTCCCCCCAATTCAATCCAATTCCTCCATCACCTCTTAGATCCTCCATTCATTAACCCAATCCAGTTCAGTTCGTACCAGAAGCAGTTGATTGAAGGATTTTATACCAAACTTGGTATAAAATTCGTGGATACTACAAGGGTAACACCCTCAATTCCATCTCTCTCTCTCTCTCTTACCTTGCTACCTTGATAATTCCATTATTTTACCTTCCTTGAGTTCAGTAATCAGACTCCATCCGTCTTGATTACTGAACCCTAATTACAATCTCTCTATTTAACTTGGTTGATTTGAATAATTGAGTGCTTATTGTTTGATTATTGTTGAAATTGGTGTTTAGATCCCAAGGGAGTGTGGATCTCACCATATCCACACCCCTTGGTCGAATTGTTATAAATTATTTATTTCGAAGCTTAATTGATTGATTAATTAGATCTGTTTTGATTATTGGTGCTGCTGTGTTCAAATCTGTAAGTCTCTGCAGATGGACAATATGTGTCACGCGACACATCGTGTATGGTTAGATCTTGTGTCACGCGACACATCTAGCCAGGCATGATATGTGTCACGCGACACTCTATGTCCATTTGCAGAGATCCATTTCCTTTGTAATCTGTTCTGATCTGTTGTATATGGGATGTGGCCTCCCTGAATAAATGGCTCACAAGTTGTATGTTTTCAATTCAAATCAATAAAATACGTGTTTACCACATTTGTTCATCATCAATGCTTGCACACGTTTTTGGATTACTTGGATGTTTAATTAGAAAGACTCGTCTACGGACGAGGCGTTTTGGGTGAACTCTCGGTTCTTCCTAACACGGAACCTGACCCCCGAACCCATTTTCTCTCAAAGGTTTTTCAAAGTGTACCTTAAAACATGGCGTGGCGACTCCTTTTTTCATCATCGAAACCAAAATTTCGGCGAGCGCACATTCAGTGGCGACTCCGCTGGGGAATCAACTTTTGAAAACCTGTTTTTCAAAATTAAGAGGGTCAAGCTTTCATTCAATTGAACATCCAACATATCCATCTTTGTGTGCATCATTGATGATCTTTCGTGGTACATGCATTTTATTGCATTATGAGACTTGTGAGCCTTTTGTGTGTCTTTTGTGGCCATTTTGTTGTGCTTTGGTTATTGTGCTTTGTCCCTTGCCATGGAGAGGCAGGGGCTGATTTCATTTTGCAGGTTCTGGTTCAGTGACCACTCTAGTCGTGCGACAGCTCTATCCCATGCTGTCCTGTGTCACGCAACAGGATTGGTCACTGAGCTGTCTTCAGGTGCTGGTTTGAGGGTAGTCCCTTAAATCAAATTTGCGCAGTTGATTGTTGTATCCCTTATCCCCTATGAGAGTGTGTGTGTGTGTGTTTTCTCTTTTTCTTTTTTAAAATAAATAAAATAAAATAATAAAAAAAATTTGTTTTTCGTAAATAAAAGAACATAGTCATCCGCACACTACACCACATAGAATTAGAACCCTCGGGTGCGATTGACGGCATCGCGGACGGTGATAATATTTGCCTACGCTTGAGCGCCTAATGTCAAACCCATCCCCCTAGTGCGTTATAGGTGGCACCACACTTAAAACTTACCCACAGTTGGTTTTTGATACAACGTTTTTAATCACACCAAAATGAATTGTTTTGAAGCTTACAATAAGTCCTTATACCTTCCCTAAAACCTTGCTGTGAATACCCCGTCCCGATGCAACGCGCATTCGGAGGTTTAAAATAAATAATCATATAATGTCGGACCGAAATGGGATATTCATTAAGTGACACTCGATTTTAAACCATATTAAAAAATATTAGTTTGATTTTATGAGAGTCGCCACACCGCTTTGATATAGCCCAAAGCTTTGAAAAAAAGCTAAACATTTAATTGGGTTCGGGGGTCAAGTTACAACAGAAGAAGAAACGCTATCACTCCTATTGCCCGACGGATCGGTCTTTCTAGCATATGGGGGTGTTGGTTGTGTGCGGTGTTTACAGGAATAGATAGAAGAAACGGGATCATGCATAAGGAGGAGGGGAGAGAAAGAATTAATTGATGATCGCACCCTAGAACCTTTGAGTTAGGCCCTCGGAAGGTGCACTAATCAACGTTCATCCTTGGGGAATTGTTGATCATGGGATAATTATTACTAAGGTGGAAGGTAAGAAATAGTTCCTAGATCCATTGTATTTCTTGAACGAAACCTTAGATCATCCTCGGCTATGCATATTTAAATATATTGAAATAGTCCTAAATCTAGCATAAAGGCACAATTAAATATGTATTAAGCATGCAAGTAAATTATTCTAATATAGCAATAATAATAATAGGGAACAAAATATTAATAAAAGGCTTACCAATTGTAGCAAGACTTTGGGATCGAATCTAGGGCGATTCGAAGAATGTTGAGAGATGTACGGAAAGGAGAATCAAGTATAGTCTTGACTTCTCCGTGGGAAAATATGTTGTGTGACGATGTATGGAAAGGAAATTCAAGTATAGTCTTGACTTCCCTCTTGAAAATTGTGTGTGATGGAACAAATCAAGTGTAGTCTTGATTTCTCTTTTGAGAATCCGTGAGTTGTGGAAATAAAACAAGTTTAGTCTTGATTCGTATATCGAGAGAACGTGTGTGGGGAGATGAGGGGAAAAAACTCTGTCATGAGTGGGTACCGAGTGCACGTATTTATAGTGCTTCGGGAATTGGGCTGGACCAAGGAAAGGGTCGATCGGCCCTAATAATAAGGGTCGATCGGCGCTTTAAATAAAGGTCGATCGGCACCAAACATAATGGTCGATCGGCACTTAAAAATAATGGTCGATCGAACCCAAAAAATAAGGGTCGATCGGCACTATCTTCTGGCGTACTTTCCACACGTACGGCTGACGGCGGAGGGAACAGAATAAAAAGATTAATTTAGGGTTTGTTAATTAGATCGGGCCAGAATATTTAAAATACCCTTTTTTAGGACCGGGTACTAACAGTAGCCCCTCGGCGACGCTTCTTGTAAGACAAGTGGGGTCGACGATAAAAAATAGGATCCGTCCTGAAAAAAGGGATTTCAGGAGGTGGAATGATGAGCTTGCGGATGTGAGGTCTGGACTCGAGCTGAGTCGCAAATGAAAGATGACCAGGTAGGTCGAGCGGCTGAACCCACGTTGGGCTACCTACGTATCCTGAGAGGAATCAAGCCAAGTCGTAGTTCGGAAAACTGCCGGGGATAGAAATGAATGGGCATTAGTACTCTGAAGAATGGAAGACGCGTGGTGTCAAGGATACGTGACTGCACGGGAGTCACCCAAAGATTCGACTGTACGGGGAGTCACCCAAAGATTCGACTGTACGGGGAGTCACCCAAAGATTTGACGGTACGGGGAGTCACCCAAAGATTTGACGGTACGGGGAGTCACCTAAAGATTTGACTGTACGGGGAGTCACCCAAAGATTTGACGGTAAGGGGAGTCACCCAAAGATTTGACTGTACGGGGAGTCACCCAAAGATTTGACGGTACAGGGAGTCACCCAAAGATTTGACTGTACGGGGAGTCACCCAAAGATTTGACGGTATAGGGAGTCACCCAAAGATTTGACTGTACGGGGAGTCACCCAAAGATTTGACGGTACGGCGAGTCACCCAAAGATTTGATGGTATGAGGAGTTACGGCGAGTCACCCAAAGATTTGACGGTACGGGGAGTCACCCAAAGATTTGACTGTACGGGGAGTCACCCAAAGATTTGACTGTACGGGGAGTCACCCAAAGATTTGACGGTACGGGGAGTCACCCAAAGATTTGACTGTACGGGGAGTCACCCAAAGATTTGACTGTACGGGGAGTCACCCAAAGATTTGACTGTACGGGAGTCACCCAAAGATTTGACTGTACGGGGAGTCACCCAAAAAATAAGAATTTTGACTGTGTGGGAGTCACCCCGAAAAAAAGAATTTGACTGTGTGGGAGTCACCCCGAAAAAATAGGAATTTGACTGTGTGGGAGTCATCCCGAAAAAATAGGAATTTGACTGTGTGGGAGTCACCCCGAAAAAATAAGAATTTGACTGTGTGGGAGTCACCCCGAAAAAATAGGAATTTGACTGTGTGGGAGTTACACTGAAAAAATAGGAATTTGACTGTGTGGGAGTCACCCCGAAAAAATAGGAATTTGATTGTGTGGGAGTCACCCCGAAAAAATAGGAATTTGACTGTGTGGGAGTCACCCCGAAAAAATAGGATTTTTGAGTTTATAAATAATAAAAAGAGTAAGGATTTTTTGAAAAACGGAGGTTATTAAAGCCTGGTCAACTGCTTGGACCGAGGTGACGCGTACCGAGGCGGGGAAGAGAAAGGGTCGATCGGCCCTATCTCGTGATTGGCCAAGGACAGTTTGACGAGGATCGCGACGCTGAGATGAGATCTGGACCGCTCGTTGATCCATAAGAAACACAAAATAAAGTGCCGATCGGCCCTTCTTTTCATTGGTCGGATCTTCAGCCGATCGGCCTTTAAATCCGCCTATCTTCTTCTCCCTTTTACGCCTTCTTCTTCTCCTTTACGAACGCTGGGAGTCTTTTCGCCATTGTTACCAAACTTTTGAGATCTTGCCGAGGAAATTCTAGTGATTTTCTTGTTTTTGTGCTAAATTCGTGTAAGATTTGCCATGGATCCTCCAGATTGGGTCAACGATGTAATTTCCATGATAAATCGCCCAGATTTTCAATCCTTGGGCTCGTACACCGGCGGCGATATGGGTGGAGGTTTCTTTGGTCATGCCGGCGGTTATGGCGACGACGGTGCTGGTGGCAGTGGAGGCGGTAATGGCGGTTTTGGGAGTGATTATGGAAATATCGGTGGTGGTTTTGATGGTGGTTATGGTGGTTATGGTGGTGGCTTTGATGGCAGCCATGGCGGCAGTCACGGCGGTCACGGCGGCAGTTATGGTGGCAGTCACGGCGGCAGTCATGGTGGCAGCGGTGGTGGTCACGGCGGTCACGGCGGTAATGGCGGCGGCAACGGTGGTGATGATGATGAAGAGGGAGGTGATCACGACGCCGGGGAGAGCGATAGGAGTGACGCTGGCGGGGATCTTGAGGCTAGGAGGCGACGGGCTTCTCGCAACTACAGACCTTCGAGGCTGCATTTTTCGTTGCATAATCAGTCTGATTTTTATGCGGGCTTGGATTTTCACGGGTCCACGGGACTTCTCTCCCATGTTGGGATAAAGGTACAAGAATTTTTAACGAGATAATACATGCATGTATCAAGTGTTATAATTTAAATGCGAGTAATGTAACGTACCTGTGCTGTGTTTACCTGCAGGGGAAGAAGATGAAGGGATGTAGCTCCCTTAAGGCGGTAGGAGAGTTGTGGGCATCTTTGCCGGTTGGCGAAGGTGGTCCTCGTGAGAGGGTACAGAGCTTGGGGCTGGCTCCCTTTTTTGACATGGTCCTACAGATGGGCCAGACTAGGAAGTGCACCGCTGTGGTGAAGGCGTGTCGGGAGTTCTGGTGGGACACGACACATACCTTCCATTTGAGTTGGGGTGAGGCCACGATTACTCCCACAGACTTTGCTGTTCTTACCGGCTTGAGGTTCACGAACATAGCACTTCCTTACGATGATACCCTTTATGCCGATTCGGCTTGTCAGGTCCAGTTGTTTGGTGCTAGCTTGGGCTCGAGTAAGAATTTCGGTGTTGATGCGGGGAAGCTGTATAAGCTTGTTAGAGCGGCCATTGGTCGGTATAGAGTTGGCCAGTACGGGCTTGATGCGCTTGTTCGAGGATTCCTCTGGTATGGCTTCTCAGTGGCCCTCTTTCCCAACTCAGGCCCAGTATGTCGGTTTTCTTTGTTGGGTGCCTTGGAGGATCTGAATCTGGTGCGAGACATCTCCTGGGGAGGGACCGGCTTGGCCGAACTGTATCGGGCCCTGGATACTGTCTCGAGGTCTAATACCTCTTCCTTTGACGCTTTTCAGTTTGTTCTGGAGGTATGTCAACTTTTGTCATTTTTATTGTCCTTTAACTTATTACTTGTCTTTCTGTCTTTATAAATATCTGCTTTCCGTGTCTTTTGCAGGCGTGGGTCTATGAGATTTTCAGTGCTGCACCATTTACTTTGCATGACCAGACCCGGGATGTGCCTGTCTTGCGTTATTGGAGGAAGGAAAACCGGATTGAGGGGGCCCAGAAGACGGTCCGCGAGTCTGAGCTGAGGGCTGTTCTCGATGGTCCCTGTACGATCGAGTTTTTGCTTTACCCTTGGACTCCCGAGGCTTCAGAGACGGTTGGTGCTGTCCGGGATGTGACTGCTTCCCGTAGATTGTTGGTTGGTTTTCTTGCTGATGAGATGTACTTGGGTGAGTAGGTGGCGAGACAGCATTATGCGTGGGCTCTGCTTTATGTGCCCCAGCATCCTCCCAGGAATATGTGGTATCCCAACCGCTTGGCGAGGAGGGCGGAGTATCTGCAGGGGATCCCTTCTTCTGAGTTTCAGCTTGATATGGATTATATGACTTTCGTGGAGCATTTTTCTGAGGTCACCGCAGGGTGGCGCGAGGCTGCTTGAGGTCTGCCGGTATAGAGAGCGAGGCTTAGTTATCCCCGAGGCGATGGAGTCTTTGGACATACCGAGATTGTAGACATGCCTCCGTTTCCCGACCATTTCTTTGTGCAGATGGGCAACGGGTAGGTGAGGGTCGATTTGACGCCCACAGAGGCTGACGAGGTCGAGGCTGCTCAGCTTCCTCCAGATAGTGCCCGCGGGGTATACCTCTTACTTTTCCCTTTTATGCATCGATTATTATGTCTTAGCCATGGTGTGACTCTCGCGCCTGATTTTGCAGGTTACCCGGGATTCCTATGTGCGGGCGTGAGGCGAACTAATATCTTGGCCGTCTGGCGAGGAGTGCAATGCGAGCACTTTCTTGCCAATCCCGGAGGTCGGTGGACGTGGATCCAGTGCAGCGGAGGCAGCGATCCCATGATGAGGGTAGTTCGACCTCTAGATTTTCCCGTGGTCGCGCTTCGACCTCCCGTCGGGGTCATTAGGGCTTTTTATTTTGTAATTCCTGTAGGGAAAAAAGTAGGAAAGAAACATGCAGACTCTATTTTGATGCTGACTCACTGATGTAATGCAAATGCTTTATGTACAAGTTTAATGAGTTAATTTGAATGTTAGTATTTTCTATTTATGGACATTTTCCATTTTGTACACTGCAATGAGAAGTTATCCTAGAAATCGACGTGTCAGGACGTCACCCTATGGTTTAGAGAGGAGTTTTGCCTTTTAGGCTCGATGCTAGGGTTTTGGGAGGCATTTGTCACCTTGGCTTGAGGCTAGGGTTTAGAAAGGTACTTGAACAAGGTAATTTGAGCTGAAAGGTTATGGTTTAAGCAAGGCGAGGCTGAGTGGGTGTCTATGGTAGAAGATGGGATTGGGTAAGCTTGATGTCAGGTAAGGGCGGGGACCGAGTCATCTTGATAAACTTGAAGATTTTGAAAATTTGTGGAGACCAAAGAGTGATTTTGTAAACAAGGTGCTAAAGAGGATAGCATTTTGAAAGCATGTTTATTTGATAAGGAGGCCTTATCATTAATTACATTTCTAACTAACTCAAAGAGTTTGCCACATGGTGATCTTGATGACAAGGGATGTCCTTCTTGCTAGATATGACTTCGTTGGAGCCCTAATTCTTGTTAGAGCCTTTGGCCTTTTCTGAAGAACCACATCATTATCCTGTTTCCGTTGAGGGAGTCCCGATGTTTGATGAGGTGACCATGGCGAAGCCCCAGTCGATGATGCAAGGCAAACTTGAAGGGAATGGCGAAGCCCCAGTTGATGATGCCAAGCAAACCTGAAGGGAATGGCGAAGCCCCAGCTTGGAGAGATTCGATGTATCCCTATTGCAGACAGAGTCATCTTGTAGCCACGGAGGCGACCCATCGTTTCGAACCACAGTCAATCAGTCACTTGGACAAGACTTGGAAATGTATATGTGCAGGGGGCACATTTTTCGAAGGTGGGAATGGATCCCGAACTTGTGTATGTCACTCTCGCTTTTGGGTTTGACTCTTTTGGGAGAGTATAGGCATCACAAGGTGCGGAAAAGTGTATGGAAGCCCCTGCTGACAGAAAGACAGTGTTTGGCTCTTCCTAGATTGTAGAAAAGAAGACTTGTCGAGACATTTGAAGAATTGTTTTATTCAGAATTATATTTTGATTGCTCGAGAATGGACCTTACTGATTGGTTTATCAAATTCCAATTATATAAGTAAACAAATAATGACTGCTTTGATTAGAAGTTGGAACAAGAGAGAGAGAATTGATTGATGGTGAAATCTGGCTTGACTTTAGAAGGAGAAGGATGTTTCGTTGTTACTTGCTGTTCTGGGCTGTTCGGTGGTAATTGTAGTGCGGGCTGCCGCTGCATTGATCTTCTTTATGAGAAAGGATGAAAAATAGAAAAAAGATTGGAAGAAAAGATTGGGAGAAAAAAGACTGTGATGGAAGAAAAGGTGGGATTTGACTGATTATAGCCCCTTCTATTTTTCTGTCTTTCGAGTTAAGATTCGTTGTTCCTTTGTTTTCGCAAGCCGAGGGGAGTAGTCCCTGGCGCGCGTCTCCTTGCTTTTACCGGAGTGCCGCTGAGAGGCACGGATGTGAAGCCCTAGTGGGACTTTTGCAGACCGTGTTTGAGGAGTCGAATGAACGATTTTCAAGAATAGGACGAGTTCCCAAACTTGGAGAGAGTACGTAATATGCTCACGTGGGATAACAAGTGACTCAAGATGAGAATACCATCCGGTAGCAGTTGTAGCTGGGCTTTAGGTTGCGATCGACCATTTAGGTGATGCTTAATATGGCCTCTTAAAATGAGAGGTCGGCTGGGCCTTTTGCTGAGAGGTTGGTTTGAGGGATGTGTTTGGAATTTCTAAGATGAAGGGATTTTCTTGTTGTTGCTTCTTCAGAATCTCTAAGAGTGAGGTTAACTTTGATTTTGATAAGGTCAAGGGTGGTGATGGAATCCTCTAAAAGTGAGAGGATGGACTTGGAATTGGTTTACGGGATTTGTCCAAGAGGGAATCTTTGTTGCTTCTTCTCGCGAGTTTGTTGTGATTTCAGCAGGTAACTTGATCACGATAGGACCTTCGCTCGATGTCTCATTTTCACAACCTTTGGGATGGGAGGTTCACTTCGGGGTGATGAAGGGTTTTTTTTTTTTTCAAACACCCTCTTATCGAGAAAAGCCTTCGGATTTGTTTGCTCGCGATAGACCCTAGCGCATGCCTTAGGATGTGTTTGCCTTTTCCTTCTTGGGCTTGGAGGTGGTCCTTTCTTTTGTGAGTCGAGGGAGCCTCTTGTATGAGTTTCTTTTGCATTCCGCCTTTCTTGAGCTTGGAGGTGACTACTTCCTTTGTGAGTCAGGGGAGCCCCTAATATGGGTTTCTTCCTTAGGGTTTCAAAACTTGTCGATCTTGAAATGAAAGGGTATTATTTAGTGAGGATAAGGTTATGGCTTCCTATGGTGAGAGGTTCAAGCTTCAATCGCTACTGGATGGCATTCTATAAAGAGTATTTAAAATAAATGCAGACTCATTTAACCGACTTATTAAGTAAGGCAAAATATATTCAAACCATGAGAAAGATATGTGAGCATATTCAACGAAAGCTTAACGATCAAATGGAAAAACAGAGGAGACGCGAGATTGGGGGGTTGGTGAGCCCCAAGTTGATATTCATGTAGCACTTGCGAAGGATAAGAACAACTCTTTGCATCTTCTTTAAATTGCAGTGGCGTGAGCAGCTATTTTCTGATGATGAGCAACAACGGTCTTTGTGCTTGTCTTGACCATATGGAAAGGAGGTCAAGCGGGGGAGAGTGTATTTGGGGAAGTGTATGCTCGAGGGAGCATAGAGGGTGTGTACAAGGAGAGGGTCTGGAGATAGTGTATGAAAAGTATATGGTGGAGTATGGGGAGAGTGTATGAGATAAGGGTGTGTAGAGATGGTGTATATGAGGAAAGGACAGGGAGTTGTTTATTCCAATCAAAGCATTCATTTTTATTTTATTAGCCGGTGAGTTTATCAGTGAGATTAGCAATCAAGTGATAATTATAAATAAGACAATCTTCTTGAAAGTAATGCGAGATTATGTCTCAAGTCTAGAGAGAAAAGAAAGAAAGACTCTTTTATTATTGAAATAACTGATCTAAAGTGGACATTACATATCAATGCCCAAAGTGAACGTAAGAAAGACACACTAGAACCTACTAAATGAATGAATCTAAATCTTCCCTTGGAGGGCGAGGGTTCCTTCATCAATGAGGCCTTGGATTTTCCCTTGGTTGATCAATCTTTGAATTAAATGCTTCAGTTGCACACATTTGTCAGTGGTATGCCCGGCATACTTGTGGTATCTGCAAAACTTGGATTCATCCAAGTTAGCTCTCTTGTTAACAGGCTTGTAGTTCTCGAGTGGCTTGATCAAATTCTTTCCCACCAAAATGTCAAAGAATTCACCCACAGGCATTCCTAAGTCATCGAAATGTTCCTTGCCGATTTTCTTCTCTTGGATTGAATTTGGGGGTGACTTGGGTATTGGTGCCCTTCGTTGGTTGGTGGCTATAGCAGGCATCCTGAAGGAGAAATTTTGATGCGTTGAACCATAAGCATGTGGATGGTAGGGACCCTAGAATTGAACAGGAGGAGGAACTCTTCTCAAGTATTCTTGGATGTAGGACAAATGGTGCTGCTCAATTTCATGCATGTCTTTGAGGAGGTTGATCACTCCCATCCTCATGTTTGAGACTTCTTTGAGGGCTTCAATGCTTTTCTCCAGAGACATGATGTAGAATTCTGTAAGAACATATGGCAGAGTCAAACCAATGAGTTGAATTAGACTTATAATTTATCTTAAGGCATCTTTGAGAAAAATAGTTGATCTCCACAATTTGAGAGTATGATCGGGCTGAAGTTGCCTACGTAACCCTTACCATTTAAGATACGAGTCTCAGGTCACCGTAGTTCGAGGGGGGGGCCCCGATTGGTGATACAACCAGGTTTAAGTTTAGAGGAAGAGAGAGGATGAATGTAAAAGAGGAAGAGGAAGATGACTCGATCCTTGGTCAAATGAGGGTGAGCTAATTGGACTTGGAGGAGGATTGGCCTTGGTGGTAAGTTGGCTTTGGTAGGCCCTAGATGGTGGTTTGGTCGAGAGAGGTTTGCCCTAGGTGGATTTTTGGCTGAAAGGTGCTAGAGATAAGAATCTAAACCATGGATGGTTTTAAGGCTAAGGGAGCAGACTATGGAAGGTTCAAGAGATGAGAGGTAGAACTTTGAAGGGTCCTAGATTGAAGGATAGTTAAGCATTTTATTTACAAAAAAGCCCTCTATTTTTATAGAACCTACTCTTGGTTGGAAGGGATACCCCTTTTTCGCAACTAACTAAAGGTCCTAAAGTGGTGGATCCTAACGACTAACCGTCTCATATAGACATTTAATATGATATTTATGGAAAGTACTACAGACCTATGACAGGACAAGATCTTTTAACAAGCACTCAAACTTACATGGCACGTCCTTTAAAAAGAAATCGATTTTTTAGTGCCTTTTTTCTCTATAGATCTTGACTTATCACTGATTCGTAGTGACATAACATAAAGACCCTATTAATTGTCTATATAAAAAAAACTAGTCAAACCAACCGGTCACATGGAGTGTATTCCTAGCAAAGTGGGTGACACAAGGGTTAGATTTCAGGCTCCCACCGTGCAGCCGAAGCGCACTGATGAGTGGATGGCCAAGTGAGACTCGGAAGGGAGGCGACATGATCACCACACTTCCCGCACTTTGGCTTCTCCGATGGGTTGAAGGGTGTCTGTGCAGTGTGACACGGACTCTAGTGGTAGTGTGAGGTAAAAAGTCTAATTCTTTTTTTTAAAAAAAAAGAGAAAGATTTTTTTTATTTTTATGAGATGCATGCATGCAATGCAACAGTTAAGAACAGAAAAAATAGAAAAAGAAAGCAAAATACATCACCATAAAAGAAAACGAAAGTCTGACCCACTAAGTTTGAAAAAGTTTCAAAACAGTCCCCAGCGGAGTCGCCACTGTGAATACCCCGTCCCGATGCAACGCGCATTCGGAGGTTTAAAATAAATAATCATATAATGTCGGACCGAAATGGGATATTCATTAAGTGACACTCGATTCTAAACCATATTAAAAAATATTAGTTTGATTTTATGAGAGTCGCCACGCCGCTTTGATATAGCCCAAAGCTTTGAAAAAAAGCAAAACATTTAATTGGGTTCTGGGGTCAAGTTACAGCAGAAGAAGAAACGCTATCACTCCTATTGCCCGACGGATCGGTCTTTCTAGCATATGGGGGTATTGGTTGTGTGCGGTGTTTACAGGAATAGATAGAAGAAACGGGATCATGCATAAGGAGGAGGGGAGAGAAAGAATTAATTGATGATCGCACCCTAGAACCTTTGAGTTAGGCCCTCGGAAGGTGCACTAATCAACGTTCATCCTTGGGGAATTGTTGATCATGGGATAATTATTACTAAGGTGGAAGGTAAGAAATAGTTCCTAGATCCATTGTGTTTCTTGGACGAAACCTTAGATCATCCTCGGCTATGCATATTTAAATATATTGAAATAGTCCTAAATCTAGCATAAAGGCACAATTAAATATGTATTAAGCATGCAAGTAAATTATTCTAATATAGCAATAATAATAATAGGGAACGAAATATTAATAAAAGGCTTACCAATTGTAGCAAGACTTTGGGATCGAATCTAGGGCGATTCGAAGAATGTTGAGAGATGTACGGAAAGGAGAATCAAGTATAGTCTTGACTTCTCCGTGGGAAAATATGTTGTGTGACGATGTATGGAAAGGAAATTCAAGTATAGTCTTGACTTCCCTCTTGAAAATTGTGTGTGATGGAACAAATCAAGTGTAGTCTTGATTTCTCTTTTGAGAATCCGTGTGTTGTGGAAATAAACCAAGTTTAGTCTTGATTCGTATATCGAGAGAACGTGTGTGGGGAGATGTGGGGAAAAAACTCTGTCATGAGTGGGTACCGAGTGCACGTATTTATAGTGCTTCGGGAATTGGGCTGGACCAAGGAAAGGGTCGATCGGCCCTAATAATAAGGGTCGATCGGCGCTTTAAATAAAGGTCGATCGGCACCAAACATAATGGTCGATCGGCACTTAAAAATAATGGTCGATCGAACCCAAAAAATAAGGGTCGATCGGCACTATCTTCTGGCGTACTTTCCACACGTACGGCTGACGGCGGAGGGAACAGAATAAAAAGATTAATTTAGGGTTTGTTAATTAGACCGGGCCAGAATATTTAAAATACCCTTTTTTAGGACCGGGTACTAACAGTAGCCCCTCGGCGACGCTTCTTGTAAGACAAGTGGGGTCGACGATAAAAAATAGGATCCGTCCTGAAAAAAGGGATTTCAGGAGGTGGAATGATGAGCTTGCGGATGTGAGGTCTGGACTCGAGCTGAGTCGCAAATGAAAGATGACCAGGTAGGTCGAGCGGCTGAACCCACGTTGGGCTACCTACGTATCCTGAGAGGAATCAAGCCAAGTCGTAGTTCGGAAAAGCTAGGGGATAGAAATGAATGGGCATTAGTACTCTGAAGAATGGAAGACGCGTGGTGTCAAGGATACGTGACTGCACGGGAGTCACCCAAAGATTCGACTGTACGGGGAGTCACCCAAAGATTCGACTGTACGGGGAGTCACCCAAAGATTTGACGGTACGGGGAGTCACCCAAAGATTCGACTGTACGGGGAGTCACCCTTGTGGGCATGTTGCCAATGCAACATGGTTTCACGTGGGGACATGTCACTCCCGTGGCATGTTCTAACAAGAGATCATGCCGTTGTCACCATGCACCAACGAGAGGTCATGCCGGATTTTTCTTTGAAATTCTTCAAGAATACCCGTTATGCTGCCCAAATTTCCCCTAAAATTTGGACCACCTCTCCGTCCCGCACCGTGTTAGGTCTTGGTTAGGTATCATTACCTATTATAAATTTCAATGCAAAGCATTTAGTGTGATTTGAATGTTATGTCCTTAGGTTTCCCCAAGGTGTAGTTTGCGTGAATAAAGGTTTATCCTTTCCCAACCGTACTTAGGAATTAAAACACTGATATATACTTGAACATAAATAACTTTATTTGCGCGAGTTCATCCCTCTTTTCCTCTTCCCTCTCCCATATTTCCTCAAAATCTCCCTTCAATGCCTTACCATTCCGTATCTACCCTCTGTAGTTGTAAAAAGTTGGGTGCGTGCTCTGATATCCAGTGCTCGTTTGGTTCGCGTCTCCGGGATAGTTGCAGTTCCTACGAAGTTCTCATCTGTTCTGATATTCGAGATGTCTGGTGCAAAAGATATATCATCCGCTCAGTCTGGAATTCCTCTTACGTCGGGTCAGTTGGACATGAATGATTTGTCAGTGGCAGAGCTGCGAGCTGCTCTTGAGGCTGCCATGGTTTGTGAATGCAAGGCCCAATTGCTTGCCCAAGTTGCTAAAGCCCGAGAAGAAGAAACGCACGCTAGGTTTGTAGAAGCGATGCACGTCCGAGGGATCACAATAATTCGTCACAAAGATGGGTCGTACGAAGAGATCATTGGTGCTAGTAGTGTTGAGCATGGAACTGGAAATGTGATGAAAGGGATAAATGAGGATGAGCAGGATAAGATTCTTCCCCGGCACCTCAAGTGGTCCAGGCTCAGATTCTGGATGGACAACCGATCCTCGAGGCTTTTAGTTCTCCTAATCAATATGGGTTGCAAAGTCAGTATCAGCAAGATTCCCAAGGATCATGTCATTATGTGAACAGTTATTTCAACCAGAAGGGATCGCTGCCACTCCACTCTGACCAAACTCCTCTTCAAGGAAGTGTTTATCAACCACCGATGAGTTCATATGGATTCAACTTATCATCTCCGCAAGATCAGCGTTCAGGACCAGCCTCGTACGTAACTGTGAATCAAATGTCTTTCATTCCTACCGTGAATCCTATCCAGCAAGGGACGCCAATACCCGAGTCCCCTCCAAAGATAGCTCAGATGGAAAGGAAGAAATCGTACTGGGGTAATTTGGGCATGCCTATGAACCAATTCCTCAAGGTTTTGGTGAGCGGAGGACTGGTTCAGCCATTAGTCAACTATAGCCCTCCTCATAACAACGTAAAGCTGGATCCAAGCAAATATTGCTACTATCACCGATATCCTGGCCATACCACTTATGAATGCAGACAGTTGAGGGTGATCATCCAGGAACTCATTGACAAAAGGAAGATAGAAATGGGTTCTCATGAGGAAAGTGGTGTCCAGAATCGTGGTCGGTTTCCACCGCGCAAACAGCGAGAATTTGATGACCTGGGAATAACAACCGAGGAAGCTTTCAATGGGTTGATGCGAAGGGGAATGATAAAGCCGCTTGATAATTATCGTCCCATCAAACCCAATCCGGATTTGGATCGCAGCAAGTATTGTTACTATCATCAATATCCTGATCACGTCACCAATGATTGCACCCTTCTAAAAGTACTCATTCAAAAGTTGGTTGACGAAGGAAGAATTGAGAAAGCTCCTCCCAATGTGATTACCAATCCTTTTCCGCAGTTTCAAGGACCTCCCATGTGAAGAAATCAGTCAGTCAGTCATCGTAGGGTCTTAGATTGTTTTATTTTGATAGCGAGTGTCTCTTTTATGATTCGAGTCTATTATATCCATGTTATGAGTCTTTTTATTTCAATGATAAAAATATTTGTTTCTATTCTTGCTAGACTCGAGACATCACTTGCACACCTACGTTACATTTAATTGAAATGGTCTTATTCCACATGATCACTTGTGCTGCTCAATTACTAATGCATTGAAATGACTAATGTTTAAATTGATCGGAGTGAGAAAATCGACCGACATCCTTCTCAAATTGGGGCTTGCCAACTCCCCACCTCGTTTCTCATATGCTCACATATCTTCCATCGTCCTCACCATCTCGTTGCTTGATGAATTTGCATAGATCTTCCTCAAAGTGAGCTAAAGCAAGCAACGAAAACTTAGTCTCGTTTAGATTATCCGGTAAGGGCTGTGGCTGAAACCTTCACCCTTAGGAAAACCATTACCTCAACCCACTAAATAATGCCCCTTCATTTCAAGATCGGCATATTTGAAACCCATCTAGCCATCTCCAGAAAGAAGACGGACTATCCTTGGGGCTCCCATGATTTAAAAGAAGATCGACCATCTCCAAGTACAAAGAGCGGCGGAAGGCAATGATCCATCTTGGGGACTAGCTGAAATTCTCCTCTCAAAAACAAAATAAAAAAAAAAAAGAAAGACAAAAATACAAAAAAAAAAAAACAAAAAAAAAAGAAGAAGAAGAAAAGAAAGAGAGCCTAGTCCCTAGCGATCCTCTCGAAAGCAAAAGTCAAAGAATCCGGTCGTTACTCAAGAGGAGTCTCAGAGTGAATAAAAAGACAGCATGGATGTCCCCTCAACCTTCCAAACCCAAGCCCAAGCCGTTCTCTCAATTTTAGAGGATATTCCCATTACCATTACCCTTGCCATTGGCAAAGCCAATTTTGACCTCTCACTCTTAGAGGCAATCAATTCCCTCACCTTAGAAATCCCAAACACATCCCCAGAAAGCCAATCTCTCATCTTTAGAGGTTCAGTCAGCAAAAGGCCTAGCCGACCTCTCGTCTTAAGAGGTCATGATATTCCGAATCACCCAAAAGCCGATCGAAACCCTGAAACCCAGTTGCAATTCCTACCGGATAGCAGTCTCACTCTAACATCTTCAAGAGGCAAATCAAATCAACTCTTCGTTGCCTGTTTGAGCCGGAGCCAAATCCATCCCGGCTCAAAGGATCGTCAATCGAAGATTGTGCAAATTCCATTCGTTCATTCGACGTTTCATGTGAGCATGTTTCATTTCTCCTCGCAAAACACCTCCCATGAATGTCCCACTGGGGCTTCGCATCTGTATCCTTCATCGACGTTCCAAAGAAACTTGTGCGTCAACTCTCCAGAGCTCAGAAAATCTGGTCCTCTCAAGGACCATCTCCATACACAGATCCACTTTCCATCATTCGAAATTTGATTCTCGATATCAGTTGGTTCTCTCCTCATGATTAATTGAAACGTTTGTTCATATCAGGATTGGTGATTGAATAACCCGAACATCAACAAAGGGTTTTAAGCAGCCTTATGATCATCGCGAATAAGACAGGTTTTCAAGTGTCTCGGCAAGTCTTCTTCTCTACATTTTTAGGAATATAGAGCTAAACACTGTATTTCTGTCAAGCAGGAGCTTCCATACACTTTTCCATACCTTGTGATGCTTATACTCTCCCAAAAGAGTCAAACCCAAAAGCGAGGGTGTCATACAAAAGTTCGGGAGCCATTCCCACATTTTGAAAAATGTGCCCCTGCGCGTAAACATTTCCGAGTTTTGTCCGTCGACTGATTGACTGAAACTTGAAGAACAATCTCTTCCTTGGTTACATGATGTGTTGTCTGCAATGAGGCTACGTGTCAAACTGGGGCTTGGTCAAAGAAGAAGAATGATGTGTGCATTTGTGCAGTTCCCGAGGCTGGCTATATAATCTCGATCCTTGGGAATGGATTTGTTACTTAAGGCCTACTTCATGGTGGGGCTGCTGAATTTCATACCCTAAGCAAAATGGAGAAGTTTTGAGGCAATATGGAAGCTTAGTTTGGAAGACCTGTCAGTATGACTTGTTATGTCACGCGACAAAATGTGCACATGCTGTCCTGGGTCGTGCGACACCATGAGCCCAACACCGCACATCGTAGCCGCAACTGCTTTCGCACTGTGGCACGCCCGACTTGTTCAAGAGCTGCAATTATCAACCATCCTACAATAAACCTGGGAGAGGGGTTCATTCAACTCGTATACACATTCACCATTCACATACAAACCACATACGCATTCCACAATCCAAACCATACACATCAATGCCATAACCATTCAACATTCATTCCCACCTTCCCAAAATTGGACTCGTGCAAATGACAAAGATAACATAAGATAATAATAATGTGCTAAGTCTAGGAAGTGCAAAGAAAATAAGTTTGTACAAAAGAAAGAGGAGTGTTTGTCTGTTTCCTTCAAAAGGGTACAACAATAAAAAAAGGAGCTGTGATTTGGTCCAAGAGGCTACTCCGAGCCATCACCTTCCGAAGCGTAGTCACCTCCTCCACCATCTTCAGAATCATCATCGTCATCACCATCACCCTCGCTATCCTCCCCATCCGCATCATCTTCCTCAGCCTGTGCAGGACCCGAATCAACAACTGGGCCTTGGTAAACAATGGGATCATCATGGAAAAAATCATCAACAACGGGGATGACATGGGTCTCAATCTCGTAAGGGTCAACAGGAACATCCTCACTCTCATACTCTGAACTAGAAGGACTGGGGGGACGGCGAGATGCGTTCTTGGTCCTGGGTTTATGCTGATCATCTACAGCCGTATCAGTCTGAGCCCTCTTCCTATCGAGCAAATTGGGTGTAGAATCATCATCATCAGAGCTCCGAGCCAGGCACCACTCCCTCCAATAACGAGCACTCCTCTCCAGCTGCTCGATCATATCCAGGGATCCAGTGTAATATCGAGCAAAGCTCTAACAGATATCAGCCGAGACCTGGTACAATCAAGCAAAATAGGAATCAGAGGCAAGTCATGACAAAAGGCAAAAGATATAAGCAGTTCAAACAGCAAAGAGGGGAGAAATAGTACTTACAGAATGGGTGCCCTCCGGGAGCCGAAAATGAGGATGGATCATACTAATATCAAGAGGAGCCCGTTTCAGGTAATCCCCATCCTGGAAATCAACAAACGCAGGACGTAAGGGCGCGTCCGCCATAAATCCAGCAGAAGGGCCTGCACCCTGAGCACCACGTCTCAGCTCTACCTGCGGTGACCTCAATCTCGTCGCCACAAAAGCTCTGTAATCTCCCTCAATAATATGGTTAAAAGCAGCATCTCCCCGGATCAAAATAGCCAGATCATCTAGTTTCTGGGGAAACCACATATCCGCTGGAGGATCAACTGGGACCCTAGCAATACTGCCCGGACCGTGCTGTCTACAGACTCTCTCTCCTAAGTACAAGGCATCACCAGATAGGCCCACAAGCAGCTTGCGGCACTCAGTAAAGTGCACAGCATGTCCTAGATCGAGCTCATCATATCGACCGGCCCAAGGGAACAGATTCAGGCTCCCGGGAGTCCCTCGCAAACAGATCATGCTGTTCGGGTAAGAGGTCGTCACCCGTCCTCTGGTATCAGCTGACCGTACCTTCTGCCGCGCATCCTTCACCCAGCGTCTAAGGGCAGGAAGCAAAGTAGCTGGATACTCATCCTGGACCTGCCAGGCATAGCAACCAAATACCTCATAGGCCCAAGCCTGAAACAGAAAGATCAAAATGAGTCAGACAATAGTAATAAATGACAGAAAGAAAGAATATCCAAAGAGATGAAGTCAGATTGGGAAATACCTCAAAATCCAAATGGCAGCAGTTGAAGATCTTCGCCTCCCCCTACTGACATCATCCAAGGCCAGGTACAGCTCAGCGAGTCCGGCCTCTCCCCAAGATAGGGACCCCATGGCATCCCATGTCCTCAAAAGCTCCAACAAAGAAACTAAAGCAGAAGATGTGTCGTTGATGAAAAGCATGTCAGAGAAACAAACCCACACAAACGCTCTAGCCAACCTCTCGGCCCTCAACCGGTCCTCCTCAGTATCAGCCAAATCAGCCGGATAATCTCGACTCTGCACAGCAACATGGCTATGAAGCTCCCCCAGCTCGTACTCGTTCCCCTTCTAATCCTGGGGAACAAAGCCGATCAGCTCCATGAAGTATGCCTCAGTGGGAGGCTGAGGATCAGCAGCAGGTGCAGGCTCCTCTAGGTAGAGAGGCTCGACAGTAAATGGTAACCCGTGATAGCAGCAAAATCATAAGGCGTAACCGTCACCTCTGCCCAAGAAAAGTGAAAGGAGTGGGTAGTCTCCCACCAGAACTCTCGGAACGCCTTCACCAGCTGTACGCTTCGCTGCGTATCCCCGATGGCCTTCGCCATCTCAAAGAACCGACCAAGCTCGGCAGCATACACCATGCCCTTAGGCGATCGTGTACCGGCTCACGGGCCGCTGTGCAAGAGGTCCCACACTCGCCAAATGACCTCCGCGAGCCCCGGCACGCAATCCCTGCAGATAAATACAGCTCAGGTATGAATATCTCATTATGTCAATCAATACCCAGTTTACATAAAAGCAGCCATTTTGGACTTTGAATGTGTTTTCCCCTTTTCCAAGCAAAATTAGGGTTAAATCATTTAACATGCATCCATAATTTTTCCTAGTTCAGATTCGTGCAACAAATTCATGATTTCACAGGCAAAGTTCAAACTTTTTGACATGAAACCCAATTCTCAAAGCAATGAATAACAAGGGTTACAGAAGTACCGTGTTCTTCTTCTCGGGCACAGACATATGCTCCTTAAGCTGTGGATAGAACTCTCCCCTCACGGCCAAAAGGATGAAGGGTCGTTGATTCCACAAAACCCCCTTCCTGCGAGCGACCAACTGAGCTTGTTGCGGCCCCTTCTTCGTAGGGCGTGATCGAGGAGGCATTATTACAAGCGAACACTAGATTGAACCTTGGATTCCCTTAATTCTCCAATCAATTCGCGTGTAACCTTGCTTATTCCCTCAGAGCTGCTCGTCTCCCTCCCTAAATTGTAAATTTCAAATGGCGAATGTTCAGCGTTATAAGGGTCTATCCATATGCTTTATGACGTCGTGCGACACAACGTGACCCCTTGGCCAAATTTCCCAAAACCACCCCTGAGGTTTGTTGATTTACACTTTAACCCCTGAGGCATGCTTCGCAGTTTCCCCCGCAGGTACAACAATCAACTGAGCATCATCAAATTTCGAGGACTGTCCCTCAGCCAAAGCCAAGACAAAGAATCCAAATCTAGCAGTCTCCCCGAGCAACGTTCATCAGTATCACCGGCCTCGCCACCAAAGCATCAGCAAAAGCCCGCTCCCTAGCAAGCAAAATCCCCATACCTTACCAAGCAAAGCTCGCGACTCCAAAAGTCAACCAACCATCACCAGAGGCCATCCCGCACTTGGAAAAACCAGCAAGCCACCAACAACAGTGATCTAAGCCCCTCCAGCAGCCAACACCACCAACAGCAATAGTAGCATGAGGCCCCCGGCAGCTACACCTATCCCCAGCAGAATCGACAGCAGCGTGAGTCCCCTGGCAGCTACTCCCCATCAGCAGTGGTATGAGTCCCTCCGGTATCCACGACCGCCATCAACAGTAGTGTGAGTCCCCTGGAAGCTACTCTTTACCAACACCCCGTGGTATGAGTCCCTCTGGCATCCACGACCCTCAGCAACAGTAGCATGAGACCCTCCGGTAGCTACTCGCCCCCATCAGTTGCAGCATGAGTCCCTCCGGAAGCTACAATCGAACACTCAGCAACAGTAGCATGAGACCCTCCTAGCCTACTCGCCCTATCGGGCGATGAGTCCCTCCGGCAGCTACAACCGAACACCATCAGCAGTAGCATGAGACCCTCCGGAAGCTACTCGCCACCATCAGTTGCATCATGAGACCCTCCGGCAGCTACAACCTTTTACCATCCGCAGTAACATCATTCCCTCCGGCAGCTACAGGTAAGCACAGCAAAGGTATGAAAGCCCATCTCTACCCTTTCTTGCTTCTTGTCAGTTTCGCTTCCGAACTACGATTTGGCTTGATTCCCTCCTAGGGTTACGTAGGAATCCTTTCTCCAAAGGTCCAGCCATCCGATCTCACCAGATCATTGTCCCGACATCCGATCTCCCAGATCGTTGTCCAGCCCTCCGCCTTATCCCCCTGCCGCTCATTAGGATTGGGTCTTATTTTATCGACAACCTCACTTCTTCCATAAGTGACGTTTCCGAGGGGCTCTGTAAGTACGCCAATCCAATTCGCTACCCTTTTAGGTGCATTTTAATATGATAAAATTGCATTAAGGGGTGTTTTGGTTAATTCCCGGGCTATTTCGAGACTTTCGGAAACATTCCATAAGTTTCTCGCGAAGGAAGTACCTTTTGGCACTTTGCTCATGCTAAAGGACCTGCAGGGAATAAACCTTTTTGGACCTTTTGGGTATTTGCTCAGAATATTCGAGAAACTGGTTTTGGCGCCAAAAGCAGTTGGTGACACCTTGTGTCACGCGACAAGTCGAGGCTTGGAAAATGGTTACATGAGGTCGTGCGACACACAGTGACCATCAACTGCAGCCTATAAATAAGACCCTACCCCTCTCAGAAAATGATCCCAACTTCCACATACTGTTACTCTGCCAAAATTGGAGCATAACACACACACACACCAAACACACACTTCTCTCTCTCTCATCCCAATCCACCTTCAATTCCCCCCAATTCAATCCAATTCCTCCATCACCTCTTAGATCCTCCATCCATCAACCCAATCCAGTTCAGTTCGTACTAGAAGCAGTTGATTGAAGGATTTTATACCAAACTTGGTATAAAATTCGTGGATACTACAAGGGTAACACCCTCAATTCCATCTCTCTCTCTCTCTCTCTCTCTCTCTCTCTCTCTCTCTTACCTTGCTACCTTGATGATTCCAATGTTTTACCTTCCTTGGGTTCAGTAATCAGACTCCATCCATCTTGATTACTGAACCCCAATCGCAATCTCTCTGTTTAACTTGGTTGATTTGAATAATTGAGTGCTTATTGTTTTATTATTGTTGAAATTGGTGTTTAGATCCCAAGGGAGTGTGGATCTCACCATATCCACACCCCCTTGGTTGAATTGTTATCAATTGTTTATTTCGAAGCTTAATTGATTGATTAATAAGATCTGTTTTGATTATTTGTGCTGCTGTGTTCAAATCTGTAAGTCTCTGCAGATGGACACTATGTGTCACGCGACACATCGTGTCTGGTTAGATCCTGTGTCATGCGACACATCTAGCTAGGCATGCTATGTGTCACGCGACACTCTATGTCCATTTGCAGAGATCCATTTCCTTTGTAATCTGTTCTGATCTGTTGTATATGGGATGTGGCCTCCCTGAATAAATGGCTCACAAGTTGTATGTTTTCAATTCAAATCAATAAAATACGTGTTTACCACATTTGTTCATCATCAATGCTTGCACACGTTTTTGGATTACTTAAATGTTTAATTAGAAAGACTCGTCTACGGACGAGGCGTGTTGGGTGAACTCTCGATTCTTCCCAACACGTAACCTGACCCCCGAACCCATTTTCTCTCAAAGGTTTTTCAAAGTGTACCTTAAAACATGGCGTGGCGACTCCTTTTTTCATCATCGTAACCAAAATTTCGGGGAGCGCACATTCAGGTCCTGCTTGGAATTTTAATTCCTAGAAGGTCCTTCCCTCCTTGGAAAGTTTGGGAAAGTTCCCAAATTGCCCCTGAATTTTAGGAAAGTTCGGGAAATTGCAAGGAAACTTAATCGGAAGGCATGAGCCAGATTTGGGTACTTATAGAAGCCCCTCGGCAATGCCACTTGCAGGGCGAGTGGGGTTGTCGATAAAAAAAGATCCAATATGGCGAACTGCCGAGACGGATCGGGTGACCAAGGTGGTCGAGTGGTTGAACCTTTGGAAGGCTGCCTACGTATCCCGAATAGGAATCAAGCCAGATCATAGTTCGGAAAAATCCACTGGGGAAAGGGGTGTCATATATGACGAATTGGCTGAACCTAAAGAAGGCTACTTATGTATCCCGGAGGAATCAAGCCAGGTCGTAGTTCGGGATCCACTGGGGAATGGCGAAGAAAAACTGGTCTCTTGCTAGGGAGATGGAAGGAAAGTGACCTAGGAGGTCAAATGGCTGATCCTACTGGGGATATGCCAGATGAAGGGAGTGACCCATGTGGTCGAATATCTGGACCTTTATGAGGGGATACTTCACCACTGAGGAGTGATGAAGAAACAGGGTGACCAATGTGGTCGGATGGCTGGACCTTTATGAAAGGCTACCTACGTATCCCGGAGGAATCAATCCTTGGTCATAGTTCAAGTCTCACTAGATAGTTAGGAACATGTCTAGGATCCTTGAGATTTTGACGATTAATGGAGGAGTCACCTTATTTGATTTGACAATTAATGGAGGTTGTCACCATATTTGACAATTAATGGAGGTTATCGCCTAATTTGACAATTAATGGAGGTTGTCACCTGATTTGACAATTAATGGAGGTTGTCGCCTAATTTGACAATTAATGGAGGTTGTCACCTGATGAAACTAAAGCTTACATCACTACCTCTTTTGAACAGAGATAGAGGCAGCTAAAGTTTGGAAAAACTGAAGCGTACTTCACTATCTATGGGATAGAGGTAGCTAAAGTTTGGAGAAACTGAAGCGTACTTCACTATCTATGGGATAGAGGTACCTAAAGTTTGGAGAAACTGAAGCGTACTTCACTATCTATGGGATAGAGGTAGCTAAAGTTTAGAGAAACTGAAGCATACTTCACTATCTATGGGATAGAGGTAGCTAAAGTTTTGGAGAAACTGAAGCGTACTTCACTATCTATGGGATAGAGGTAGCTTAAGTTTGGAGAAACTGAAGCCTACTTCACTATCTCTTTCGAATCGGAGATAGAGGTAGCTGAAGTTGGAAAAACTTAAGCGTACTTCATTATCTCTTTCAAATTAGAGATAGAGGTAGCTGAAGTTCGGAAAAAAACTTAAGCGTACTTCACTATCTCTTTCGAATCAGATATAAAGGGAGGTAAAGTTGGAAAAACTTAAGCATACTTCACTATCTCTTTCGAATTAGAGATAGAGGTAGCTGAAGTTCGGAAAAAAACTTAAGCATACTTCACTATCTCTCTCGAATTAGAGATAGAGGTAGCTAAAGTTCGGAAAAACTAAAGCGTACTTCACAATCTCTTTCGAATCAGAGATAGAGGTAGCTAAAGTTGGAAAACTAAAGCGTACTTCACTATCGCTTTCGAATTAGAGATAGAGGTAGCAAAAGTTGTGGGTAATCATGAAACATTTGTGAATGTATGCATATTTCTGAGATATGTTGAGGGACTAACGTACCTTTGCTGTGCTTACCTGCCGGAGAGCCAGTCGCGGGGGCTGTGTGGTAGTGGATAGAGCTGAGAGTCTTGATGCACCTGACGGAGATGTTGAAACATTTGGGGGCATGAGGTACCTTTGACCGATTGGCATTTGAGAACTTGGAGTCCCTGACCTACTTGCCTTTTGAGAACTTGGCGTCCCTGACCTACTTGCACTTGAGAACTTGGCGTCCCTGACCTATTTGCATTTGAGAACTTAGCGTCCCTAACCTGCTTGCACTTGAGAGCTTGGCGTCCCTGACCGACTTGCATTTGAGAACTTGGCGTCCCTGACCGATTTGCAGACACTGGAGATGGTCTTCTCATGTTTTTCCCGAAACCGTTTCTTGTCGAAAAGGGGATTTGATTTCTTGCAATCTTGTTGAAACCATTGATTTTGGGCTTTGGTGAATATCTTCCTTGTTGAGGATGGGTCTTTTTAGCGATGGAAAATGGTCTTTCACGCTTGAATTCCTGCATTCGTTAGTGAAGAGACAAACATAGATATGTATGACATTTGTGACGGCGCATGTAGGCATGAGATGGTATGACCATGAATATGTTAGCAAAGCTAAAGGGGTGACAAACAATTCATGAAATCACATAGAATGATGATTTTTTGTTTTTTTTATATGTATATATTTTTTTATTTTGCTTTTGGGGCATGCGCGAGCCTAACTTTGGGCAAAAGTATTTCCTATTTTGATTTGCAATCAATTAAGGTTATTTCTCTTTGTGCATGTCACATGAGCCACGGGCTGACTCTTTTGTGGGAAGGCAATGCGAGAGGGGTTTTATGTATGTAAGAATGTGTTGGGGATGTGTTTGGATGTATGTGTTTGGGAACTGTTTGAGACAGGTTTCGAGCGGTTAAGTCGTATCCCTTGGGTGCGGACTGAAGCTGTCGTTATTCTTTGAAATGTTGTTAATGCTGCCAAAAGGTATCACGGGGACCAGAATTCCCTCCTGGGCTGAGATCGGGTTTAAACCTCGGGTCTTGATTGAAGTTCCTTTCTCACACTCTGACACTTGAAGCTGATGCTGACAGGATTTTAGAACCAAAGACTAAAGCAATTGTCAAAGTGACAAAACCTCTCCTCTGAGGGTGGATGTGACTTATCGAAGCCCCGGTCTGAGGAAAATATTCTGCAAAGCCCCAGGTTCTATTAAAGCGAGGAAAGATCCTTTCATTGGCAAAGCCCTGACTTGAAGAGATGACTCGGTAGAGCTCCGACTGATGGTCTGATTCAAGATAACAGCGAAACACTAAACTGACTGGTCATTCAAAGAGAGAGTCATATTTGAAACGACCTCAAGGAATCCATGAACGAAAACTTCTTCAAATGAGTTGCGAAGCTCCCGGCTTGACAAAGTATCGTGGGGAAGGCCCGAATGAATTGATTATAAAACCAAACTCGTTGGTTGACCATGACTGATCTCAAAATACACTTGATGCAGCCCCGATCCGTTGAAGCATTACGTTATGAAGCGTGAAACCCATCATGGCTTTCAAAAGAGATTCTGATTCTGGTGAGTGCAAAAGGGGTCCTGTAGACTTGACTTCCAACGTTGGACTTAAAGTCATGATTAAACCCCGGTCCTGATTACAATCTCATTCTCGAACTTGGACACCAAATAATTTGCTCGGGGAAGGCTTTCAAAACTTTCCTTTGCTTAGCGAAGCCCCGGTTTGAAGAACTGAGCAGGCGAAGTCTAGATTTTGAAGAAGTGACTTAGTGAAGCCCCAATCTTATGACCTAGCAAAAGTCCCAATCTGATTGGTACTGTAAAAGTGATCCTGAGATTATTCTGACCAAGACTGAATCCATCTAGGGACCTAGCAAAGAACCCGATGCGGACCTAAAAACGACTAAAGATGCCGCAGTCTAAAAAAATGGCTTGATGAAGCCCCACCTCTAAGAGTTTCAAGGCAGCCCTAATGCAATATGTAACAGAAGAGGGAAAACCTATCCTTTCATACTTACTTTCTTATTTTCTTTAGTCAATCAGTCAATCGCAAGAAGATGTGAAAGAAAAGATTTTTAGAAATTTATAAATGCAGGGGCATATTTTTCGAAAGGTGGGGATAGATCCCGATTTTGTGTCATTTTGATGGCCTCATTCGATGTAGGCACAAAAAGCCCGCTCCCTAGCAAGCAAAATCCCCATACCTTACCAAGCAAAGCTCGCGACTCCAAAAGTCAACCAACCATCACCAGAGGCCATCCCGCACTTGGAAAAACCAGCAAGCCACCAACAACAGTGATCTAAGCCCCTCCAGCAGCCAACACCACCAACAGCAATAGTAGCATGAGGCCCCCGGCAGCTACACCTTTCCCCAGCAGAATCGACAGCAGCGTGTGTCCCCTGGCAGCTACTCCCCATCAGCAGTGGTATGAGTCCCTCCGGCATCCACGACCGCCATCAACAGTAGTGTGAGTCCCCTGGAAGCTACTCTTTACCAACACCCCGTGGTATGAGTCCCTCCGGCATCCACGACCCTCAGCAACAGTAGCATGAGACCCTCCGGCAGCTACTCGCCCCCATCAGTTGCAGCATGAGTCCCTCCGACAGCTACAATCGAACACTCAGCAACAGTAGCATGAGACCCTCCGGCAGCTACTCGCCCCTATCAGTTGCAGCATGAGTCCCTCCGGCAGCTACAACCGAACACCATCAGCAGTAGCATGAGACCCTCCGGAAGCTACTCGCCACCATCAGTTGCATCATGAGACCCTCCGGCAGCTACAACCTTTTACCATCCGCAGTAACATCAGTCCCTTCGGCAGCTACAGGTAAGCACAGCAAAGGTATGAAAGCCCATCTCTACCCTTTCTTGCTTCTTGTCAATTTCGCTTCCGAACTACGATTTGGCTTGATTCCCTCCTAGGGTTACGTAGGAATCCTTTCTCCAAAGGTCCAGCCATCCGATCTCACCAGATCATTGTCCCGACATCCGATCTCCCAGATCGTTGTCCAGCCCTCCGCCTTATCCCCCTGCCGCTCATTAGGATTGGGTCTTATTTTATCGACAACCTCACTTCTTCCATAAGTGACATTGCCGAGGGGCTCTGTAAGTACGCCAATCCAATTCGCTACCCTTTTAGGTGCATTTTAATATGATAAAATTGCATTAAGGGGTGTTTTGGTTAATTTCCGGTCTATTTCGAGACTTTCGAAAACATTCCATAAGTTTCTCGCGAAGGAAGTACCTTTTGGCACTTTGCTCATGCTAAAAGACCTGCAGGGAATAAACCTTTTTGGACCTTTTGGGTATTTGCTCAGAATATTCGAGAAACTGGTTTTGGCGCCAAAAGCAGTTGGTGACACCTTGTGTCACGCGACAAGTCGAGGCTTGGAAAATGGTTACATGAGGTCGTGCTACACACAGTGACCATCAACTGCAGCCTATAAATAAGACCCTACCCCTCTCAGAAAATGATCCCAACTTCCACATACTGTTACTCTGCCAAAATTGGAGCGTAACACACACACACACCAAACACACACTTCTCTCTCTCTCTCATCCCAATCCACCTTCAATTCCCCCCAATTCAATCCAATTCCTCCATCACCTCTTAGATCCTCCATCCATCAACCCAATCCAGTTCAGTTCGTACTAGAAGCAGTTGATTGAAGGATTTTATACCAAACTTGGTATAAAATTCGTGGATACTACAAGGGTAACACCCTCAATTCCATCTCTCTCTCTCTCTCTCTCTCTCTCTTACCTTGCTACCTTGATGATTCCAATGTTTTACCTTCCTTGGGTTCAGTAATCAGACTCCATCCATCTTGATTACTGAACCCCAATCGCAATCTCTCTGTTTAACTTGGTTGATTTGAATAATTGAGTGCTTATTGTTTGATTATTGTTGAAATTGGTGTTTAGATCCCAAGGGAGTGTGGATCTCACCATATCCACACCCCCTTGGTTGAATTGTTATCAATTGTTTATTTCGAAGCTTAATTGATTGATTAATAAGATCTGTTTTGATTATTTGTGCTGCTGTGTTCAAATCTGTAAGTCTCTGCAGATGGACACTATGTGTCACGCGACACATCGTGTCTGGTTAGATCCTGTGTCATGCGACACATCTAGCTAGGCATGCTATGTGTCACGCGACACTCTATGTCCATTTGCAGAGATCCATTTCCTTTGTAATCTGTTCTGATCTGTTGTATATGGGATGTGGCCTCCCTGAATAAATGGCTCACAAGTTGTATGTTTTCAATTCAAATCAATAAAATACGTGTTTACCACATTTGTTCATCATCAATGCTTGCACACGTTTTTGGATTACTTGAATGTTTAATTAGAAAGACTCGTCTACGGACGAGGCGTGTTGGGTGAACTCTCGATTCTTCCCAACACGTAACCTGACCCCCGAACCCATTTTCTCTCAAAGGTTTTTCAAAGTGTACCTTAAAACATGGCGTGGCGACTCCTTTTTTCATCATCGAAACCAAAATTTCGGCGAGCGCACATTCAGGTCCTGCTTGGAATTTTAATTCCTAGCAGGTCCTTCCCTCCTTGCAAAGTTTGGGAAAGTTCCCAAATTGCCCCTGAACTTTAGGAAAGTTCGGGAAATTGCAAGGAAACTTAATCGGAAGGCATGAGCCAGATTTGGGTACTTATAGAAGCCCCTCGGCAATGCCACTTGCAGGGCGAGTGGGGTTGTCGATAAAAAAAGATCCAATATGGCGAACTGCCGAGACGGATCGGGTGACCAAGGTGGTCGAGTGGTTGAACCTTTGGAAAGGCCGCCACGTATCCCGAATAGGAATCAAGCCAGATCATAGTTCGGAAAAATCCACTGGGGAAAGGGGTGTCATATATGACGAATTGGCTGAACCTAAAGAAGGCTACTTATGTATCTCGGAGGAATCAAGCCAGGTCGTAGTTCGGGATCCACTGGGGAATGGCGAAGAAAAACTGGTCTCTTGCTAGGGAGATGGAAGGAAAGTGACCTAGGAGGTCAAATGGCTGATCCTACTGGGGATATGCCAGATGAAGGGAGTGACCCATGTGGTCGGATATCTGGACCTTTATGAGGGGATACTTCACCACTGAGGAGTGATGAAGAAACAGGGTGACCAATGTGGTCGGATGGCTGGACCTTTATGAAAGGCTACCTACGTATCCCGGAGGAATCAATCCTTGGTCGTAGTTCAAGTCTCACTAGATAGTTAGGAACATGTCTAGGATCCTTGAGATTTTGACGATTAATGGAGGAGTCACCTTATTTAATTTGACAATTAATGGAGGTTGTCACCTGATTTGACAATTAATGGAGGTTGTCGCCTAATTTGACAATTAATGGAGGTTGTCACCTGATGAAACTAAAGCTTACATCACTACCTCTTTTGAACAGAGATAGAGGCAGCTAAAGTTTGGAAAAACTGAAGCGTACTTCACTATCTATGGGATAGAGGTAGCTAAAGTTTGGAGAAACTGAAGCGTACTTCACTATCTATGGGATAGAGGTAGCTAAAGTTTGGAGAAACTGAAGCGTACTTCACTATCTATGGGATAGAGGTAGCTAAAGTTTAGAGAAACTGAAGCATACTTCACTATCTATGGGATAGAGGTAGCTAAAGTTTTGGAGAAACTGAAGCGTACTTCACTATCTATGGGATAGAGGTAGCTTAAGTTTGGAGAAACTGAAGCCTACTTCACTATCTCTTTCGAATCGGAGATAGAGGTAGCTGAAGTTGGAAAAACTTAAGCGTACTTCACTATCTCTTTCAAATTAGAGATAGAGGTAGCTGAAGTTCGGAAAAAAACTTAAGCGTACTTCACTATCTCTTTCGAATCAGAGATAAAGGGAGGTGAAGTTGGAAAAACTTAAGCATACTTCACTATCTCTTTCGAATTAGAGATAGAGGTAGCTGAAGTTCGGAAAAAAACTTAAGCATACTTCACTATCTCTCTCGAATTAGAGATAGAGGTAGCTAAAGTTCGTAAAAACTAAAGCGTACTTCACAATCTCTTTCGAATCAGAGATAGAGGTAGCTAAAGTTGGAAAACTAAAGCGTACTTCACTATCGCTTTCGAATTAGAGATAGAGGTAGCAAAAGTTGTGGGTAATCATGAAACATTTGTGAATGTATGCATATTTCTGAGATATGTTGAGGGACTAACGTACCTTTGCTGTGCTTACCTGCCGGAGAGCCAGTCGCGGGGGCTGTGTGGTAGTGGATAGAGCTGAGAGTCTTGATGCACCTGACGGAGATGTTGAAACATTTGGGGGCGTGAGGTACCTTTGACCGATTGGCATTTGAGAACTTGGAGTCCCTGAACTACTTGCCTTTTGAGAACTTGGCGTCCCTGACCTACTTGCACTTGAGAACTTGGCGTCCCTGACCTATTTGCATTTGAGAACTTAGCGTCCCTAACCTGCTTGCACTTGAGAGCTTGGCGTCCCTGACCGACTTGCATTTGAGAACTTGGCGTCCCTGACCGATTTGCAGACACTGGAGATGGTCTTCTCATGTTTTGCCCGGAACCGTTTCTTGTCGAAAAGGGGATTTGATTTCTTGCAATCTTGTTGAAACCATTGATTTTGGGCTTTGGTGAATATCTTCCTTGTTGAGGATGAGTCTTTGTAGCGATAGAAAATGGTCTTTCACGCTTGAATTCCTGCATTCGTTAGTGAAGAGACAAACATAGATATGTATGACATTTGTGACGGCGCATGTAGGCATGAGATGGTATGACCATGAATATGTTAGCAAAGCTAAAGGGGTGACAAACAATTCATGAAATCACTTAGAATGATGATTTATTTTGTTTTTTTTATATGTATATATTTTATTTTATATTTTGCTTTGAGGCATACGCGAGCCTAAATTTGGGCAAAAGTATTTCCTATTTTGATTTACAATCAATTAAGGTTATTTCTCTTTGTGCATGTCACATGAGCCACGGGCTGACTCTTTTGTGGGAAGGCAATGCGAGAGGGGTTTTATGTATGTAAGAATGTGTTGGGGATGTGTTTGGATGTATGTGTTTGGGAACTGTTTGAGACAGGTTTCGAGCAGTTGGGGTCGTATCCCTTGGGTGCGGACTGAACTGTCGTTGTTGCTGAAATGTTGTTAATGTTGCCAAAAGGTATCACGGGGACCAGAATTCCCTCCTGGGCTGAGATCGGGTTTAAACCTCGGGTCTTGATTGAAGTTCCTTTCTCACACTCTGACACTTGAAGCTGATGCTGACAGGATTTTAGAACCAAAGACTAAAGCAATTGTCAAAGTGACAAAACCTCTCCTCTGAGGGTGGATGTGACTTATCGAAGCCCCGGTCTGAGGAAAAAATTCTGCAAAGCCCCAGGTTCTATTAAAGCGAGGAAAGATCCTTTCATTGGCAAAGCCCTGACTTGAAGAGATGACTCGGTAGAGCTCCGACTGATGGTCTGATTCAAGATAACAGCGAAACACTAAACTGACTGGTCATTCAAAGAGAGAGTCATATTTGAAACGACCTCAAGGAATCCATGAACGAAAAATTCTCCAAATGACTTGCGAAGCTCCAGGCTTGACAAAGTATCGTGGGGAAGGCCCGAATGAATTGATTATAAAACCAAACTCGTTGGTTGACCATGACTGATCTCAAAATACACTTGATGCAGCCCCGATCCGTTGAAGCATTACGTTATGAAGCGTGAAACCCATCATGGCTTTCAAAAGAGATTCTGATTCTGGTGAGTGCAAAAGGGGTCCTGTAGACTTGTCAAGACATCTGAAAACTTATTTTATTTACAATGATCACAAAATTGCTTAAAACCCTTTATTAATGTTCGAGTTATTCAACCACTAATCTCGATATGAAAAAATATTCTTATTAATCATGTGGAGAAAGTCAACCAATATCGCGGATCAAGATTGGCTATGTGTGAAAGAAAGGTCTGTGTATAGAGAGGTCTTCGATGAGACCGGGTTTTCTAAAATTCAGTTATGCTTATGGGAGAGGTCATTTGATGAGACCGAATTTTTCTGGAATTTGAATATGCTTATGACCGGACCATTTCTGGTTGCCTACGTTCCCCTCACTGTGAGGAGCTCGGGTCGCCGTATTTCGGCCTCGGCTGAACTGTGTTTGGCTTTGGGAAATGGGATTTGAACATTTGTGGTTCCTTTGGTGGAAGGGCTCGGATGATAAGGTTGGATGATGAGGCGTGGGTCTTGAGATGATTCCTTGACCAAGTCATTTTTGGACAGCTGCTTCAATTGCTTCCTGATTTTCGTCTTTTACTGGGAGAGAAATAATTGGCATATGCCTAAAGGCTTATGAAATGTTTCTGCCTTTGCTTTGACCGCTTCATTGTTATCGACAACATCTGTTCTTCGAGCTTTGATTTTGCCCATCTGTCAAGCTTTTGATTGGCGGTGCTGGGTCCTTGGCCTCATCATTTTTTTCTCTTTTTTTTGCTTTTTTTTTATATGCAACCCTGTTTTTTGCCTAGACCGTCCCTTTCAGGATTTTTAGCCTAGCTGGGTATTACTCTTTTTGCACTATATTTTTCTTTTTTTCTTTTACGTGCAATCCTGTTTTTTGCCTAGACACCCCTTTACAAGGTTTTTAGCCTAGCTGGGTATTACTCTTTTTGCACTATATTTTTCTTTTTTTTTTCTTTTACGTGCAACCCTGTTTTTTGCCTAGACAACCCTTTACAAGGTTTTTAGCCTAGCTGGGTATTACTCTTTTTGCACTATATTTTTTTATTATTATTATTATTATTTTTAAGCACATGAGGGCCAAGGCGAGCCCCTGCTTGAACTTTATTGATGCCCTTGGGGTCGAAGGCAAACTCCTAGGTTGTTGTTGACATGTGGTCAATCTTTCGAAGCTGAGTGGCCTTTTGTTGTTTCTTGATGTTGCCGCCGTCGTTGACTTGGTCAAGGTGATGGTGGGGACATGATTTGGAAAGTGTTGTGCTTGATGAAGGTTTTTTTGTGTGATAAGGAAAGTGTATGGCTTGATGGGAGCCTTTTGTGAGGTAAGTAAAGTTTATGGGGAAGGCATTAGTTGACTTTCTCACACTGATTAATCAGAACGTTAATTATTTCGAGAGATTATTTGTTGAGCAATGCAAGTGATCATATAAGATAAAACCATTTCATTAAATGTAATGTAGGTGTGCAAATAATGTCTTAAGTCTAGCAAGAAAAGAAAAAGACTCTTTTATAGAAGATTGAAGATTAATTACAATGTCCGAGGAAGACTTGATTGAAAGGGGAAAGCACTAGAACCTACGAAGGTTGACTGAGAGACTGTTTTATCTTTTAATCTTGCTTAAGGATAGGTAACCCCTAACCTAGCTACTCTTCGCTGGTCGGACTGCCAGGACACTTGAGTTTTCCATTTTCTGCTAACTTCTGAATTCCTTACCGCAAACCGAGGCAGTGATCAGTTACGTGCCCATGATACTGGTGGAAGTGGAGGGATTTGAGGCCATGGAGCAGCTGGAGCAAGTACAAGTTGTCCAAAGAATTGGGTCAAAAAAGTCACGGGGATGAAATTTGTTGACTAAGCATATTGATGGAAAGAAGTGAACCTGGGAGGACTTTGAGGGATAATGGGATTTGTTTGGGAGGATTCAGCGCTGCGCTGGTTGTATTGAGTGAAAGGGGTAGTACTGGCTAGCTGTGTCTTCAGACTTTTCTCAAGCTTATAACTAGTTGTCCTGTCAACTTCTCTCACTTCGGGCACTTGGATTTTGCACGGCAGAATCATTTCTTTGCCTGGTTTGACATCTTGGGTCGGGGGAGTACTGGTACTCATCATGAGATCAAGCTTCTCCTGCATTTGTTTCACTTGCTCTGTCAACATTACCACATGGGGGTCAACGGGAACTCTCGAGTTATTGGAACTCCCAACGAGACCTTTATCAGTAGAGGGAACCACAGCTACAGACTGGTGAAACTGACGGGTGAATTCACTAAGCCCGGTAGATGGCAACGGAAAACTTGAGGCATCCGAATTTTCTTTTAGCAACTCATGATTGCATTCAAGTGGGTATAGAGGTCTCAGAACATAGCCACATGGCTCAAACTGATTATGTGAAGGAGGAGCATGAACTGGCAGGTACTGCTGAAACTGAGGAACAGGTGTGATGAAACCCAATCCGTTCTGGGGAGCTGAGGGTGATGGAGCCCAGATGGCCTGGGATGTTGGAAATGACTGAAGAGGAGTAGTCCTTGGTAAGGGATCATATGTGGAAGGAGGAGGGTATTGGCTGTAGGATGGAGGGTATTGGTTATATGATGGAGGGTATTGGTTATAGGATGGAGGGATTGAGATCACTGTTTCAGGAGTCTCATCTTCGACCATGACCAGGGAACCATTTGCCTCAACTGTTACCTGAACTCCATGACGGCGGAGAGCACTAACGAGCATGGCCAGCTGCTCTTCATGAACCTTATGGGCATTTTCCAAAGCTAGGGCTAACTCTTCCTCTCTAGTCACCGGATTACCCATACCATCACCGTTTTCTGTCATATCTGCCATTCTAAACCCCTGAGTAAACAAAACTGATGATCCTGCTGGACTGTCCGAATCCTAAGGTTTCCGCAATAAAAAGCCACTGACCCAGTATTTTCACCCACTTCTTTCTCGCTGCGGAAAAGAGATAGGCAAGGTTTAGACTCTGAGGTAGGTGAGGTTTAGACTCGGAGGTAGGTGAGGTTTAGACTCGGAGGTAGGTGTTTAGGCTGAAGGCTCAAGTAACATGCAATTAAGAATCGTTTAGTTTACTTAAAACAGTGTCTTTTATTAATTTCTATTTGGCTGGAAAAGGGGTTGCCCTTCTTTTTCGCAACTACTCTAGATCCTGGATCAGTGGGTTCCGTCACTACGTCTATAAGCCCCTCGTTTTCCACCTGTATTTCGACCTCCCAGGGTGGACAGCCCCGGGCGAGGGTCCTATAGGGCCCGCGGATCCCACCGACCGAGAGAGAAGAACGCTCCTAGGGGTCTAGTGGGTCATAGGAACTTTTAACGCACGCGCGATGCGAATTATAGTCAAGGCAATGCCAGGAAAGTCTCGTCTTTCAGCCTTAACGGAATTTCGGCAGAGTTTCGCTTGCGCGATTGACGTTTTGACTTTTGGCATTGTCCACGAAAATAATAGGCATGGGTCGGACGGTAAAAGCCGAATGACACGGTGTCACATTGAATTTTGTTGCATACGTTACGCGAGTCAAAGTCAAAGTCAACGCCGGGTCAAGATCTTGCCAATTTTTCCTTGACGGAATTTTGGCAGAGCTCTGCTTGCGCGAAAGATCTTTTGATTTTTTTGCGTAGACTCGGGCTTGACTTTTACGTATCCCATGCGGGTCAAAGTCAAAGTCAATGCCGGAGTCAAAATTCTGCCATTTTTCCTTGGCGGAATTTCGGCAGAGTTTCGCTTGCGCGAAGGATCCTGACTCTCGACATGGGCTAATGTTTGACCTTTACGGGGTATGCAATTAGGCTGTATGACACGGTCTAGACCAAAAACCAACCAAAAGTCACGGTTTTAAAATGTGTGACACGGACTGTGCATTGGTCGACACTGGCTGCCATGGGAAGTTTGGGATGATTCCGTGCGCGCCCGAGAGCATCGTAATGCTGTCCGTGACTGCAGCTGAACAACCACCCCGGGTTAAAAGGACGTGCATGCAAAGTGTATAGGATATAAAGGTGCGCATAGTGTGAGGCCTCCTAAAAATATTCCTTTTTGAGATAAAACAGAGATTTTCAGAAATGTGTTTTAAAGGAATAATTTTTGGGACGGGGGAAATGCAACAATTAAGCACGTAAATTTTCTGGAGCCCGGTCAGTCTTGGAACTGAATAGCCCCAAGCTGCCTAAGCTACCAGATTAGCCTCAGATTGTGTCCTGGTGGAATTGCCCAAAGAAGCCGCCCGGCTAGGATCTGGGAAGATCAAGCCGTACGGCTGGATCAAGCAATTTTCCAGGTTCCAAAATTTTTTCATTTCCAGGTTGTTCCCCGAATATTTTGGAACCTTTTCAGCTCCAGAAAGCTTCCTATTCAGTATTCAGAATGTGCACAATCCCAAAAAAGATGCATGCAAAACATGAGAAAGAAAGCAAGCACGAAAATTTGGATCCGCGGCGGAAGGCTAACCCACTCAAAAGCTTTTTTTCTTTTTTTTTCGAAAGGATACTGGTACGTGGCATTGTTAGACCATATTTTATCCCCGACTCTAGTGAGGAGGCGCTAACGGGAAGTTTAATGGTTTTCACCTATATTGTCACGACCCTAACCCTAGGCACTGTTTAGGCACACGTGGAGCACGTGGGAGTGGGGTTGCACCTCATTTTATATGATGCATTAATTGGTATTTTGGTTCATTACATGATTATTGGTTTGCTAGTCGATGGTTTATGTGTTATGATGGTAAGAATTCATTTTTATTATATAATGTTAAAGTGAATTATGTGGGGAATTTAAGTGGGAGAGATATCATAAATTGATTTTGAAAAGAAAGAGGTTATAAAAGTAATAAGGGCTTTAGAGTAATTATAACTTTAGGGGTTTAATTGTAGACATGGATGCTTGAAGGGGGCTTAGAGTAAAAATTTGATATTTATCCTATTTTAAGGCTTCCTTAAGAAGCCATTTGTTCCCTCAGTCCTCTTCTCTCTTCCATGGAATTCTAGAAAGCCTTAAACCCTAAAACTCTTCCAAAAATCCTAGAAAATCCTCTGTTGCTCCGTTCTTCAAAGTAATCGCGGATTTTGGATCACGGCGTTGAGTAGAGTACATCTACCCGGTCAAAGCTCCTAGTTATTTTTCATGTTTTCCAAGTAAGTTATTATGGTTCTTTTCCCAATAAATGTTCATGACATGTTTAATAATGATATTACTGAGTTATTTTTCATGTTTTCCAAGAACTGAAGTTGTTGTTCTGCTGATGTTCTTGCTGTAGTTGCTGCAAAACCGTGCCTTTAGAGGAGGGGCATGACTCGTGCACATGAGCACGAGTCGTGACCCAGAAGAGGGAGTCGTGGTCACTGGTCGTGAGCCTTGGATCAGTCGTGCAGGGGAGATTCACGACTCGTGCATGCATGAACGACTCGTGCTAAAATCTGCCTTGAGTGAGCACCTTTACAATCTTTTAAACCTAGGTTAATGAGTATGAATGTAATCACTCCTTAACCATACTTGTAGTACAAGTTTAGTACAACATTGTAGAACTTGGAATTGGCTAAAAAGAGATTGGCAATAGCTTTAAATATGGACCTAAAGTTGCTTGCAGGTACTGTTCCCCATAGGATGTATTCCCAAGAGAATGTATTCCCAAGAGGATGTGTTCCCCATAGGATGTATTCCCAAGAGGATGTAATGTGTTGACGGTATTCCAATTATGACGTGGAACAACTTGCTTACGTGTTGCATTTTATTTGGCATCTTGCTGCATGCATAATAGCTTACTGAGATTCTTTCTCACCCCGTCTCCCTTTAATTTTTTTTAGATACCGCTGAAACAGGAGGTTAGGATCGGTGAGGCTGGGGCACAGTTGGATCGTCTTTTGATTGTCGGGGTACGTTCTGCTAGGAGGGTTTATGTCGGTTGTTATTCTTTTGGGGAAAAGGTTGTAAATAACTTTTCTAAACATTTCCAAACTATGGTTTGTAAATAATGTGGTGTGGTTGTTAAATATGTAGTGGTGTAAACTTTCCTTTTCAATGTGAAATGAATGGAAGCAGGTTAATATATTGAACAGGTTTCTTGAGTCTTCCATTTAGGAAGATCATGTCAAAACTTTCTTAAGAGCCTCACTTAACTTAGATGGCTTGATGAAGGGGTTTCAATTTAGATGAGTCCATTTGGGGACCCTACCATCGAGACACGAATTTATAGGTCCCGGGGTTGGGGATGCCTCACAGTTGGTATCAGAGCCAGGTTAGATGTCAAGGGTAGAAGTCGAGTCTAAGGGGGAGTGTGATGTCTGACGTCGAGTGTTTGATGCAGGAAATTGTGTGATGGTTGATACTGGTAAAGGACAACAAAGGGTGGAAGGAGATCCAGATGCGGGGGGATCCGGAGAGGATCCGAATGTGGAATTGATGAATATGTTCCGGTCTTTTATTCAGGGTATGGCAGCTCAAAGCCAAGGTCAGCAACACCAACAAGAGGGAAGACAAGCTCATGGATTGGAAAAGTTTGTGAAGTTGGCTCCACCCAGTTACAACGGAGACCCGGATACGGTTAAAGCGGAGAGGTGGTTGGAAGCGATGGAGAAGATTTTTGTGGCAATGGGAAGCTCAGATGAGGAGAAGGTTCGTTGTGCAGTATTCAAACTCGAGGGGCCAGCCGAGCATTGGTGGCAAATACTCAGGAAAAGTTGGGAAAGAGATCATACTCCACAGACATGGAATAACTTTACTCGGAGATTTAGGGAGCATTTCATACCCATAGTGACAAGAGACAAGAAAGAAGCGAAATTCCTAAAGCTGGAACAAGGAACAATCACTACAAGAAAACTGACAGATACCGACGAAAATTAGTGACGGAAATAAATCCGTCACTAATACTGACAGATTAGTGACGAAATAACAACGACCTAGGGTGAAAAACAAAAAACGAAATTAGGACGAGATTACCGACGGATTTAGTGACGGATATGCCGACGGATTCCATTTCGTCTCTAATCCGTCACCATTTTGGCGCCAAAAATTTGTGCACTTTTTTACCGACGAATTTGTGACGGAATGGCGACGGATATTTTTACTAACGGATTTGAGTCGTTGCTAAATTATTTAAAACAAATATTAAATTTATATTTTAGATTAGCGACGGATTAGTGACGGATTTAATTACCGACGGATTAAAATCCGTCGATAAATTAATTACATATTATTACCGACGGATTTGAGTCGTTGCTAAATTATTTAAAATAAACATTAAATTTATATTTTAGGTTAGTGACGGATTAGTGACGGAATTAATTATCGACAGAATAAAATCCGTCGGTAAATTATTTAAAATAATTATTAAATTTATATTTTAGGTTAGCGACGGATTAGTGACGGATTAGATTACCGACGGATTAAAATCCGTCGGTAAATCAATTACATATTATTACTGACGGATTTGAGTCATTGCTAAATTATTTAAAATAATTATTAAATTTATATTTTATGTTAGCGACGGATTAGAGACGAATTTGATTATCGACGGATTATAATCCGTCGGTAAATTAATTACATATTATTACCGACGGATTTCAGTCGTTGCTAAATTATTCAAAATATTTATTAAATTTATATTTTAGGTTAGCGACGGATTAGTGACGGATTTTTTATATAAAAAAAGTTAAGAATTTTTAAAGAAATAAAAGTATATAATAGAAGAGGGACGGACAATAACATATAAACTTTTTTAATTTTTTATATTTTTTTTGGATAAATAAATTTATTTGAGATGTTGGTTAGTAGTGGATTTTTTTACAAATAAAAAACTATACATTTATAAATAAAAAATTAAAGAATTTTACCCATCCCTGATTTCTTTATTATACTTTAATTTGTTTATTTTTTATCTAACTTTTTTATGTAACTTTTTTAAAAAAACTTTAATACTAAAAATGTCCAAAATATTTATTTATATTCATAAAAAATTAAAAAAAACTATACATTTATAAATAAAAATTAAAGAATTTTACCCGTCCCTGATTTATTTATTATACTTTCATTTGTTTATTAATTTTCTAACTTTTTTATATAACTTTTTGAAAAAAAACTTCAATACTAAAAAATGTCCAAAATATTTATTTATATTCATAAAAAATAAAAAAAAATATACATTTATAAATAAAAATTAAAAAATTTTACCCGTCCCTGATTTCTTTATTATACTTTCATTTGTTTATTTTTTTTCTAACTTTTTTTATATAACTTTTTGAAAAAAACTTCAATACTAAAAAACGTCCAAAATATTTATTTATATTCATAAAAAATAAAAAAACTATACATTTAGGGTATAGGGTATAGGGTATAGTGTATAGTATATAGTGTATAGGGTATAGGGTATAGGGTATATGGTATAGGGTATAGGGTATAGGATATAGGGTTTAGGGTATATGTGTAAATACCCCAATCTGGATCGCTTTCCATCCCAGCATACGACAAAACCAGGGGCAAACTTTCGGAGGTCATAACTCCTTCATACGAACTCCGATTGAGACGTGCCATATATGGTTGGAAAGCTCTCAACGAGAACTAGCTTGCCATCACAATTACAAAATGTGGAAAAGCATGGAAGTCCGTACGGACCTCTTTGCTCCTAGACATCATAATTGCAAAATCCGCTTAAAGTCCACAATATTCCCTCAAATTCCGGGGAACATCATTACTGGAATGTATGGTTGGTCCGTACGGACCACTTTGCAAAGGAGACATCATCATTCCAGAATATTCTCAATTATCACAGATTCCCTCAAATCGAGAAAACCAAAAAACTAGATTACCTAGAAGGTCCGTACGGACCTTCTTGCAGTTTTCTGGCACTATAAATAGAGGGCTCCCCCTCCCTCATTTTGACACATTTCCCTCTTCTCTCCTCTCCCCCCAGCCTTCAGGCTCCCCTCTAAGACCCTTTGGGGCACTCCCGGCCCCTTTCGGATCCTTCCGAGGCCTTCCGAGCCCCCTCGCGGTGCTCCGAAGCCTCCCCGAGCGCTCCCGCGACGCTCCCGCGCTACCCCGAGGCACTCTCGAGGTACTCTGAGGCCCCTCGTGGTACTCCGAGGCCTTGCCTGGTCTTTCCCGAGGCGTCCCGGCTCTTTCCGAGTCAAACCGGCGATCCCAAACCACGCCGAACCTCTGCCCGAATCCAACCTACTATTCCAACGCACGCCGAACCTCTGCCCGAATCCAACCAATGATTCCAACGCACGCCGAACCTCTGTCCGAATCCAACCAACAATTCCAACGCACGTCGAAACTCTGTCCGCAGACAACCGGCCCCTTTTCCAAAGTAATCTCGGTTCGTACCGGAACACTATTCCGACCTCAAACACTATTTCAATACATTTCAATAAAGCAGTGTACAATGTAGACATCCGACACAGCATGCATTTTTAAAAGCACACACACACACACACACAACAGTTAAAGAATATTAGGGGTATCCGAAAGACTCATTTTACGACGCGACTCGGGTGAGCTCTAAGATTCTAATATTCTCTTCCCGAGGAGTCATCTGACCTCCGAACTCAAAAATCTCATCACACAATAAAAAACAGTTTATTTTTAAACTGATGCCCTTTTTCAATGTTTTGGGCTTAATAAAAACGGCGTGGCGACTCTACAAGCAAAAACAACGGCGAGACACCTCCCAACTAACGCGAAAAGCGAAATAATCAGATGCCGGGGCGCGAACGCGCTGCCTCTCGGATCCGGGCGACTTTCCCGAGCGCGACGCAATCAAAAATGCGAGATGCACGGGGCCCCTCCGCGCGCGAGCCGGATCCCGGGTAATTTCAGTTGGCGACTCCGCTGGGGATGTTTTGTTTTAAAATCTTTTTAAACAAAACAAAAGATTTTTAAAACGATAATGAGGGTCAAACTTTCATTTTACCCCTTTCTTTAACTGTTGTGTGTGTGTGCATGTGCTTTACTTTTTTTTATTTTTACAAAAAAAATAAAAATACAAAAAAATGCATCAATATACATCTGTGCATACATTTAAAATTCTGCAAAACTTCTGTTTTACTCAGAAAAAGAATTTTAGAGACCGCACACTACGCGCACTGCTGCCTCGGTTACACCGCACACTACTCACACTGCTGCCTCGGATACACTGCACACTACAACCCTTAACCCGGAGTGGTCTCAGTTGCAGTTCGTTTGGCCTTCCTACGCCTCTCGGACGCGCACGGGATCATTCCAAACATCCCATCCTAGCCAAGCGTCAACCCTGCACGTTTGAGTCTTGAGTCACACTCTGTCCAGACTCGGTTGGTTTTTACCCAGTCCGTGTCATACAGCCTGGATACATATCCCATGCCGGCCATTTTCTGAGTCGAAGCTCGGAACTCAAGATCCCTTGTGCAAGCAAAGCGATGAAAGGTCATGCTAAAATCTTGACCCGATCTTGATTTTCCGAAGCTACACCCAGACGATGTTCCGTCCCGGATATACATCCATGCTCACATGACACCATGTCATCAAGCCTTTAATACGTCAGCCATGACGATATGACCCAGCCAACGCCTAACGTCACAGATCCCTTGCGCAAGCAAGGTAAAGAGAGGTCATGCCGAACTCTTGACCCGATCTTGACTCAGGTGCCGGCTCGGCTCACTATTCACATGGCTAACGCATTAAAACGAACATGACAGGCTCGGTCCTTAGGTTCGGTTTTTTCTTTTAGGCCGGTGGAAACTGCTTGCCCTATAGGACCCTCGCCCGGGTGTGAATGTGGTGCCCAAATTTTGTGTTGGATTCACGCGAGTTTGAAGACATCCGAGTTATTTGAAAAACGGAGTCGCCACGCCATTTTGATTACCTCAAAACTTTGAAAAAAAGGTTTTTACTTGGGTTCGGAGGTTAAGTTACCCCTTGGGAAGAACGTTTGGCGTTCACCCAAAGTGTCTTGCCGGAGCAAGTCTCCCAAGATTTCAGTAATCATGCTTGCTTGCGTGCTTTCTTGTGTGCATGTGTTTGAAAATAAGGGGGGAATGTCCCAAGTCGTCTTCCGGACGTACAAACCATTTGTTGGTTGTCGCTCGGGATTCCTTGGATTTTATGTATTTGGGATTATGATCCCGTCCTCATCTTATGACTTGTGATCATCGCATTTTAAACCTCGGGACCCTCGGGACTTGCGTGATCGAGAGAATGACTCTCTTTTGGTCAAAGATGAGGTTCTTTAGAAAAGGAGGGTCCTTAGCCCATCAATCCTACGCTTTAAGACGGTCGAGCTCGTATAGAGGCTTCATACTCTTTCTTAAGCGATAATCGGAGATATAGGGTTAAAGGTGTCCCTTTCTAAAGAAATCGTGAACCTTTAATGGAAGGAACGATGCAAAGATGAGAACTTTTACACCGGTCCGTTCCAAGGTTGGGGAAAGGGGGAATGCATGAAAAATGACTCTTTAATGAAAAGATGACATTTTTATGTTTGCAAATGATGCTTTTTGATTTAAAGAAAGGATCTTTATTGCAAATGATGCATAAAGATAGGATTTTTATGCAAATGATGCATTGAAAAAGGGGTTTTGATGCAAAGGATGCATTTTTATTGAAAAAGATTCGATCTTTATATGCAAATGATGCGTAAAGATAACATTTTTATTGGAAAATAGGGGTTTTAGGTGCAAAGGATGCACCTTTATGAAAAAGACTACATTTTTATGACAAATGAGGTCTTAATGCATGCAAAGGGGAAGGGGAATGATAAAGAAATGATCTTTAATCTACCAAGTCCCAAGCAAGATAAAAGCAATATAAGAATGCAATGAGCAAGTATAGAGCAATTAGGATGCAAGGTTAGGGTGTGCGAGGTTACCAATCGTTTCCTTCGCTTCTTCGGACGGAGCTAGGAGGAGAGGTTCGTCTTGGGTCTTCAAGGAGGAGGGAGATGGCTTCTTGAGCTTCTTCTTCGCCTTCTTGAGCCTTCAAGGGTGTTCTTCACGTCTGATTGTGTTTGTGAGTGTATTGTATCTCTATTGTGTGTCTTGTTGTTGTTGTTTGAAATGGGTAGAGGAGGCCTCTATTTATAGGTAATCTGGATAAGGCTAATGAAGCCGTGCGGCTGCAGGTCCTTTGCAAATGAGGCCGTGCGGTCTTATCCTGAATGACTCAAAGATTCTAGAACCATGCAAGGTGGCATTATTCTAGAAGGCTCTTCCTAATTAAGAAAACGTGTTTCTTAATTAGGAAGGATTCCCTTCAGCCCTAATTGAATTAAAAATAGTTCCGAATGCTCCCTAACGCTGGAAGGTTCTGGGAATTACCGGAAAACTTACCGAAAATGTCGGAAAATTAACCTAAGGCATGAGCCAGATTTGGGTACTTACAGAAGCCCCTCGGCAACGTCACTTGCAAGGCGAGTGGGGTTGTCGATAGAAAAGGATCCAATCTGGCGAATGCCGAGACGGATTGAGTGACCTAGGTGGTCGAGTGGCTGAACTTCTATGAGGGGCTGCTTTATCACTGAAGAGTGACAAAGAAACAGGGTGACCAAAGTGGTCGGATGGCTGGACCTTTTATAAAAGGCTACCTACGTATCCCGGAGGAATCAAGCCTTGATCGTAGTTCAAACATCACTAGATAGTTAGGAACGATGTCTAGGATCCTTGAGATTTTGACAATTCGGAGGCTGTCACCTGATTGACAATTACTGGAGGCTGTCACCTGAAGAAGCTAGAGCTTATGGCGCTATCTCTTTATGACGGAGATAGAGGTAACTTAAGTTGGGAAACTTGAGCGTACGTCACTATTCGCGGATAGAGGTAGCACAAGTTGAAATGACTTGGGCATACGTCACTATTCGCGGATAGAGGTAGCACAAGTTGGAATGACTTGGGCATACGTCACTATTCGCGGATAGAGGTAGCACAAGTTGGAATGACTTGGGCATACGTCACTATTCGCGGATAGAGGTAGCACAAGTTGGAATGACTTGGGCATACGTCACTATTCGCGGATAGAGGTAGCACAAGTTGGAATGACTTGGGCATACGTCACTATTCGCGGATAGAGGTAGCACAAGTTGGAATGACTTGGGCATACGTCACTATTCGCGGATAGAGGTAGCACAAGTTGGAATGACTTGGGCTTACGTCACTATTCGCGGATAGAGGTAGCACAAGTTGGAATGACTTGGGCATACGTCACTATTCGCGGATAGAGGTAGCACAAGTTGAAATGACTTGGGCATACGTCACTATTCGCGGATAGAGGTAGCACAAGTTGAAATGACTTGGGCATACGTCACTATTCGCGGATAGAGGTAGCACAAGTTGAAATGACTTGGGCATACGTCACTATTCGCGGATAGAGGTAGCACAAGTTGAAATGACTTGAGCATACGTCACTATTCGCGGATAGAGGTAGCACAAGTTGAAATGACTTGGGCATACGTCACTATTCGCGGATAGAGGTAGCACAAGTTGAAATGACTTGAGCATACGTCACTATTCGCGGATAGAGGTAGCACAAGTTGAAATGACTTGGGCATACGTCACTATTCGCGGATAGAGGTAGCACAAGTTGGAATGACTTGGGCATACGTCACTATTCGCGGATAGAGGTAGCACAAGTTGAAATGACTTGAGCATACGTCACTATTCGCGGATAGAGGTAGCACAAGTTGAAATGACTTGGGCATATGTCACTATTCGCGGATAGAGGTAGCACAAGTTGGAATGACTTGGGCATACGTCACTATTCGCGGATAGAGGTAGCACAAGTTGAAATGACTTGGGCATACGTCACTATTCGCGGATAGAGGTAGCACAAGTTGAAATGACTTGGGCATACGTCACTATTCGCGGATAGAGGTAGCACAAGTTGGAATGACTTGGGCATACGTCACTATTCGCGGATAGAGGTAGCACAAGTTTAGAGTTTTAACAATTCGGAGGTTGTCACCTAGTTGAAACTAGAGCTTACGTCACTATCGAGGGGATAGAGGTAGCTAGAGTTTGGTGAACTTGAGCATACGTCTCAATCTCTTTCGAGTCAGAGATATGGGTTGCCAAAGCGAGAATGACTTAGCATACGTCACTATTCGGGATAGAGGTAGCTTAAGTTGAGAGAAACTTAGCATACGTCACTATTCTGGATAGAGGTAGCTTAAGTTGAGAGAAACTTAGCATACGTCACTATTCTGGATAGAGGTAGCTTAGTTTAGAGTTTTGACAATTCGGAGGTTGTCACCTAGTTGACAATTACTGGAGGATGTCACCTGATTGACAATTACTGGAGGATGTCACCTAATGTTATCCCGTTATAACGGAATAACGGAGATCGAAAGAAAGAGCAAAATGTCATTCTTCCACCTTGGAATGACGGAGATCGAAATAAAGCGAAAAAAGGTCGAAATGTTATTCCGTCATTTGGAAATAACGGAGATCGAAATAAAGCGAAAAAAGCCGAAATGTTATTCCGTCATTCGGAAATAACGGAGATCGAAATAAAGCGAAAAAGTCGAAATGTTATTCCGTCATTCGGAGATAACGGAGATCGAAATAAAGCGAAAAAGTAGAAATGTTATTCCGTCATTCGGAAATAACGGAGATTGAAATAAAGCGAAATGTTATTGCCTTCTGGCAATAACTGATAACGGAGAATTTCCCGGAGGAATCGTTATCCCATTTGGCGATAACGTAGAATTTCCCGGAGGAATCGTTATCCCATTTGGCAATAACGGAGGATTTCCCGGAGGAAACGTTATCCCATTTGGCGATGACGGAGAATTTCCCGGAGGAATCGTTATCCCATTTGGCGATAACGTAGAATTTCCCGGAGGAAACGTCATCCCATTTGGCGATAACGGAGGATTTCCCGGAGGAAACGTTATCCCATTTGGCGATAACGGAGGATTTCCCGGAGGAAACGTTATCCCATTTGGCAATAACGGAGGATTTCCCGGAGGAAACGTTATCCCATCTGGCAATAACGGAGGATTTCCCGGAGGAAACGTTATCCCATTTGGCGATAATGGAGGATTTCCCGGAGGAAACGTTATCCCATTTGGCGATAACGGAGGATTTTCCGGAGGAAAACGTTATCCCATTTGGCGATAACGGAGGATTTCCGGAGGAAACGTTATCCCATTTCGCGATAACGGAGGATTTCCCGAGGAAACGTTATCCCATTTGGCAATAACGGAGGATTTCCTGAGGAAACGTTATCCCATCTCGGCAATAACGGAGGATTTCCTGAGGAAACGTTATCCCATTTGGCAATAACGGAGGATTTCCGGAGGAAACGTTATCCCATTTGGCGATAACGGAGGATTTCCCGAGGAAAACGTTATCCCATTTGGCGATAACGGAAGATTTCCTGAGGAAACGTTATCCCATTTGGCAATAACGGAGGATTTCCCGGAGGAAACGTTATCCCATTTGGCAATAACGGAGGATTTCCCGGAGGAAACGTTATCCCATCTGGCAATAACGGAGATCGCGAAAAAGGTTGGATTTTGTAGAGAAGTTGGAAGGAATCAATAGTTTTTGTAAAGAAAAGTGGGACGCACCCGAATAATTTTTGTAAAGAAAACTGGGATGTACCCTGATTATTTGAAAAATAAAATTGAAAATGCCAAGGGCAAATAAACTGAGTCACAGAGGTAAATTTGTAAAATAGGCCTCGGGGGCACTAGAGGGAAAACTGGATTGAAAGTGATTGAAAATACCAGGGGCACAAGGGGTAAAACAGACCTATGAGGGATAAAATCGTAAAATTGAGCCTCAGGGGCAAAATTGCAAAGAGATGCTGGTCCCTTACTATAAGGATGGAAACGGGGTGACCTAGGAGGTTAAACGGCCGATCCTATTAGGAATGTGCCAAATAAAAAGGGGGGTGACCAATGTGGTCAGATAGTTGGACTTTTATGAAAAGCTTACGCACCATTGAGGAATGGGGAAAGAAAAAAGGTGACCAATGTGGTCGGATGGCTGGACCTTTTATGAAAGGCTACCTACGTATCCCGGAGGAATCAAGCCTTGATCGTAGTTCAAGCCTCATCTAGACAGTTAGGAACGATGTCTAGGATCCTTGAGGTTTTGACAATTAGGAAACTGTCGCCTGGCGTTATCTCGTTATGACGGAAGTAACGGAGGCGCTTTTGGGAGAAAATGTTATCATTAGCAATTGGCACGTTACTTGAGCCTAGGGGTGATTTTTTTTATTGGAAACATGGTAGGGATTGGGTCTGGATATACATATGGAATGTATTTGGGAATTGTTTAAGACGGGTTTCAAACAGGTGGGGTCGTATCCCTTGGGTGCGGACTGAACTGCTGTTGTTGCTGAGATGTTGTCTACGTGGACTAGAATTCCCTCTTGAGCTGAGACTGGGTTTGAACCTCGGGTCTCTGTGACTATTCTTTTCTCACACTCTAGCATTTGAAGCTGATGCTAACAGATGTCGAAGTGACCAATCCTCTCTTCTAGGGATGGATGCAACTTATCGAAGCCCCGGTCTAAGGAAATACTCTCTGCAAAAGCCCCATATCTTGTTGAAGTAAGGAAAGATTCTTTCATTGGCAAAACCTTGGTGGCAAAGCCCCGGCTGGACAAACTGAGTAGGCGAGGTCTTGGTGAAGCCCCGGTCTAAGGAGAAGATCCCAATATGATTGGTACTGTAAAAGTGATCCTGAGGTTGATCTGACCAAGACTGGATCCATCTTATGGGCGAGGAATCTGAGGCGGACCACAAAAATGGCTAAAGAAGCCCCAGTCTAAGGAAATGGCTTGGCAAAGCCCCAAACTCGAAGAGTGTCAAGGCAGCCCTAATGCGAATTGTAGCCGAAGAGGGAAAACCTATCCCTTTTTTTTCTTTTTTTTATTTTAGTCAATCAGTCAACCTTAAGAAGATGTGAAAGAAAAGATTCTTAGAAATTTATACATGCAGGGGCATATATTTTTTATTTTTTTTTGAAAGGTGGGAATAGATCCCGATTTTGTATTATTTTGATGGCCTTATTCAATGTAGGCACAAAACTCGCTTTGGGTTTGACTCTTTTGAGAGAGCATAAGCGTAGAAAGGTTTGTAAAAGTGTATGGAAGCCCCTGCTGACAGAAAATCAGTGTTTAGCACTATTTTTCCTAAGATGTAGAAAAGGAAGACTTGTCAAGACATCTGAAAACTTGTTTTATTTACAATGATCACAAGATTGCTTAAAACCCTATGTTAATGTTCGGGTTATTCAACCACTAATCTCGATATGAACTAACATTCTTATTAGTCACGAGGAGAAAGTCAACCGATGTCGCGGATCAAGGTTGGCTGGGTGTGAAAGAAAGCTTTGTGTACAGGGAGGTCATTGATGAGACCGGGTTTTCTGGAATCTGACTATGTCTATGGGAGAGGTCATTTGATGAGACCGATTTTTCAGGAATTTGGATATGTTTATGGGAGAGGTTATCCGATGAGACCGGATTTTCTGGGATTTGACTGTGCTTATGGGAGAGGTTATCCGATGAGACCGGATTTTCTGGGATTTGACTGTGCTTATGACCGGACCATTGTTGGTTGCCTACGTTCCCCTCGTTGTGAGGAGCTCAGGTCGCCGTAGTTCGGCCTTGGCCGGACTGTGTTTGGGCTTTGGGATTTGTGGTTCCTTTAGTGAAAAGGCTCGGATGAAAAGATTGGATGGTGAGGCTTGGGCCTCGGGATGATTCCTTGACCAAGTCATTTTTGTACGACTGTTTCTGATTGCTTCCTCTTTTATTGGGGAAGAAAGGATTTGCACGTGCCTACAGGCTCTGGCTTTGCTTCGGCCGCCCCATTGTTATCGACAACTTTTGTTCTTCGAGCTTTGATTTTGCCTGTCCGTCAAGCTTTTGATGGGCGGTGCTGGGTCCTTGGCCTCATTTTCTTTTATTTTCTATGTGCAACCCTGTTTTTTGCCTAGACTGCCCTTTTTAGGGATTTTCAGTCTAGCTGGGCATTACTCTTTTTGCACTGAGATTTTTTTTTTCTTCTTTCTTTTTTTTTTTATGTGCAACCCTGTTTTTTGCCTAGACTGCCCTTTTTTGGGATTTTCAGCCTAGCTGGGCATTACTCTTTTTGCACCACATTTTTTTATTTTATGAAGCACCTGAGGGCCAAGGCAAGCCTCTGCTTGAACTTTCTTGATATCCTTGAGGTCTAAGGCAGGCTCCTAGGTTGTTGTTGACACGGGGTCAATCTTTCGAAGCTGAGTGGCCTTTTGTTGTCCCTTGATGTTGCCGTCGTCGTTGACTTGGTCAAGATGAAGGTGGGGGCATGATTGGGAAAGTGTATGGTTTAATGAAGGCCTTTTTGTGAAGTAAGGAAAGTATATGGCTTGATGGAGGCCTTTTGTGGGGTAAGGAAGGTGTATAGGGAGAGCATTGGTTGACTTTCTCACACCGATTAATCAGAACGTGAATTATTTCGAGAGATTACTTGTTGAGCAATGCAAGTGATCATATAAAATAAAACCATTTCATTAAATGTAATGTAGGTGTGCAAATAATGTCTTAAGTCTAGCAAGAAAAGAAGAAGACTCTTTTATAGAAAATTGAAGATTAAATACAATGTCCGTAGAGGACTTGATTGAAAGAGAAAAGTACTAGAACCTACGAAAGTTGACTGAGAGACTATTTTCTTTCTTTTTTTTTTTATACTTAAGGATAGGTAGACCCTAGTCTAGCTACTCTTCGCGGGTTGGACTGCCAGGACGCTTGAGCTTTCCATTTTTCTGCTAGCTTCTGAATCCCCTATCGCAGACTGAGGCAGTGATCCGTTACGTGCCCATGATACTGGTGGAAGTGGAGGGATTTGAGGCCACGGGGCAGCTGGAGCAAGCACAAGTTGTCCAAAGAAATGGGTCGGAAAAGTCACGGGGACGAACTTTGTTGGATCGAGCATATTCTTTGGAAGGAAGTGAACCCGGGAGGACTTCGAGGGATATTGGGATATGTTTAGGAGGATTCAAAGCTGGGTCTTATCTGAGGAGGCGAGGGCGTTGGAGCCCTGATGGCTTGGGATGTTGGAAAGGACTGACAAGGGGTAGTCCTTGGTAAGGGATCATATGTGGATAGAGGAGGGCATTGGTTATAGACTGGGGGAGCTGAGATGGCTGCTTCTGGAGTCTCATCTTCTACCATAACCAGGGAACCATTGGACTCAACCACTATCTGAACCCCATGACGACGGAGCGCATCAATGAGCATGGCTTGCTGTTCATCATGGACCTTACGACTGTTTTCCAAGGCTAAGGCTAGCTTTTCTTCCCTAGTCATCTGGTTACCCAAACCACTGTTGTTCTCTGTCAAATCGGCCATTCTGACTCTCTAGACTGACAAAGCTGAGGATTCTGGCGAACTGTCTGAGAATTCTGCGCTAACAAGTCGCTGACCCGGTGTTCTCACCCACTTCTTTCTCGCTGCGGGAGAGGTTTAGACTTAGGGGTAGACAAGGTTTAGACTCGGGAGTAAGTGTTTAGGCTTGGAGGTAAGTATTTAGGCTGAAGGCTCAAGTAACATGCACTTATTTGCTTAAGTTTTGCTCAGAACACATTTTCTCCTAATCCTAACTGATCGGAAAAGATTGGACCTTGGAAGGTAGAAATCGAAAATCGGGGATTGGACCGAGGAGGTCGCGATTAGAGATTCGACCATGAAAGGTCGAGATGGAAAATCGGAGATCGGACCGAGGAGGTCTTGATTAGGAATTTGACCATGAGAGGTCGAGATAGGAAAATCGGAGATCAGACCGAGGAGGTCGCGATTAGGGATTTGACCACACAAGGTCGAAAATGGAAAATTGGAGATCGGACCGAGGAGGTCGCGATTAGAGATTTGACTGCGAAAGGTCGAGACAAAAAAAATCGGAGATCGAACCGAGGAGGTCGCGATTAGGGATTTGACCGCGAAAGGGTCGAGATGGAAAATCGGAGATCGGACCGAGGAGGTCTCGATTAGGGATTTGACCACGAAGGGTCGAGATAGGAAAATCTGATATCGGACCGAGGAGGTCTTGATTAAGGGTTTGACCATGAAAGGTCGAGATGAAAAATCTGAAATCGGACCGAGGAGGTCTCGATTAAGGATTTGACCATGAAAGGTCAAGATAGGAAAATCAGAAATCGGACCGAGGAGGTCTCGATTAGGGATTTCAGAGATAGGAAAATCAGAAATCGGACCGAGGAGGTCTCGATTAGGGGTTTCAGAGATAAGAAAATGCAATTATGATTACATTAATTGTTCAAGTTTACTTAAAATCATGTCTTTTATTTATTCCTATTTGGTTGGAAAAGGGGGGTTTGCCCTTCTTTTTCGCAACTACTCTAGATCCTGGATCAGTGGGTTCCGTCACTACGTCTATAAGCCCCTCGTATTCCACCCGTATTTCGACCTCCCAGGTGGATGGCCGGCGAGGGTCCTATAGGGCACGCGGATCCCACCAACCGAGAGTAAAGAACGCTCCTAACGGGTCTAGCGGGTCATAGGACCTTTCAACGCACGAGCAATGCGGATTATAGTCAAGGCAATACCGGAAAGTCTCGTCTCCGCCTTGACGGATCTTTGGCAGAGTTTCGCTTGAGCGAATGACGGTTTCTGACTTTCGGTAATGTCCGAGAGAATAATAGGCATGGGTCGGGCGGTAAAAAGCCGGATGACACGGTGTCACATTGAACTTCGTTGCATACACGGTGCGTGGGTCGGAATCGAAGTCAATGCCGGTCAAGATCTTGCCAATTTTTCCTTGTCGGAATTTTGCGCAGCTTCGCTTGAGCGAAAGATCTTTTGATTTTTGGCAAAGACTCGGTCTTGACTCTTACGCATTCCGTGCGGGTCAAGGTCAATAGTCAATGTCGGAGTTGAGATCTCGCCAATTTTTCCTTGTCGGAATTTTGGCAAAGTTCTTCTTCCGTTATGAACTAAGGCTTGACCTTTACGAGGGTATGCAACTAGGCTATATGACACGGACTAGACCAAAAACCAACCAAAAAGTCACGGTTTTTTGAAACGTGTGACACGGACTGTGCATTGGTCGACACTGGCTGCCATGGGGAGGTTGGGATGATTCCGTGCGCGCCCGGAGCATCGTAAGGCTGTCCGTGATCGGCACTGGAACCACCCTCAGGTTTGAAGGACGTGCGTGCAAAAGTGTACAGGATATATCAGGTGCGCGTAGTGTGCGGTCTCCTAAAAATGTTCCTTTTGAGTTAAAACAGAGATTTTCAGAAATGTGTTTTAAAGGAATGATTTTCGGGACGGGGAGAATGCAACACATAAGCACGTAAATTTTCTCGGGAGCCCCGGGCCACCATGGAGCTGAATAGCCCCAAGCCGCTAGGACCGCGTATTAACCATGATTTTTCCCCGGTGGAATTGCCACCGAGGTCGCCCTGGCCGAATCCAATGAGGATTGAGCCGTACGACTGCATGGATTAATTTTCCAGGTTCCACTCCTTTTGCTATTTTTCGGGTTATTTCCCGTTTCAAAGTATGCACAGATTCCAAGATGCAAATGATGCAATGCATGGTAAAGAAAGCAAGCACGATTAATGAAATCGGCGATGGGAGTCTAACCCGCTCAAAGGGAAAAGCTTTTTTTTATTTTTCAAAATTTTTTTTTTCGAAAAGAGTGATACTGGTACGTGGATTGTTAAACCACAGGTTATCCCAACTCCAACGTCAGGGAGTGTACAGGAAGGGTAAGTGGTTTCCACCTATATACCGAGTATCGATTTTTGTTTTGAAAATAAAAGCTTTTCTCCTTTGGGAAGATCCCCAAATGAGTCGCCAAACCGTGGAATGTGGTGCCCAAATTTTGTGTTGGATTCACGCGAGTTTGAAGACATCCGAGTTATTTGAAAAACGGAGTCGCCACGCCATTTTGATTACCTCAAAACTTTGAAAAAAAGGTTTTTACTTGGGTTCGGAGGTTAAGTTACCCCTTGGGAAGAACGTTTGGCGTTCACCCAAAGTGCCTTGCCGGAGCAAGTCTCCCAAGATTTCAGTAATCATGCTTGCTTGCGTGCTTTCTTGTGTGCATGTGTTTGAAAATAAGGGGGGAATGTCCCAAGTCGTCTTCCGGACGTACAAACCATTTGTTGGTTGTCGCTCGGGATTCCTTGGATTTTATGTATTTGGGATTATGATCCCGTCCTCATCTTATGACTTGTGATCATCGCATTTTAAACCTCGGGACCCTCGGGACTTGCGTGATCGAGAGAATGACTCTCTTTTGGTCAAAGATGAGGTTCTTTAGAAAAGGAGGGTCCTTAGCCCATCAATCCTACGCTTTAAGACGGTCAATCTCGTATAGAGGCTTCATACTCTTTCTTAAGCGATAATCGGAGATATAGGGTTCAAGGTGTCCCTTTCTAAAGAAATCGTGAACCTTTAATGGAAGGAACGATGCAAAGATGAGAACTTTTACACCGGTCCGTTCCAAGGTTGGGGAAAGGGGGAATGCATGAAAAATGACTCTTTAATGAAAAGATGACATTTTTATGTTTGCAAATGATGCTTTTTGATTTAAAGAAAGGATCTTTATTGCAAATGATGCATAAAGATAGGATTTTTATGCAAATGATGCATTGAAAAAGGGGTTCTGATGCAAAGGATGCATTTTTATTGAAAAAGATTCGATCTTTATATGCAAATGATGCGTAAAGATAACATTTTTATTGGAAAATAGGGGTTTTAGGTGCAAAGGATGCACCTTTATGAAAAAGACTACATTTTTATGACAAATGAGGTCTTAATGCATGCAAAGGGGAAGGGGAATGATAAAGAAATGATCTTTAATCTACCAAGTCCCAAGCAAGATAAAAGCAATATAAGAATGCAATGAGCAAGTATAGAGCAATTAGGATGCAAGGTTAGGGTGTGCGAGGTTACCAATCGTTTCCTTCGCTTCTTCGGACGGAGCTAGGAGGAGAGGTTCGTCTTGGGTCTTCAAGGAGGAGGAGATGGCTTCTTGAGCTTCTTCTTCGCCTTCTTGAGCCTTCAAGGGTGTTCTTCACGTCTGATTGTGTTTGTGAGTGTATTGTATCTCTATTGTGTGTCTTGTTGTTGTTGTTTGAAATGGGTAGAGGAGACCTCTATTTATAGGTAATCTGGATAAGGCTAATGAAGCCGTGCGGCTGCAGGTCCTTTGCAAATGAGGCCGTGCGGTCTTATCCTGAATGACTCAGCATTCTAGAACCATGCAAGGTGGCATTATTCTAGAAGGCTCTTCCTAATTAAGAAAAACGTGTTTCTTAATTAGGAAGGATTCCCTTCAGCCCTAATTTAATTAAAAACAGTTCCGGAATGCTCCCGGAACGCTGGGAAGGTCTGGGGAATTACCGGAAAACTTACCGAAAATGTCGGGAAAATTAACCGGAAGGCATGAGCCAGATTTGGGTACTTACACCGGGGCTGTCCACCCTGGGATGTCGAAATACAGGTGCAAAACGAGGGGCTTATAGCCGCACAGATGGTCTCCATTGACCCAGGATCTAGCATAGTTGCGAAAAAGAAGAGCAATCTTTTCCAACCTACCTAGGACTCTGAGAAAACATGTTTTAAGTGAACTAAAACAACAAAAAAAAAACGGAAACCGCATGTCACGTGAGCTTTCCCCTTTATCCAAAAGGCCTTCCCGTGTCTAAACCTTACCCATCACCCTCCAAATAACCGAGAGTGGTTGAGAGTACCCGGAGCCGCCTTTTCGCTTCGAGGTCATAAGGTCCGATGACCCTTCCGCTCACGGCCGTAACACTCCGCTATTCCCCCATCATGGATCAACGTATAACAGTGAGGGAAACGAAACCCCGCCCCGGGAAATTTCCAAACGATGGAAGAAGTTTGGCAAGCCGTCAAGGCTCTCGAAAACGCCAAGAAGAACAAAGCAGCTTGGATTGAATACGCCATGCGCCGTCACGGAATCGTCGCGGTTCCCCAACCCGAGGGAACCTCTGTCCTCATAGAAGACGAAGAAGTACCTGTTCCCCGGTTTCCCAAAAGCTATCAGCAGTCACTCCTTCACAAAGCTACGGGAACCCCAGCAATGCAAAGCAACTCCCGCTCAAAGCACCACTCAGGCCTCAGTCAAGCGGCTCCGACCGTCAACCGCAAAGACAACAAATTTCCCGACCCTGCGCGGCAAGCTCAATATCATCAGCGCAGCGCTGGACCATCTCAAACAAATCCAAATAACATTCAAAATGTTCCCGTGTTCACTTCCTTCTCTCAATATGCCCTGAATTCACCAGGTTTCCCCCACATAACTTTTCCGACCCATATCTTCGGACAGCCTACATTCGCTCGAGATGCTTCATGGCCTCAAATCCCGTCAACCAATCCACCTCCACGAAAAGGAAAGGAAGCCACCAGAGCAGTCCACTACATCCAGAATGGAGTCCAAGAAAGTCGCGATCAAGTGCCCCCGAGAAATAACAATCCTCCCCGACCGCAGCGTGTTCAGCACTTTGAAAACTTCGGAATGCCTCTAAGTCAAGTGTTCGAGGCGTTGGTAAACCAGAACATGCTCAAGCCCCTTGAGAATTATCAACCGAGGAATCCTAACCCGAACATGGATATGAGCAAGCAGTGTGCTTTTCACAACTACCGCGGCCACACCACCGACGATTGCGTCATACTAAAACAAGCAGTCCGGGGACTAATTGAAGAAGGAAAGTTGGAGCGCCCCTGCGGCCCCAATATAGACGAAAATCCGTTCCCCCTGAACAATGAGGTGAACTAGGGGAACACAGCCCAACGAAGCAACAAACCTCCTCGCATACCACAGTTCCAGCATTTCGATAACCTCGGGATGCCCTTGAGCCAAGTCCTCGAGACACTAATAAAGAGGAACATTCTCAAACCCCTCGAGAATTTCCAACCAAAGACTCTCAAGACCAACATGGATATGAGCAAGCACTGCGCCTTCCACAACTACCCCAGTCACACCACCGACAATTGCTTCGTGCTGAAGCAAGTGGTCCAAGGGCTAATCGAAGAAGGAAAGTTGGAACGCCCCCGCGGTCCTAACACGATTGGAAATCCTTTCCCTAGAAATGAGGAGGTAAGAATGGTGGATAAGTCCTCTGCAAATTCCCGTGATGAATGGGGACGTGAAGACGTAACCTGAGGCTTCCGCAATGAAGAATTCGAGAGAAAGAATCCAAGAACAGTTATTCCCCAACAATCCTTTCCGGAATTGGGGCACATCAAGGGATGGATCGAGCCTTCCCCAGAGATAAGGCAGTTCGAGACAGGACGAGCAAGTGGCAGCGTCAAAAACGGCGTGACTTTCACAAATGCGAACCTACAGCCAGCGAGAAGAGATAGGACGAGAAGCTTGGACTAACCCCCCGTCTCCTAGAGTCTAACTTCGAAAATAAAAGACCCCGAGTCTATTGTATCTAAGTTTGAGTCTCTCGAGTCGTCTGACGGCCTTATGCCTAAAGATTATGTGCTTCCCTATGCTTTGAATAAAAGTTTGACCTTTCTGAGTATCCCCTCATTGCCACTTTAACAAATGATAAATTAACTAACCAAAACAGTTAATAATGATTCACTTGATAAAGACGCAGACACATTAATGAACAATGCATTAAACAAATCTTTAAGCATGTTGTCAAACGAGAGGAAAATCGGGCCCAAGCTGCCGAGAATGTTCTAACCAAAATGAATTTGGGAACTGCTGAAGGGCCTACAGAGACGCAAATCGAAGAATTCTCCGTCGATACTTCGCCCAAAGAATATCGAGTCTTCTTCTCCTTCTACACTCTAAAAAGAAAAAAAAACACAAAAAGAATCATACAGTCAAACCTCGTAGGTTCTAGTACTGTTCTCATTCAATCAAGTCCTCCTCGGACATTGTAATTAAGTCTTCAATTTTCCATACGCAAGTTTTATTTCTTTTCTTGCTAGACTTGAGACATTATTTTGCACCCCACATTACATTTAATGAAATAGTTTTGTTCTATGTGATCACTTGCATTGCTCAACAAGTAATTCCACAAATGATTAATGCTTTGATTAATTGGTGTGAGAAAGTCAATCGATAGCTCCCCATGCACCTTACCATACCCCACACAAAGGCCTCCATCAAGTCATACACTTTTCAAAACATGTCCCCACCATCACCTTGGTCCGGTCATAAACACATACAAATCCACACACCCGGTCTCATCAATGACCTCTCCTATACACAAACCTTCTTTCACACCAGACCAATTCGATCCTTGATACCGGTTGACTTTCCCCTCGTGATTAATCAAAGCATATCAGGTTTAATTGTTGAATAATCCGAACATCAACAAAGGGTTTTAAGCAAACAAGTGATCATTATGAACAGATCAAGTTTTCAAATGTCTCGACAAGTCTTCTTTTTCTACAAAAATGGACAATAGAGCTAAACACTGATTTTCTGTCAGCAAGGGCTTCCATACACTTTTACAAGCTTTTCAGTACTCATACTCTCTCAAAAGAGTCAAACCCAAAAGCATTTCTTTTGTGCCTACGTCAAATAAGGCATTCACACAAAAGGGGACCCGTTCCCACCTTTTCAAAAATAAATACGCCCTTGTGAGTGTACATTACGAGTCATTTCTCCCACAAAAGAGAGACGAACTACGTAGACCTGAGCCCCTCAAGGGGAACGTAGGCAGCCTTCATTGGTTCGGTCTAAGGAATACACAAAATTCCAAAAATTGACGCCACCAAGGCTCAGGCAAGAAGCAAGCAAGAGATTTTGCGTCTCGGCAAAGCTTTAAAAGTAAATCACAAATCATCACAGTTAAAACACTTCTTGATGAGTTCAAGCACGGTCTACTCTCAAACTCACAACATGCTAAAAGACAACTTAAAACATTTAACAATCAATGTGTCTGCAATGACGATGAATGGATACTCAGTGTTTCAGAAGGTCATTCCATGCTACTCGCGTTTGGCCCTTCATCACTCTTTCCTTTCTTCCCTCGTCCCCAACGAGTCTTCTTTCATTCCACATAAGCGAGTTCTGTCTCCCTCATTCCGAGATCAGGAGTCCTCCTAGTCGTGTCAAACGAACCAGTCGCTCTTAGAGCATCGTTCACCCATGCCTCGGCTCGGATCTCTCCCTACGAGTCTGCAAAAGGGGACCTCTCCCTGCCAGTCTGTCAACTCGAGTCCTGTAGTCAAACAAAGCGTCTCCCATGACATCCTGAGGGTTAGACCAAGCTTCTGCACTCCTAAGGCTATAGCTGAGACGACAACCTTGCCCTAAAATTGCTTCACGCCCCGCTCCCCAAAACCACTTGGGTCTGCCCGATATGCTACTCATACCAATCCAGGTACTCGGTGTTCAACACAACACTCTCCCGACGTCGAAGGAGCACCACAGGAGGGAAAGCGGAATACTTCCATACCCTCAGAAAATACAGAAGAGCATCTAAAGCTGCCAAGCAAAGCAGGGGCTTCCCCCTCTCATGAATCGATCCCTGGGCCGCGACGGTCAATACCATGAAGAGTCTCCCCAAAGACCAACGGGACAATATCCTCTCCAGCTCTGCAGTGCCCAACCACACCTAGCAAAGCGCCATCGCAAACCCCAAGGGAGCTGACCATGAAAAGCGTCGCTATCACGCACAAGGCAAATGCATCCCAAGAGACATCACTCTCATCATCAACCATGAACCGCTCCGGCAGCGCAGAAATGTCAATATGACCCGAATCAAGGATCATGCCCTGCACTTCTTCCAACGAAGTCCGAAGAAAGCCTGCAAGCTTCACGCTCACGGCAAAGACCGCTAAGCAAAAGAAGCGAGATGGTCTCCACCTCCGGTCCTCCAACCAAAGCCCGAAAATCCTCAAAGGTGGGCACAACCTCATTGTAGGAGAAACAATACAAATGCCTCCTAATATCCCAGAACTTCGCGGCAGCCCGCAACAACTCCCAATCAGGAACCAACTCCTTAAAGGACCAAACCGAGCAAAGTCGAAAGCTTACCTCGAAAGCCCGCCTCTGATGCCTCATACGGCGTCGCATCCACGTTTTCAGCCGCTCAAGGAAGTGTTCTTGCCGCTCCTGCGAAAGCCTTGGCAAATTTCTTGGAACGTACGAAGAATCCATGGCAAAAATGGAGGTTCCTAGAGAAAATGGGGAAGAAAGCTCGAAAGGACTGCAAAATGGGAAGAGAGAGAAGTTCAGACATCCTGAAAACATTTATTTCCTCCCCAAAAGCAAAGCTAGTCCGTACGGACCTCCTTGCATGCTAGGTCTGTCCGTACGGACCTCTTTGCAGTCTGGCCCCACTTTCCCAGCAAACAGGCCAACAACCACTGTTCCCAGCAGAACCTTGCTCCAAACTGCCCAAACTCTGGCCAAAGCCATTTCCGGCAAGCACACGCTACCCACCAACATACTCTCAGCTCACGTGGCATGCACAAAAAAAAAATAGCAACAATTCCTAGGACAATTCCCGGGAATCACAAAGACATATTACATCTTAGAATAAAATGCTTTGCGATACAAATGCAAATGTTTTATCACAGGTACATATAATGTCTGTTGCTAAACAAAAAAAAAGAAGATATGGAAAGAGGGAAAGCAAATGAACCCTAATCCGACTCTTCAGCATCATCATCATCACCAAGATCCTCAAGCGAGAAGTCGGGAATCCCGGTAAAGTCGCCAGCCACACCCTCGTCGTCGAATGCGAACCCTCCTGGGGTGGGTACTCAAAATACTCGGAAGGGTCGAACCCAACAAAAGGATCAAAGAAGGCACGCTCTGACGAACCCTCACCCTGTGCATCCGGCGGAGGAAAGAACTGATGAAGGGTCTACGACCTCTGAGCTCCCGAGGACGTCCCGGCATCCATACTATGCCTCCCCCGCGAAGGTCCCTCCTGCTGTGGCTCTGGCTCAGCCCTCGGTGGGGGAACGTCCACGGAATGCCTCGAAGGCATCGGCTCGTACGCCGGCACACACCGAGAAGACCGGCAAGACATCTTCGACGCCATCTTCTTCGCGAAGGACGTCATCGCCACATAACGGCGGGTCAGCATGTCATAGGCTCTCCCCGGGACCTGCACAAGCAAGCAACCAAAGAAACGCTCAGCAATACAGTCATACTCAATAAAAAGAGAAAAATACAGAAAAGATGCCAAGATGGAAAAGAGTAAGCACACTCACCGGCATGTCAGGATCCACTCGGTAAGCAGCAGGAGCCTGCTCAGGGACGGGTACAGACACCCTCCTCCTCGAGGAATCCCCGCGGACATATGTGAAATCCGGCCCAGGCACCGGAACCTCTGGGGGACCTGGCGGGCCAGCCTCCCTCTCCCTCGCCAACACTTGTGGCGTCCTCAACTTCCTCCTCACGAAGGTCCCATACTCCTCCCCTAACAAGACAAACTCATCGGCACTCACGCCGCCCAAATACCTCTCAAACTCCAGCACGTCCATCTCACGGGAATCCATCATCCCAAAAGGCGGGTCCCTCGGAGCCAAGGGAAGCATACCCGGGCCATGCTGCCAGAAGACCCTCTCGCCCAAGTACATAACATCGCAGGTCAGGCCCCGCAGCATCTTCCGCTGCGCCGTCACCACGGGAGCACCCTCGAACTCATCAGCTTCATACCGAGCCCAGGGATACAAAGAAAATTCCTCCGGGCTATCTCGCCCTAGATGCTCCTGCACCTCCCCGTAGGTAATGGTGAGCTTCCCCCTACTGGTCCTCCTCCTCCTCGCCGGGCGTGCCCAGCCTAACATAGCAGGATAGGCCGCTATGGCCCCAGGATCTCTATCCCACGGGAAACACTGAAAGATCTCGTAGAACCACACCTGCGACAAGAGCAGAAAAGGCTCAGTGCAAAAGAAAACGGAGAAAATGACAGGTTGCTAATCAAAAAACAGCAATAAACTCATACCTCCAAAGCAAAATCAAAACAAGCCAAGGAACTGGCCACGCCTCTGCTGAACCGGTCCAAGGAGAAATAAAGCTCGGCCAGGCCCGCCTCGCCCCAAGCTATATCATAGACCCTCTCCAAATCAATCAAGCTCTCCAGCAGAGCGAAAGGAGCCGTCCTCGCATGATTCGAGAACAGAGGCTCAGAAAGGGCAAACCACAGAAAGGAGCGCGTCAGCTGCTCCGCCGTCACCTGGCCGGTACCCCGACAATAGGCCCCAATACTGGCCGTAATCCTCGTATCCACATCGCTGTACAGCATGCCCAGGCCCCTGCGAGGAAGAGGCGCAAAGCCAAGCAGCTCAGTCAGCACGTCCTCGGCTATCCTATCCCTCCACCGCACTGGCCCTCCATTGCAGGAAAGCCCGGTGATAGCAGCAAAATCGGTGGGCGTCACCGTCACCTCGCCCCAGCTCAGATGGAAGGTGTGGGTGGTATCCCACCAATACTCAGATAAGCCCAGGAAGATACTCTTGTTCTTCCTCGTGTCAGAGATCCCGGCCAAGTTCTCCACGAACACGCCCAAGCCGGAAGCATAGACCAGCCTCCTGGGGCTCGGCCCGCCATCCACAGAGATATTCGGCATCTGCTGCCACAACTCAACTACAGCCTCGAGCGATCCCCGAGTTTTCATCTTTTTGGCTTTCCCACCAAAAGCCCTCATCCCGAGTAAACACAGCAAAGGTACGTCGATCCAAGACTTAATACCAAAGCATATAAAAAAAAAAGAAGTCCGTCACAAAACACGGCATGCATTACACATAATCTTCACATACAACCCGTCAAAAAGCACGGCATGCATTACACATAATTTTCCCCATGCAGTCCGTCACAAAACACGGCACACACTGTACAAATTTTCTCAACAAAGGGATTAAGCACTACACGACACATTTTCAAAAGACCCGTCACAAAACACGGCACCCATTGCACATAAACTCCCTACAAAGTCCGTCACCAAAAACACAGCACACACTGCATAACACATTTTCAAAAAGAAAAGTTCGTCCCTACACGGCACATACTTTCATACAAAACCCGTCACAAAACACGGCACATGTCACATTTTTCACAAAATTTGTCCCTACATGGCAATTTTTCTCACAATGTACATACAGAAATAGCATAAGGTACAAAACACCAAAGCATGCATTTTCATAGAGAGGCACTTTATTTTTTACAAATAAAAGCTAATCTACACATTTTTGCACAAAAATCACATACCCACAATGTTTACATGCTCAACTTCAACAATTCATCACGAATTTCACAAAAGGCATGGCAAACAACAAAAGCCACAAAAATGCGAAAAACTAAAACCTAGTTCTAGCATTCAAAAAATTCAATCAAGGAATCAAGACGAAATTGATTTCTTACCTCCCCGACGTTCCTGACTCGCCAGTTATGCACCTCCGGATTCGGGTACAACACATCCGGATTCTTCGAAGAAGGCACGAAGGAGATCCAATTTCTTTGAAGCTCCATCCTTTGCTCGATCACATCACGACTCCGTTGGCGACGTCCCCTCCTTGATCCTTCCGCCATCGCAAGCAATTCAAGCTAAGAAATGGAAGATTTTGGACAACAATGGAGTTTTTCTCCTTCTCTCTCTCTCGGATGCACGAACTGGAAGAAGGAAATGAAGGGGGTGCCTCTGTTTTAAACCCAGTCAAAATCTGGGAACTGTAAAATTCAACACTGGTCCGTACAGACCTCTTTACATCCCAGGTTGGTCCGTACGAACCTCTTTGCAACGAAGGGCCAAATTACTTTTCTGCCCTTATAATCTTTGCCCCTGGCTGTCCAAAGGACTATTTCAGCAGATTCAATGCAGATTGGTCCTTAACCCATCAACACAAGCACCGGCCGTCATCGTAAGTCCGGGTTTCGCCCACTAAACGGCAACGCAAGCACCGGCCGTCATCGTAAGTCCGGATTTCGCCCACTAAACGGCAACGCAACCCCCGGCCATCATCGTAAGTCCAGATCTCGCCCACTAAACGGCAATGCAACCCCCGGCCACCAAAGTAAGCCCAAGCTCCTTCCCCAGCAAGTCAAAAGGGAAGTCGTACGAGACCGCATATCCCCAGCATCGGCCGTCATCGTAAGCCCGGACCTCACCCACTAAACGGTAAAACAAGCGCAAAAGGAGCCAGCACCTCCCAGCACTAATCTCAAGGCACAAAATGCCTCCAAAATGCCAAACGGTGAAGCAACCACCGGCCATCAAAGTAAGCCAGAAGTCACCTCCTCTGCGGAAAAAGCCCCTACAAGGCCACGATGATCCCCAACAGATGAACACCGTCAATCAGAGTAAGTCCAACCTTTTCCCCAGCGGACAAAGCATGAGGTATCTACACCTCTCACCAATCAAAGCACAAGGCAGCCACGCCTCCACAACCGCAGTCAGAAGACGAATCAAGTCCTCATACATGACACACCCGCAGTCAGAAGACGAATCAAGTCCTCACGCATGGCACAACCGCAGTCAGAAGACGAATCAAGTCCTCGCACATGCCATATCTCCAGCCCGGAAGGCTTTAAACCACTCGATTCGGAAGACCGTATAAACCTCCCACATCACTATCTCCAGCTCGGAAGGCTTTAAACCACTCGATCCGGAAGACCGTATAAACCTCCCAAATCACTATCTCCAGCCCGAAAGGCTTTAAACCACTCGGTCCGGAAGACCGTATAAACCTCCCACATCACTATCTCCAGCCCGGAATGTTTTAACCCACTCGGTCCGGAAGACCATATAAACCTCCCATATCACTATCTCCATCCCGGAAGGCTTTAAACCACTCGGTCCGGAAGACCGTATAAACCTCCCAAATCACTATCTTCAGCCCGGAAGGCTTTAAACCACTCGGTCCGAAAGACCGTATAAACCTCCCAAATCACTATCTCCAGCCCGGAAGGCTTTAAACCACTCGGTCCGGAAGACCGTATAAACCTCCCAAATCACTATCTCCAGCCCGGAAGGCTTTAAATCACTCGGTCCGGAAGACCGTATAAACCTCCCACATCACTATCTCCGGCCCGGAAGGCCTTAAACCACCCGATTCGGAAAATCGTAAAATTTCCACCCCAGGACGCCACCACGTCCTCACAGTCGACCTCGGCGGTCACAAACCATCTTCTCGTAAGATTACCCATCTTCTAGTAAGATTGCACATCCCAGGACGCCACCACATCCTCACAGTCGACCTCGGCAGTCACAAACCATCTTCTAGTAAGATTGCACACCCAGGACGCCACCACGTCCTCACAGTCGACCTCGGCGGTCACAAACTATCTTCTCGTAAGATTACCCATCTTCTAGTAAGATTGCACACCTAGGACGCCACCACGTCCTCACAGTCAACCTTGGCGGCCACACGACACTTCAGGGCACCACCACGCCCGCATACACTCACAATTTCACGACCTCTGAACTATGACCAGGCTTGATTCCCGCCAGGGATACGTAGGAATCCAATCACAGGGTCCAGCCATCGACCTATATGGTCACCCTGGACGCCTCCACGTCCTTACCATCGACCTAGGCGGTCACCCAGGATGCCTCCACGTCCTTACCATCGACCTATACGGTCACCTAGGATGCCTCCACGTCCTTACCATCGACCTATAAGGTCACCCAGGACGCCTCCACATCCTATACGGTCACCCAGGACGCCTCCACGTCCTTACCATCGACCTATGCGGTCACCCAGGACGCTTCCACGTCCTTACCATCGACCTATGCGGTCACCCAGGACGCCTCCACGTCCTTACCATCGACCTATACGGTCACCCAGGACGCCTCCACGTCCTTACCATCGACTTATACGGTCGCGGGACGCCTCACGTCCTTACCATCGACCTAGGCGGTCACCGGGATGCCTCCACGTTCCTTACCATCGACCTATAAGGTCACCCGGGACGCCTCCACGTCCTTACCATCGACCTATACGGTCACCCAGATGCCTCCAGGTCTTACCATCGACCTATATACGGTCACCCAGACGCCTCACGTCCTACCATCGACCTATACGGTCACCGGGACGCCTCCACGTCACTTACCATCGACTTATACGGTCACCCAGGACGCCTCCACGTCCTTACCATCGACCTATACGGTCACCCAGGACGCCTCCACGTTCTTACCACCGACCTATACGGTCACCCAGACGCCTCCACGTCGCACCATCGACCTATACGGTCACCCAGATGCCTCCACGTCCTAACCATCGACCTATACGGTCGCAGACGCCTCCGCGTCACTACCATTGACATACGGTCACCCGGGACGCCTCCACGTTCTACCATCGACCTATACGGTCACCCAGACGCTTTCACGTCTACCAATGACCTATACGGTCACCTGTGACGCCTACACGTCCCTACCATCGACCTATGCGGTCACCAGACGCCTCACGTCCTGCCATCGACCTATGCGGTCACCAGACGCCTCCACGTCTCTACCATCGACCTATGCGGTCACCCAGACGCCTCCACGTCCTTACCATCAACCTATGCGGTCACCAGACGCCTCCACGTCCTTACCATCGACCTATGTGGTCACCATGACGCCTCCACGTCCTTACCATCGACCTATGCGGTCACCCAGGACGCCTCCACGTCCTTACCATCGACCTATGCGGTCACCCAGGACGCCTCCACGTCCTTACCATCAACCTATGCGGTCACCCAGGACGCTTCCACGTCCTTACCATCGACCTATGCGGTCACCCAGGACGCCTCCACCTCCTTACCATCGACCTATGCGGTCACCCAGGACACCTCCACGTCCTTACCATCATCACCCAGTACGCCTCCACGCCTTACCATCGGCCTATACGGTCACCCAGGACGCCTCCACGTCCTTACCATCGATCTATGCGGTCACCCAGGATGCCTCCACGTCCTTACCACCGACCTATACGGTCACCCAGGACGCTTCCACGTCCTTACCACCGACCTATGCGGTCACCCGCAGGATACCATCGCATCCGCACACAGAGTTCCAGTCAGAGGACATCTCACGTCCTCGTAAACAACAACACCCACCCCACACGCGAACTACGACTGGCTTAATTCCCACTCAGGGATACGTAGGAATCCTATCAAAGGGTCCAGCCATCCGACCAACCTGGTCACCTTCTCTCTCAGCACGTGATCCAGATCAGGACCCTTATCTTATCGACGACCCCACTTCTTTCATAAGTGACGTCGCCGAGGGGCTTCTGTAAGTACCCCAATCTGGATCGCTTTCCATCCCAGCATACGAAAAAACCAGGGGCAAACTTTCGGAGGTCATAACTCCTTCATACAAACTTCGATTGAGACGTGCCATATATGGTTGGAAAGCTCTCGATGAGAACTAGCTTGCCATCACAATTACAAAATGTGGAAAAGCATGGAAGTTCGTACGGACCTCTTTGCTCCTAGACATCATAATTGCAAAATCCGCTTAAAGTCTACAATATTCCCTCAAATCCCGGGGAACATCATTACTGGAATGTATGGTTGGTCCGTACGGACCTCTTTGCATGCCTAGTTGGTCCGTACGGACCTCTTTGCAAAGGAGACATCATCATTCCAGAATATTCTCAATTATCACAGATTCCCTCAAATCGAGGAAAATCAAAAAACTAGATTACCTAGAAGGTCCGTACGGACCTTCTTGCAGTTTTCTGGCACTATAAATAGAGGGCTCCCCCTCCCTCATTTTGACACATTTCCCTCTTCTCTCCTCTCCCCCAGCCTTCAGGCTCCCCTCTAAGATCCTTCGGGGCACTCTCGACCCCTTTCGGATCCTTCCGAGGCCTTCTGAGCCCCCTCGCGGTGCTCCGAAGCCTCCCCGAGCGCTCCCGCGATGCTCCCGCGCTGCCCCGAGGCACTCTCGAGGTACTCTGAGGCCCCTCGTGTTACTCCGAGGCCTTGCCTGGTCTTTCCCGAGGCGTCCTGGCTCTTTTCGAGTCAAACCGACGATCCCAAACCACGCCGAACCTCTGCCCGAATCCAACCAACGATTCCAACGCACGCCGATCCTCTGCCCGAATCCAACCAACGATTCCAACGCACGCCGAACCTCTGCCCGAATCCAACCAACAATTCCAACGCACGCCGAAACTCTGTCCGCAGACAACCGGCCCCTTTTCTGAAGCAATCCCGGTTCGTACCGGAACACTATTCCGACCTCAAACACTATTCCCCTGCGGAAGACAGACACGAACCAACATTGGTAAGGCTTCCTTCCTACACTATTTCAATACATTTCAATAAAGGAGTGTACAATGTAGACATCCGACACATCATGCTTTTTTAAAAGCACACACACACACAACAGTTAAAGAATATTAGGGGTATCCGAAAGACTCGTTTTACGAGGCGACTCGGGTGAGCTCTAAGATTCTAATATTCTCTTCCCAATGAGTCATCTGACCTCCGAACTCAAAAATCTCATTACACAACAAAAAACAGTTTATTTTTAAACTGATGCCCTTTTTCAATGTTTTGGGCTTAATAAAAACGGCGTGGCGACTCTACAAGCAAAAACAACGGCGAGACACCTCCCAACTAAAGCCAAAAGCGGAATAAGCCAGATGCCGGGGCGCGAACGCGCTGCCTCTCGGATCCGGGCGACTTTCCCGAACGCGACGCAAACGAAAATGCGAGATGCACGGGGCCCCTCCGCGCGCGAGCCGGATCCCGGGTAATTTCAATATGATATAGGATATAGGGTATAAGGTATAGGATATAGAGTATAGGGTATAGGGTATAGGGTATAGGGTATAGGATATAGGGTATACCCTATAGTACCCTATACCCTATACCCTATACTACCCTATAGGGTATACCCTATACCCTATAGGGTATACCCTATAGGGTTTAGGGTAGGGTATACCCTATAGGGTATAGGGTATACCATACACACTATACCCTATACCCTATACCCTATAGGATATACCCTATATCCGATACTCTATACCCTATACCTTATATCCTATAGGGTATACCCTAGGGTACAGGATATACCCTATAGGATATAGGGTATAGGGTATAGAGTATCGGGTATAGGGTATACCCTATACCCTATAGGGTATATCCTATAGGGTATACCCTATACCATATGCCCTATATGGTATACCCTATACCCTATAGGGTATATAGGGTATACCATATACCCTATACCCTATAGGGTATACCCTATGCCCTATACCCTATACCCTATACCCTATAGGGTATACCCTATACCCTATATGGTATACCCTATACCCTATAGGGTATACCCTATGCCTTATACCCTATACCCTATAGGGTATACCCTATGCCCTATATCCTATATGGTATACCCTATACCCTATATGGTATACCCTATACCCTATAGGGTGTACCCATTAGGATAAACCATATATCCTATAGGGTATACCCAATACCCTATACCCTATATGGTATACCCTATACCCTATAGGATATACCCTATACCCTATAGGGTATACATACAATAGGGTATACCCTATACCCAATAGGGTATACCCTATATCCTATGCCCTATACCCTATATCCTTAGGGTATACCCTATACCCTATAGGATATACCCAATAGGGTATACCCTATACCCTATAGGGTATACCCTATACCCTATAGGGTATACCTTATACCATATACCCTATATAATATACCCTATACCCTATATAGGGTATAAGATATAGGGTATTGGGTATATGGTATAGTATATAGGATATAGAATATATGGTATAGTATACATGGTATAGGGTATAGGGTATAGTATACAGGGTATAGGGTATATGGTATATTTATTATTGTTGTTCTAATGTATTTTTTTTCTAATTTATAACTATTATCATTATTTCTAACATGTATTATTCAATTATTACTTATTATTAATAATTTATAATATTAGTAATGATACTTTTTCTAGATATTTACTTATTTTATTACTAATTACTATTATTGTTATAATTATTTAATATTTTTATTTTTTTCATGCCAAAATCTTGCAAAAAACTAGTTTTTTCGCAACATAAGAAAAAAACTAGTTTTAAACCACTAAGTCTAACTATTAAGAGAGATGAACTGTTATGAAAACTAATTTTTATAACATTTTGAAAAGAACTAGTTTTTCACAAGAGTTACTCTTTTTTCAATTATTATTATGAGATAATATTATTTTATTACTAATTACTATTACTGTTATAATTATTTACTATTTTTATTTTTTTCAATTATTATTATGAGATAATATTATTTTATAGTTTAAATTATTATTAATTATTAATTATTTTTATTAATTATTATAATATTACTAATTACTATTATTGTTATAATTATTTAATATTTTTATTTTTTTTCAATTATTTTTTTCAATTATTATTATGAGATAATATTATTTTATAATTTTTTAATATTTTTATTTTTTTCAATTATTATTATGAGATAATATTATTTTTATTAATTATTATTTATCATTAAATGCTTCACATCCAATGGTTCAAATTTCTCCCATAAAAACAAAAACACACTTTTCTTTGATTAGCTCTCCAATATTCATATGAATTTACAATAAATCAATCTAGACCATTAATAACACTCAAATCTAATGGTCCTAATTCACTTACTTCCCCCAAACAAAACCCTACCCACACCCTACCCACTTCAACAATCTCTCTGCCTCCCTCTCATCTATCTCTCTAACTCTTCTCTCTCTTTCCTCTTCCAGCACCCTACCCACTACCCAGCATCATCTCCGACATAATCTCCGGCGACGACGATGGCAACGGTGGCTCCTCCCCATCGCCACTTCTTGACTGCCGCTTCTCCAGATTCCATCTTCTCCCTCTTACATTAATCTTCTCTCTCTCACTCTTCTAGATCTGTCTTATTCTCTCTCCAACCGGCATCTTCTTCTCTCTCCCCCCCCCAACGCCTTCTTCTTCTCTCTCTCCCCCAACGTCGTCTTCTTCTCTCTCTTGGTATATCAAATACATTGCATAATCACAACAAGAACAATAGATAAAGAAGGGTGGCTACACACAGGATATAGGACTGATTGATGAGGATGATGAGCTTTTGATTGTAGATAGATTGAAGGAATTGATCAAATACAAAGGCTTCCAAGTTGCACCTGCCGAGCTTGAAGCCCTTCTCCTCAATCATCCCAACATTTCCGATGCTTCCGTTGTCTCATAAGTTTATTCAAACTTAATCCTAATTCTGAAGATTCCCAACTAAATTCCATTTTCCAAAGGGAATATCTTTTTAACTAACATACCATTGAATTAATATTTCAGAATGATAGATGAAGCAGCGGGAGAGGTTCCAGCTGCATTTGTAGTGAGAGCCAATGGATCCACCATTACTGAGGATGAAATCAAGCAATTCATCTCCAAACAGGTACCTTCTACTTTCTTTAATATCAAAATTCAAAATAAAAAAAAATAAAAATCTAACAAATTAACGTTTGTCTCATAATAAATAAATGTTGTATTCATATTTGTTGTTTATACAATAGTGCAACTTTTATTTTTATTATTATTATTATTATTATTATTATTATTATTATTATTATTATTATTATTATTATTATTATTATTATTATTATTATTAACTAGTAATGAATAGAATTAAGATGGTATGGTTTAACAATCTCCAGGTGGTGTTTTACAAAAGGATAAACAGAGTGTTTTTTACGGATACTATTCCTAAGGCGCCCTACTAAAAAATTCTTCGCAAGGACTTGAGAGCAAGAATAGCTGCTGGGAATGGGATCCCAAATTAATATAAAGTCGTCTTCTTCTCTCTCTTGGTATATCAAATACGTTGCATAATCATGAAAAAACTGGGAGTGGAAACAGCAAATGAAGGTAGAAAATGGCTGCAATGGTGACACGTTCAAAGATCAGTAGGTTTCTGAGCTCTGTGTCTCACAATACATCGAGTAATTTGACATCTGGGTGGTCTCGTTTTGGCTCGCACGGTGATTTAGCGAAGATTCGAGTCGACCCATTTGGTGTTGGTGGTTTCCGGTCACGCTTCTCGTCGTCGGTGGTGGCGGCGGAGACGGAGGGGTCGAGATGGGCCGGATTGGGGTTGGGTTTAAAGGATTATGAGGAGTACTTTTCCAAAGATTTTTCATTATTTTTTTAATTGTACAGAGGGAGATTCATATAGTGTTGTTAATATTAAATTATTTTGATAAGCAATATGGTTCATTGATGTGTGTCCCCTGTTGGTTTTTTTTTTTTTTGCCAATTGTACGTTTCTATGGGTGGTGGTGGTGGTGGTTGTGGATGGTGGTGGAGCAAAGTGTAACTTTTGAAAAATATAAGGATTGATTTGAGAATAAAAAAGTTAAGGGATTAATTTGAGAATAAATATATATATATATATTTTTAAAATATATTAATATATATATATATATATATATATATATATATATATATATATAAACTTTTTTTAATAAAAAATATCAAATTAGCGACGGAAATATCCGTCGGTAATTTGGTATATCAAAAATAAAAAATATTGAAAAAAGAAAATTTAAAAAAAATTAATAAAATTGGGAAAATTTGGAATAAATTTTAGCGACGGAAATATCTGTCGATAAATCCGTCGCTAAATTGATCCAAAAAAAACGACCATTTAAATAGCGACGGAATGATCCGTCGATAATTCGTCACTAAAATGGTTAAAAAAATAAAATGACCATTCAAATAACGACGGAATAATCCGTCGATAATCCATCACGAAAATGGTCCAAAAAATAAAACGACCGTTTAAATAACGACGGAATTTTCCGTCACTAATCCGTCGGCATAATGCTTTAAATTGGTCGTTTATTTCACCAAATTACCGACGGATTTTAAAACGTTAGTGATGGAAATTTCCGTCACTAAATCTGATTGAGAACCGTCAGTAATCCGTTGAAAAATTTAGTGACGCACGTTTTAACATCGAATTTTTTACGTCTAAAATCCGTCACTAAATTGATTTAGTGACGGATTTTTGGCATTTAGTGACGGATTTTTCCGTCGGTAACTGTCGTTTTTCTTGTAGTGAATGTCCGTGGCTCAGTATTCATCGAAGTTTACCGAATTGGCAAGATATTGTCCTCACCTTATATCGGAGGAGCAAAGAAGAGTTTATCGGTTCGTGAAGGGATTGAGGATAGAATTCAGGAAACAGCTATTGACTCATGACTTCCCTACGTATCAGGCAGCAGTAAACATGGCTTACAGAATCGAGAATGATATTGAAGAACACAAAGGCAAGCATGAAGGTGGAGGATTCAGGTCAAAGTTCTCAGGTCAGGGATCAGGTCAACAGCGGGGGCAACCAAAGGCTCCAACTCTTGGAGGTGCTAAAGGAGGAAGTGTTAGTGGTTCTTCTCATCCGACAACCAATAAAGTTGGTATTATGTGTAATTGGTGTAAGAAGGGTGGACATGTGGAAGAAAATTGTTAGGCCAAGCAAGGAAAGTGTACTAGTCGCGGTGAAATGGGACATTATAGGAGAGATTGTCCAAGGCTTATCCGGAGTCAGGCTGCGAGGGGGGGGGGGGCAGACCGCAGGGGGTGCAACCAAGGAGTGGTATTAAGAGGGACGTGGAAGGAAAACCTAAGGAGAGAGTCCCGGGTAGGGTGTTTGCCCTAGGTCGTGGCGAAGTAGATCCGTCAACAGTTATTAGAGGTATTGTACCTGTCTCAGGGGTCAGGGCTCGTGTCCTTATCGACCCTGGGTCGTCTCATTCGTATGTTGCATCCCATTTTGCATTCACATTGCATAAAATGCCCAAGATATTGCCTTATGTGTTGGAGGTGTCTACTCCCATTGGAGAGTGCCTCGAGTCTTCTTTGATTTACCATGATTGTGAAGTGTTTATATGTGGTCACGTGTTGCCCGTTGATTTGGTAGAGTTACCAATCCGGGACTTTGATGTTATCTTAGGCATGGATTGGTTAAGCTATTGTCATGCCTTGGTGGATTGTCGCAAGAAGCGCGTCACCTTTTCTATGCCTTATGTGCCTGTATTTGTCTTTGATGCTGATAAGTCATTGTTTGGCATAAATGTGATATCTGCATTGAAAGCTAGAAAGTTGTTGTCAAAGGGGTGTGAGGGTTATTTGGCTTATGCGGTAGATGTTCGTAAGAAATCTCCCGAGTTGTCCCAAGTGCCTGTTGTGAATGAATTCAGTGACGTGTTTTCAACTGAATATGCTATGCCTCATGATAGAGAGATAGAGTTTTGTATTGATCTATTACCGGGCACCTCACCTATTTCTAAGGCTCCGTACCGAATGGCTCCAGCGGAACTTAAAGAGTTGAAAGTGCAGTTGCAAGAACTTCTCGACCGGGGTTTCATTCGTCCTAGTGTGTCACCCTGGGGAGCACCAGTGTTATTTGTTAGAAAGAAGGATGGTACGCTGCGATTGTGTATTGATTATAGGTTGTTGAACCAAGCCACTATCAAGAACAAGTATCCGTTGCCTCACATTGATGATCTCTTCGATCAACTCCAGGGTTTGGTTATTTATTCTAAGTTGGATTTGCGTAGCGGTTATCACCAGTTGAAGATCAAAGCGGAGGATATCCCTAAAACTGCATTCAGAACGAGGTATGGACATTATGAATTTTTGGTGATGCCTTTTGGATTGACAAATGCTCCAACTGTGTTTATGGATATGATGAATCGGATTTTCAAGACGTATCTTGATAATTTTTTGGTGGTTTTCATTGATGACATCTTGGTATACTCTAAATCCCGGGAAGAGCATGAGGAGCACTTGAGAATCGTCTTGTCCTTGCTTCGTGAGAAACAGTTGTTTGCCAAATTCAACAAATGTGAGTTTTGGCTTGAGCGGATTTCTTTCCTTGGCCATGTTGTATCACGTGATGGAATTACCGTAGATCCTACGAAGATTGAGGCAGTAGTCAACTGGAAGCAGCCGTCTACAGTGACATAGGTTCGCAGTTTCCTCGGCTTAGCGGGATATTATCGAAGGTTTATTGAGGGCTTTTCAAGGATTGCAACACCATTGACTCGGTTGACTAGGAAGGAGGTTCCATTTGTGTGGGATGAGAAATGCGAGGCTAGCTTTAATGAGTTAAAGACTAGATTGACATCGGCTCCGATCCTTACCTTGCCAGACGGTTGCGAGGATTTGGTCATCTTCAGTGATGCTTCTAAAGAAGGATTGGGGTGTGTTTTGATGCAAAGGGGAAAAGTAATTGAGTATGCTTCACGGAAGTTATCACCAGCAGAGCAAAACTATCCTACTTAATGCATGGAACTAGCAGCTATTATCTTTGCGTTACACAAGTGGAAACATTACCTATATGGAGCTCAATTCGAGATATTCACGGATCATAAAAGTTTGAAGTACCTATTCACCCAGAAGGAGCTCAACAACAGACAGAGGCGATGGTTAGAACTCCTGAAGGATTATGATTGCATCATCTCGTATCATCCGGGGAAAGCTAATGTGGTAGCGGATGCAATTAGCCGTAAGGCTCATTTATCATCTTTGAGATATTGGGAAGTGAAGAGTCATACGTTGTTCGAGAATGTGAGAGCTGTTCCAACTATATATGGAGATCTTTTGGAAGCCCAACAGAATGACGAGGAATTGAAGAAAATTCGGGAAAAGTTACAAGATGGAAAAGCAAGTGAATTCTCAGTGAATCAAGAGGGGATTTTAACTTTCAGGGGTCGAATTTGTGTTCCTTCGTCTCCGTAGATCAAAAGACAAGTGTTAGAAGAGGGTCACAAATCCAAGTTTGTCGTTCACCCCGGGAGTACTAAAATGTGTCAAGATTTAAAGAGAGGATATTGGTGGAATGGAATGAAAAAGGAAATTGCCGAGTTCGTATCCAAGTGTTTAACGTGTCAACAAATTAAAGCGGAGCATCAACGACCTGCGGGATTGCTACAACCATTGGAGATTCCTGAGTGGAAATGGGAAGGCATTTCGATGGATTTTGTTACGGGATTGCCTCCTACGCCTAAGAAGATGGATGCGATATGGGTGATTGTGGATCGGTTAACCAAGTCTGCACATTTCCTACCTGTGTCAATCAAGTATTCCTTAGAAAAGTTGGCTCAATTATATATCCGTGAGATCGTGAGATTACATGGAGTACCGGTTACCATTGTGTCAGATAGAGATCCTCGGTTCACCTCCCGGTTTTGGAGAGCATTACATGAAGCATTGGGGTCAAAGTTGAGTTTCAGTTTTGCATTTCATCCTCAGACCGATGGACAAACGGAGAGAACTATTCAAATTCTTGAGGATATGCTTCGAGCATGTGTGATGGATTTTCAAGCATCATGGGAAGATCATTTACCTCTTGTGGAGTTCGCTTACAATAACAGTTATCAATCCAGTATAGAAATGGCACCCTATGAGGCATTGTACGGAAGGAAATGTCGGTCTCTAATTTGTTGAGATGAAGTTGGCGAGGCAAGACTTTGGGGTCCGGATTTGGTGAGAGATTCAACTGAGAAGATAAAGGTGATACGTGACAGGTTAAAGACAGCTCAAAGTCGACAGAAGAGTTATGCGGACACGCGAAGAAGGGAACTATCATTTCAGGTGGGTGACTCCGTATTCTTGAAGATTTCGCCAAGAACGGGTATTAAAAGATTTGGCAATAAGGGAAAACTAGCACCGAGATTCATTGGACCGTTTGAGATTCTAGAGAGGGTGGGTGAGTTAGCATACCGTTTGGCTCTCCCTCCATCTTTATCTTCACTTCATAATGTATTCCACGTATCCATGCTTCGGAAGTATTGCCATGATCCTTCCCATATATTGAGCTCGCCTCCCGAGGATGTTAGAGCAGATATGACCTATGTAGAGGTTCCGTTGAGGATTTTGGAGCGACAAGTTAAGGAACTACCTACCAAGAGCATCCCCGTGGTTAAATCTTATGGAGGAATCACACGATCGAGGAAGCTACGTGGGAATTATAATCGGAAATGAGGGAGAAGTATCCGAGTTTGTTTGATCATTCCGGTAAGTGATAGTCAAATTCGGGACAAATTTTTCTTAAGGGGGAGTGAGTGTCACGACCCTAACCCTAGGCACTGTTTAGGCACACGTGGAGCACGTGGGAGTGGGGTTGCACCTCATTTTATATGATGCATTAATTGGTATTTTGGTTCATTACATGATTATTGGTTTGCTAGTCTATGGTTTATGTGTTATGATGGTAAGAATTCATTTTTATTATATAATGTTAAAGTGAATTATGTGGGGAATTTAAGTGGGAGAGATATCATAAATTGATTTTGAAAAGAAAGAGGTTATAAAAGTAATAGGGGCTTTAGATTAATTATAACTTTAGGGGTTTAATTGTAGACATGTGCTTGAAGGGGGCTTAGTGTAAAAATTTGATATTTATCCTATTTTAAGGCTTCCTTAAGAAGCCATTTGTTCCCTCAGTCCTCTTCTCTCTTCCATGGAATTCTAGAAAGCCTTAAACCCTAAAACTCTTCCAAAAATCCTAGAAAATCCTCTGTTGCTCCGTTCTTCAAAGTAATCGCGGATTTTGGATCACGGCGTTGAGTAGAGTACATCTACCCGGTCAAAGCTCCTAGTTATTTTTCATGTTTTCCAAGTAAGTTATTATGGTTCTTTTCCCAATAAATGTTCATGACTTGTTTAATAATGATATTACTGAGTTATGAAGGTTTTGGGTGAAGTTGAAACCCAGCTGGGGTTTGAAAATGAAAAAGAAACTGGTTTGGTTAAGAACTTGAAAAGTTCCATGCCATGACTTGAGTATTTGGTGTGGATTTTTTATAATTGTTGTTTAAACATGTTGTATATATGTTAGTGGTGCTAGAGGGAGTATATTAGGGTCCAAACTATTTGTTTAGATTGCTGAAAGTTGCCCTTGCAGTAGCTGAAGTAAGGCAAGAACTGAAGTTGTTGTTCTGCTGATGTTCTTGCTGTAGTTGCTGCAAAACCGTGGCTTCAGAGGAGGGGCATGACTCGTTCACATGAGCACGAGTCGTGACCCAGAAGAGGGAGTCGTGGTCACTGGTCGTGAGCCTTGGATCAGTCGTGCAGGGGAGATTCACGACTCGTGCATGCATGCACGACTCGTGCTAAAATCTGCCTTGAGTGAGCACCTTTACAAGCTTTTAAACCTAGGTTAATGAGTATGAATGTAATCACTCCTTAACCATACTTGTAGTACAAGTTTAGTACAACATTGTAGAACTTGGAATTGGCTAAAAAGAGATTGGCAATAGCTTTAAATATGGACCTAAAGTTGCTTGGCAGGCACTGTTGAAAGCTGAACCATTTTAACTGCAGCCTTGGACCATGTTTGAGGCATTGGGAACCTAGGCTAAACAACTCGGATTGGAACACTTTTTGATCCTGTATTTAGTACAACTTTAGTACTACATAATGGAGTTTGAATTGGGCCAAAAAGATATTGATAAGGTCCTTAAATAATGTCTCAAAAATGCTTGAGAGGCGATTATGAAACTTGAACCAAATGTTATACAACTTGGTATTTGATTATAGAACTTACGTATAAGTTGGGTAATGTGATTTTGTGAATGCGTAGGGCTAAGTATCTGTGATTGTACCTCTACGTGGTTACCTCCGAATGGTTATATGATAATATGGTGCTTGAAATAATTGTTGCACGACATCATGGAATTGATTATGAGCATATATATATTATTATTGACTCAATCATGTATATATATATAAATGTATTCCCAAGAGGATGTATTCCCAAGAGGATGTATTCCCAAGAGGATGTGTTCCCCAGAGGATGTGTTCCCAAGAGGATGTAATGTGTTTACGGTATTCCAATTATGACGTGGAACAACTTGCTTACGTGTTGCATTTTATTTGGCATCTTGCTGCATGCATAATAGCTTACTGAGATTCTTTCTCACCCCGTCTCCCTTTAATTTTTTTTAGATACCGCTGAGACAGGAGGTCAGGATCGGTGAGGCTGGGGCACAGTTGGATCGTCTTTTGATTGTCGGGGTACGTTCTGCTAGGAGGGTTTATGTCGGTTGTTATTCTTTTGGGGAAAAGGTTGTAAATAACTTTTCTAAACATTTCCAAACTATGGTTTGTAAATAATGTGGTGTGGTTGTTAAATATGTAGTGGTGTAAACTTTCCTTTTCAATGTGAAATGAATGGAAGCAGGTTAATATATTGAACAGGTTTCTTGAGTCTTCCATTTAGGAAGATCATGTCAAAACTTTCTTAAGAGCCTCACTTAACTTAGATGGGTTGATGAAGGGGTTTCAATTTAGATGAGTCCGTTTGGGGACCCTACCATCGGGACACGAATTTATAGGTCCCGGGGTTGGGGATGCCTCACATATATATCAAGTATCATTTATTTATTTTAAAAAAAAAACTTATAAAATAAAAACCATTTAATGTCCCATGTCCTTCAAGAAAAAATGAACCTCAGCCTCCAAGCAATGCAAACATTTGACACTAAGCTTCAGCAACACAGAAAACAAGGAGGAAAAGGAAAACAAAGCACGTAAAATGCAAATATCACATATAATGTCACAACAATGCACACACAAAAGAATAAAACGGATGTTGAATGAGAACGAAAGTTTGACCCACTTTTGAAAACAAGTTTCAATTCCCCAGCAGAGTCGCCACTGAATGTATGCTCGCCGAAATTTTTTAGAAAATATGGGAGTCGCCACACCGTTTTAAAGGAAAACATTGAAAACCTTTTGAAAAGAGAAAATGGGTTCGGGGGTCAGATTACGTGTTGGGAAGAACGTTTGTGTAAGTACCCCAATCTGGATCACCCTCTTCCGAGCACTTGGGAAACACCGCAGACTCACAAATGCAATCTCGAAGACCTTTGGCACTCAAAACCCTCAAAAAACCCTCAGCCAAACCAAGGGAGGAACTTTTCTGGGATAAAAAGGAACAAAAGGACCTCTTGAGAATTTTCAGAAAATTGGAAAAGCAACTAAGGTCCGTATGGACCTCTTTGTTTAAATAATTACTGAATCCCTTTAAAGTCCACAATATTCCCTCAAATCCCGGAGAACATCATTACCCCTCTTACATGGTTGGTCCGTACGGACCTCTTTGCATGCTAAGATGGTCCGTACGGACCTTATTGCATAGGGGACATCATCATGGCTGAATTTTCTTCATCATCACAGATTCCCTCAAATCGAGGAAAACCAAAAATTCAGATTACCTAGAAGGTCCGTACGGACCTTCTTGCACCTAATCTGGCTCTATAAATAGAGGGCTCCCCCTCCCTCATTTCACACACCTCCCTCTTCTCTCCTCTCCCCCCAGCCTTCAGGCTCCCCTCTAAGACCCTTCGGGGCACTCCCGGCCCCTTTCGGATCCTTCCGAGGCCTTCCGAGCCCCCTCGCGGTGCTCCGAAGCCTCCCCGAGCGCTCCCGCGACGCTCCCGCGCTGCCCCGAGGCACTCTCGAGGTACTCTGAGGCCCCTCGTGGTACTCTGAGGCCCCTCGTGGTACTCCGAGGCCTTGCCTGGTCTTTCCCGAGGCGTCCCGGCTCTTTCCGAGTCAAACCGGCGATCCCAAACCACGCCAAACCTCTGCCCGAATCCAACCAACGATTCCAACGCACGCCGAACCTCTGCCCGAATCCAACCAACGATTCCAACGCACGCCGAACCTCTGCCCGAGTGATCCTTGCGATCCCAACGCACGCCGAAACTCTGTCCGCAGACAACCGGCCCCTTTTCCGAAGCAATCCCGGCCCGTACCGAAACACAATTCCGATCTCAAACACTATTCCCCTGCGGAAGACAGACACGAACCAATATTGGTAAGGCTTCCTTCCATTACTATTTCAATAAAACAATGTACAATGTAGACATCCGACACAGCATGCATTTTTAAAAGCACACACACACACACACAACAGTTAAAGAATATTAGGGGTATCCGAAAGACTCATTTTTACGAGGCGACTCGGGTGAGCTCTAAGATTCTAATATTCTCTTCCCGAGGAGTCATCTGACCTCCGAACACAAAAATCTCGTCACACAACAAAAAACAGTTTATTTTTAAAATGATGCGCTTTTTCAATGTTTTGGGCTTAATAAAAACGGCGTGGCGACTCTACAAAGCAAAAACACGGCGAGACACCTCCAACACGAAGCGCCGCAAGGCCGCAAAATGCCAGATGCCGGGGCGCGATCGCGCTTCCTCTCGGATCCGGGCTATTTCAGTTGGAGACTCTGCTGGGGACAGTTTGTTTTAAAATCTTTTTAAACAAAAACAAAAGATTTTTAAAACGATGATGAGGGTCAAACTTTCATTTTACCCCTTTCTTTAACTGTTGTGTGTGTGTGCATGTGCATTTACTTTTTTTTTATTTTACAAAAAAAATAAAAAATACAAAAAAAAAATGCATCAATATGCATCGGTGCATACATTTAAAATTCTTCGAAAAACATCTGTTTTACTCAGAAAAAGAATTTTAGAGACCGCACACTACGCGCACCGCCGCCTGTTACACCGCACGCTACGCCGGCGCTGATACACTGCACACTACAACCCTTAACCCAGTGGTCTCGCTGCAGCCGTTTGGCCTTCCTACGCCTCTCGGACGCGCACGGGATCATTCCAAACATCCCATCCTAGCCAAGCGTCAACCCCGCACGTTTGAGTCTTGAGTCACACTCGTCCGGACTCGGTTGGTTTTTACCCTCGTGTCATACAGCCTGGATACATATACTATGCCGCCATTTTCTCGAGTCAAGGCTCGGAACTCAAGATCCCTCGCGCAAGCAAAGCGATGAAAGGTCATGCTAAAATCTTGACCGATCTTGATTTTCCGAAGCTACACCTGACGATGTTCCGTCCCGATATACATCCATGCTCACATGACACCATGTCATCAAGCCTTTAATACGTCGCCCATGACGATACGACCCACCCAACGCCTAACGTCATAGATCCCTTGCGCAAGCAAGGTAAAGAGAGGTCATGCCGAACTCTCGACCCGATCTTGACTCAAAGCCGGCTCGGCTCACTATTCACATGGCTAACGCATTAAAACAAACATGACAAAGCTCGGTCCTTAGGTTCGGTTTTTTCTTTTAGGCCGGTGGAAACCGCTTGCCCTATAGGACCTCGCCCGGGCCGTCCACCCCGGGATGTCGAAATACGTGTGCAAAACGAGGGGCTTATAGCCGCACGTATGGTCTCCATCGACCCAGATCTAGCATAGTTGCGAAAAGAAGAGCAATCTTTTCTAACCTACCTAGGACTCTGAGAAAACACATTTTAAAGTAAATTAAAACAACAAAAAAAAACGGAAACCGCATGTCACGTGAGCTTTCCCCTTTATCCAAAAGGCCTTCCCGTGTCTAAACCTTGCCCGTCACCCTCCAAATAACCGAGAGTTGTTGAGATTACCCGGGAGCCGCCTTTTCGCATTGAGGTCACAAGGTCCGATGCCCTTCCAGCTTCAACGGCCCGCACCGTCCGCTACTCCCCCATGACGGATCAATGTATAACAAAGTGAGGGAAACGGAACCCCGCCACTAAGGAACCTCCGTGACAATGGAGGAGGTGCTGCGAGCCTTCGAAACCATCAAGAAGCGCCAAGAAGAGCAAAGCAAGCTCGATCGTAGACACCCTCGCGTCTTCGAGGAACCGTTGCAGCCTCCCAACCCGATGGAACCTTCGTTCTCATAAGACGAAGAAATACCGGCTCCCGGTTTCTCAAAGCTACCACAGTCCCGCTCCGCCAAGCTACGAGATCCCAAAGAACGCAGCGCCTTCTCGCCAAAGCTCCTCAGCGGGCCAAGCAGCCCGACATGCCCGCCAAAGACAGCCGCTTCCGCTCGCACATCAAGCTCGCACCAACAAAGACACATACGTGCTCGCTCCGCGATCCCAATGCATCTCGATATCCCCAGATTTAACCCTCTCGCCTCTATACGAGCCTCGCAGCCCACAATCGAAGTCCCCATGCTTACCTCGGGACAGCATCCCGAGCGGATATCCCGACATCTCAAGCTTGCCACCTGCTAGTCTGCCACTTGGGGCTAACGAATCATTTCCCCAATTTACAAACACAACCCTTAGCGGACCTGGCAATCACGCCCCTAACTTCAAAGACTCCAGTGGTATGGGTTGGTATACACTCAACTACCTCCCCAAGACTCCCGAATGGCGATACCATCGCCCAATCCACCTCCATCTTCGGTTTCTATCCCCGAAAACGGTAACCCGCCTCAACTCTCGCCGATCCCCACACGGCTTGGCCGATCGAGCAAATGAAGGACATGCAAGGCAAGCTAGCTAGTTCCTAAGGACTCCCTCCCGCCTACCGATCCAAGCAAAGTGGTCCCGCTCCTCCGAAATTCAGATGCCGAGATGGAAAAGTTTGACGGGACGGAATGCCCAAAAACTCACATCGATACCTATGTCTTGGGTATGAGAGCTAAAGGAGCAACCCCTCAACAGATGGCGGACCACTTCCAGCATTCTCTCAAATCCACAGCGCTAAGGTGGTTCCTCAACGTAAAGGCAGAAAACCGCTCCACATGGGACCAAATCAGCGAGATCTTCCTAGAGAAGTACCGCGCCAACCTTGAGTGGGAGACAAACCGTCATGACCTGCAAGCCACCGAACAAAAGGATGACGAGCCTGTAGGTGAGTTCTACAAAAGATGGAACTGGAAGCTTAGTGAGATAATGGATCCACTTTCCAAAGAAGAGCAGATGGACATCTTCCATTCTTGCCTCAAGCCATCCCTGAGGACCTTGATCAGCCATCATTTCTATCCGTATCTCCGTGCCATGGTCAATGCCGAACAAAGTTTGAGAAGACTCGAGTCTTCGTAAGACAACAAAGCCCCCGCCTCGTCTTACCGCTATCTGACAAACCTGGCAACTTCAACTCCTGCCCCGAACAAAGGAAAAGAAGAAGCCGGAACGGTACACTACATCCAGAACGGAGCTCAAGTAAACCGCGATCAAGCAGCCCCAAGGAATAACAATCCCCCTCGCTTCCCACAGTTCCAGCATTTCGACAATCTCGAAATGCTCCTGGGCCAAGTATTTGAAGCTTTGGTGAAGCGAAATCTTCTCAAACCTCTCAAGAATTTCCAACCAAAGACTCCCAAGCCCAACATGGATATGAGCAAGCACTGACCCTACTACCCCGGCCACACCACCGACAATTGCTTCGTACTAAAGCACGTGGTCCAGGGGCTAATTGAAGAAGGAAAGTTGGAATGCCCCCGTGGTCCCAATACCATCGGAAATCCATTCCCCTGAAACGATAGGGTAAACTCAATAGCCTTTGACGAAACTCCTAGCGAGAGCAGACCCCCTGCAATTTCTGAAACCGTCAGCATGCTGTCTCGCTATGACTGGGAACGTGAATCCAGAATCAAAAGGTCTCATGATCGGGAATCCAGAAAAGAACACCCAAGGGCAATCGTCTCCCTACGATCTTTGCCCCGACCAAGGCACACCAATGGATGGATCGAACGCCTCCTGCAGGAGACTGAGTCAAATGGTAGCACAGGAAGCGGTCTAGCCTTCACAAATGATGACTTGCCGATATGTGAGAATCGACACAACGAAGCCCTTCTCATCCTCATAAAAATAGAGATGTTCTACCTCCCGAACGTCTTGATTGATAACGGCTCCGCAGTTAACATCATCGCTTTGAGCACACTAAAACGACTCCGTATCGACCGCTCCCTCCCTGATAAGGCCTTTACCCCGGGTAATCCGAGCCTACGACTCCACTGCACGACCAATCGTAGGAGTCATCAATCTGAGGATCCAATTCGATGCACAACTGGAGTCGGTAGAGTTCCAAGTCGTGGAAATCAAACCCACCTTCTCCGCCTTGCTGGGATGACCTTGGATACATCAGATGAAAGCGGTATCATCTACTCTTCACCAATGCGTGAAATTCATCAATGCCAATGGAGTGCTCGAAGTAATCCGCGGAAGAAGTACAATGGCAAGCGCTTGGCCGGCAAGCTACGACCCAGAAGAAGGTCCCGACATGACCGAATACTGCCTCCGCATGAGTCTCCAATCCTCGTCCCGCTACGAAGTGGATCCTTACATCCACGCTCTAAGCCGTGACGAGCTAGAAATCGAAGAGCTCATGGGTCAAGACGACAACTCGACATACGCGATCGCGAAGAATGCTTAAGAGAGGATCAAGAGATGGACGCCGTATGGAGATTGACCGAGGAGTAGACCCTTACTTTGCCGAAAACCCTCTTGCAAACCGGCTCATCACCGATCCACCGGTACAGACAACCCTCCGCCGACACTCTCGGATCTTACTGGGACAAACCATCACAAAGATAGTTCAATTCAACATTCCAAAGGTCCGACCTAGATGAACAAAGGGCGCAACCTCCTCCAAGGCCTAATCGTGGAAGGAGATATAGCATGCCCCCTCGAATCGACATTGTAAATGTTGTCCAAGCAAAGATCCTGTATAAAGAGGCGGATTCTATGAAAATGATCAACATCGCAAGAATCAACTCCGAAATCCGCCGAATGCTTCGCCCTCTTAGAAGTAGCCCTCGCCGACTTCTATCATCAAAGACCCCCAAGGACTCGGTGGCAACACTAATGGAGGGACGTCATCGAGGAGCAACCAAAACCTCCGCGATCTCGGTTTGAAGTCGAACCACACGCAAGCTATTTTCCAGAATCGTGCCAACCGAGAATTGGTCACCAAGGCCATCGCCACTCCCTCTAGAGCTACACCGCCTGCAGTAATGAAGCCTGGTCCAATCCCTCGTCGCCCATAGTCTAGCTTCGAGTCATGTTGTCTGTGAATTCATGTCTTTCGAGTTATCTGATGGCTCCACGCCGAAAGATCGTGAGTCCATAATCAACAATGTACAGTCTTTACGCTTTCAATAAAAGGTCCGACCTTTCTAGAATATCCTTTCATTGCATCTTTAACAAATGATGAGTTAACTAATCAAAACAGTTAATAACAATTCATCTACACAAAGAAGCAAACACATTAATTGACTAAATGCATCAAGCAAACATTTAAGCATGTTGTCAAACGAGAGAAAAACCGGGCCCAAGCTGCCGAGGAGGTTTTAATCACAACGATTTGCGAAATTGCTGAAGAGCCAAAGAGATGCCAGTCCAAAGCCTTTTCCAGCACAGACCAGATCTTCCAATACCTCAAGAACGGGGAAACCGCCTTCATGAATGAGAAAGGCCAACACAGGGAAGGAGTCAAAGCCAAGAGCATCATGGCCCTAAAATGCCTCGCCTCCCACTTTGTCATCCTTGGGGACATGCTGTACAAGAAACGCTACCAAGGACCACTCCTACGCTGCATCAGCCAGGAAGAAGCAAGCAAGTTCATGAACGAAGTCCACAATGGGGCTTGCGGTCCCCACATGAACGCCGAGCCCCGATGCAAATCATTCTCGTGATGGGCTACTACCGGATTTCCATGGAGGCAGCATCGCATCCACTTTGTTCGAAGCCGCGACAAGTGTCAACGGTTCTCCAACCTCAATCATCTACCTCCCCACGATCTCTACCGCATGACTACACCCCCGGCCTTTCGCCACTGGGGGAATTGACGTCATCGGGAAAATCGCTCCGCCAGCAAAGAATCTGGCCACGAGTTCATCTTAGTAGCCATCGACTACTTCACCAAATGGGTCGAAGCCAAGTCCTACGAGGTACTCACCTCCAAGAAAGTCGCGCATTTCCTCAAGGAAAACATCATCTCGCCGATACGGCATCCCGAATGAGGTCATATCGTACAACGGCTCACACTTCAAGGGGAATGCGACAGCATCACGGCCGAATTCAAGATCACACGCCACAAGTCTTCTCCCTACCGGCCACAAACAAATGGCGCCGTAGAAGCAAGAAACAAGACTCTCGAACGGATCATCCGAAAATGACCACCCGAGGACGAGATTGGCCCGAAAAGCCGCACCTTGCACTTTGGGGCTACCGAACATCGCCGTAATGCCTACGGGAGAAACCCCATTCGCCCTAACATACGGGATGGAAGCATTCTTCCCATTGAATTGGAAATTCCCTCACTCCGAGTGCCGCTGAAAATGACGTCAACGAAGTCGAATGGCTCCGGCCGACATGACGAATTGGCTCGCTAGACGAGCGACGACTAAAGGCCATGGAACACGTCCGAGCCTACCAAAGCAGATGGCGAGAGCTTTCGACAAGAAAGTCAAGTCCCGAGACATCGTGGAAGGCGACCTTGTACTCAAAGAAAAGCCTCCCACTCGAACCAACCCACCGGGAAAATGGGAACCAACATGGATCGGCCCTTTCGTGGTTCAAAAGATCTTCTCCGGAGGTGCCATGAAGCCGACTGTACCTAGACGGCAATCCCTTCATGAATCCAAATAACGGAAGCAAACTCCGCAGATACTTCGCCTAAAGAAGAACAATTGTGCATCTCGCACTCCATGTAGCGTCGAACTACGCAGACCCGAGCCCTCTAGTCCGGGGAACGTAGGCAACCTTAATTGGTCCTGGTCTAAAACACACACAAAAGTCAAAAGTTTGAATGTCGATCAAGACCTCCATCAAGCTATGCACTTTTCAAGAGCACGCCCCCAACGTCACCTTGACCAAGTCAAACAACGGCGGCAACATCAAAGGACATTCGGAGGTCACTCAACGTCAAACGATTGACCCATGTCTACTTCCAAGCCAGGGGCTTGTCTTCGCCCTCACGCGCTTCAAAAAAAAAAAAAAGAGCTCGAGCAAGGGCTCTCACAAAAAATAAAAAAAAAGGCTCAAGCAGAAGCTGCGAAATTGAGGTCAAGAGCCCGACGCCAACAAGAGGCAAGGAAGCTACGGAAAAGACCGTCAAAACGACTTGTCAGGGGATCATTCAACCTCTCAGCGAAGCACAAAGCCCAAGCAAAGGGTATTGCCATCAAGGCCCAGACTGCTTCAGTCCGCAAATGCAACAGAAAAGTCCAAAGATGGACGCCGTCAAGGTGCACAAAATACACAAAAGCAAACAAGAGATCTTGCGTCTCGACAAAGCTTTAAAAGTAAATCACAAATCACTAACGATTACAACATTTCTTGATGAGTTCAAGCACGGTCTACTCTCAAGTTCACAACATGCTAAAAGACAGCTTAATACATTTAACAAATAATGTGTTCACAAATGCAATGAATGGATACATAGGAGGTCATTCCGCGCCATCTGCACTTGTCCCCTCGCCATTCTTCCCTTTCTTCCCTCGTCCCCGGCGAGTCTTCTTTCGCTCCACACGAACCAGCCTCTCGTCTCTCGCCCGAGATCGTGGGTCCTCCCCGTAGAGTCAAACAATCCAAGAGCTCTCGTGGCTTCATTCGCCCGTGCTTCGGCTCGGATCTCCTCCCCGCGAGTCCGCAAAGGGGACCTCTCCCCGCCGCCCGTCAACTCTCATCTCGTAGTCAAACAAAGTGTCTCCCGTCACATCCCGAGGGTCGACTGTGCTTCAGCACTCCTAAGGCAATAGCTACTACGGCAATCCGGGCCCCGTAATCGCCCACGCCCGCTCCCCAAAGCCACTTGGGATCGCCCAACACGCCGCTCATACCAAGCCAGGTACCGGGTCGTCAATACGACACTCTCCCGACGTCTAAGGAGCACCACCTCGAGGGAAAGCGGAGTACTTCCATACCCTCGTAAAATACAAGAGAACACCATGGAGCCGCCATACAAAGCAGGAGCTATCTCCACAAAGAGCAAGGTCATCCTGCCCCAACAAAGGCTCCCGCTTCATCCCAAACCGCCGGAAACAAGCAACGAATATAGAAGGAGGACCAAGACAAACCTGGAACTCGACAACATAGGACCCTTCCCGCAAGGCCCTCCTAGTCTCGATACCCCAGCCAAGGAACCCACCAACGGGATCTCGATGAGTACCAAGCCGTGCCATCCATCTCTCCCTGTGCGGACCGATCCATATCCAATACAAGAGGTCGCCGAGCAAACGACCACGGGCTAAACGACGTCTGAGCCTCGGGCATGGCCTCGAAGTCTCTCTCGCAGCCCACAAGGTGAGCAAAGCGGGGCTTCCCTCTCATAAATCGATCCCCTAGTCGCGCGACGGCCGATAACATGAAGAGTCTCCCCAAAGACCAACGGGACAATATCCTCTCCAGCTCTGCAGTGCCCAACCACATCTAGCAAAGCGCCATCGCAAACCCCAAGGGAGTTGACCATGAAAAGCGTCGCTATCACGCACAAGGCAAATGCATCCCAAGAGACATCACTCTCGTCATCAATCATGAACCGCTCCGGCAACGCAGAAATGTCAATATGACCCGAATCAAGGATCATGCCCTGCACTTCCCCCAACAAAGTACGAAGAAAGCCTGCAAGCTTCACGCTCACAGCAGCACCACCAATCAAAGGAAGCGAGATGGCCTCCACCTCCGGTCCTCCAATCAAAGCCCGAAAATCCTCAAAGGTGGGCACTACTTCATTGTAGGAGAAGCAATACACATGCCTCCTAACATCCCAGAACATCGCGGCAGCCCTCAACAACTCCCAATCAGGAACCAACTCCTTAAAAGACCAAACCGAGCAAAGTCGAAATCTTACCTCGAAAGCCCGCCTCTGATGCCTCATACGGCGTCGCATCCACATTTTCAGCTGCTCAAGGAAGTGTTCTTGCCGCTCCTGCGAAAGCCTTGGCAAAATTCTTGGAACATACGAAGAATCCATGGCAAAAATGGAGGTTCCTAGAGAAAATGGAGAAGAAAGCTCGAAAATGGCTGCAAATGGGGAGTGGGGAAAGTCCAGACATCCAGAGAACATTTATTTCCTCCCCAAAAGCAAAGCTGGGCCGTACGGACCTCTTTGCATGCTAGGTCTGTCCGTACGGACCTCTTTGCAACCATGACCCATTTCCCCAGCAAACAGTACAACAACCACTGTCCCCAGCAGGACCTTGCTTCAAACTGCCCAAACACTGGCCAAAGCCGTCTCCGGCAAGCACACGCTACCCACAAACGCACCCTCAGCTCACGTGGCATGCACAAATAAAAATAATAATAGCAACAATTCCTAGGACAATTCCCGGGAATCACAGAAACGACATTACATCTTAAAATAAAATACTTTTGCCATGCAAATACAAGTGTTTTATTACAGGTACCCATAAATGTCTGTTGCTAAACAAAAAAAAGAGGGGATATGGAAAGAGGGAAAGTAAATGAATCCTAATCCGACTCCTCAGCATCATCATTACTGACATCCTCAAGCGAGAAGTCGGGCATCCCAGAACTCGCGCCACACCCTCATCATCGGAGTACTGAATCCCCTCCTGAGGCTGGTACTCAAGATACTCAGAAGGATCGAAACCGAAAAAAGGGTCAAAATAGGCATGCTCTGACGAACCCTCACCCTGTGCATCCGGCGGAGGAAAGAACTGATGAAGGGTCTGCGGCCTCTGAGCCCCCGAGGACGTCCCGGCATCCATGCTATGCCGTCCCCGCGAAGGTCCCTCCGCCGTGGCTCCGCCGGCTCTCGGTGGAGGAACGTCCACATAATGCCTCGAAGGCATCGGCTCGTACGCCGGCCCACGTCGCGAAGACCGCAAGACAGCCTCGATGCCATCTTCTTCGCGCAGGACCTCATCGCCACATAACGGCGGGTCAGCATGTCATAGGCTCTCCCGGACTCCGCACAAGCAAGCAAAACCAAAGAAACGCTCAAAGAATACAAATATACTCAACAAAAAGAGAAAAATACGTAAAAGATGCCAAGATGGAAAAGAGTAAGCACACTCACCGCATGTCGATCCACTCTGCAGGCAAGCAGGAGCTCGCTCGTGGACGGCACAGACACCCTCCTCCTCGAGGAATCCCGCGCGGACATATGTGAAATCCGGCCTGTGCACCTAACCTCTGGGACTCCGCGGGCCAGCCCTCCTCTCCCTCGCCAACACCTGTGGCGTCCTCAACTTCCTCCTCACGAAGGCCCCATACTCCTCTCGATACGAAACAAACTCATGGGCACTCACACCGCCCAAATACCTCTCAAACTCTAGCACATCCATATCCCGAGAATCCAACATCCCGAAAGGCGGGTCCCTCGGAGCCAAGGGAAGGATACCCGGGCCATGCTGCCAAAAGATCCTCTCGCCCAAGTACATGATGTCACAGTCGTGCCCCGCAAAGATCTTCCTCTCGCGCCGTCACCACAGAGCCCTCGAAATCATCGCCTCATATCGAGCCTGGGGGTACGTAACGAACGCCTCCAGCTATCTCTCCCCAAATGTGCCCGCACCTCCCCGTAGGAAATGGTGAGCTTCCCCCGCCGGTCCTCCTCCTCCTCGCCGGCGGCCCAGCCTAACATAGCAGATAGGCCGCTATGGCCCTGTGGATCTCTATCCCACGGGAAACACCGGAAGATCTCGTAGAACCACACCCGCGACAAAAGCAGTAAAAGGCTCACAAGGTAAGAGAAAACGGAGAAATGACAAGTTGCTAAAACAAAAACAAAGAATGAACTCATACCTCCAAAGCAAAAATCAAAGCAAAGCCAAAGAACCGGCCACACCCCCGCCGAACCGGTCCAAGGAGAAGTAAAGCTCGGCCAGCCCGCCGCCCCAAGCTATGTCACGTACTCTCTCCAAATCAATCAAGCTCTCCAACAGAGCAAAAGGAGCCGTGGTTGCGTGGTTCGAGAACAGAGTCTCGAAAGGGCAAACCACGTAAAGGAGCGCGCAGCCCGCTCCCCGTCACCCGGCCTGGGTGCCCCGACAATAGGCCCCACACGGCCGTAATCCTCGTCTCCACATCGCCGTACAAAGCATCCCTGTGCCCCTACGAGGAAGAGGCGCAAAGCCCTAGCAGCCTCACCAAGACGTCCTGCGATCATATCCCTCCACCGCACCGGCCTTCCTTTCAAGGAAAGCCCTGATAGCAAAGAAAATCCGCTGGGCGTCACCGTCACCTCGCCCCAGCTCAGATGGAAAGTGTGGGTGGTATCCCACCAATACTCAGATAAGCCCAGGAAGATACTCTTGTTCTTCCTCGTGTCAGAGACCCCGGCCAAGTTCTCCACGAACAAGCCCAGGCCAGAAGCATAGACCAGCCTCCTAGGGCTCGGCCCGCCATCCACAGAGATATTCGGCACGACATACCAAACCATAACCCCTTCCCTTCTAGAAACGTGCAAGGTGGCGATTCTGGACCCTTCTTTCCAGCGAGGTCCTGCTTGGAATTTTAATTCCTAGCAGGTCCTTCCTTCCTTGGAAAGTTTGGGAAAGTTCCCAAATTGCCCCTGAACTTTAGGAAAGTTCGGGGAATTGCCAGGAAACTTAATCGGAAGGCATGAGCCAGATTTGGGTACTTACAGTGTGGCACCTCAGACCGATATTACTGAAACTTTCGAGGGCATGTGGCGCCTCAAACCGAGATTACTGAAACTTTCGAGGGCGTGTGGCGCCTCAGACCTAGATTACTTGAACTTTCTAGGGCGGGTGGCGCCTCAGACCGAGTTATGAGGACTTATTTGCCCTAAGATGAAGACGTACGTGCCTTGGGTGTTGGACTTATGATAACGTCCAGGTTTTATCTGCTGGGGATATGGTGGAAATGACGGGAATGGTTGCGTCAAATGGATGTTATAACAACACGGAAGGATTGAGGTTCTAACGATGGGGTTAGGAACGGAATGTGATCTCGGGAGAGACAGACACATTGCTAGGGAAAAGCGTCCAGAGTTCTAACAAAGCCAGTTAGGAACTGAGGGGATTAATTGACGTTTCTTTTTAGAAGGATGGTCTTAGGATCCTGCTGGGGAGGAATGTTCGGGCTTACGACGATGGCCAAAGAGGGATTTGTTGTGCGGGATTACCTAGATAGCCGCTGAGATGGGGTGGTCGGGCTTACGATTGACGATCGGAGAAGTGAACGTTCACTTGCTGGGGTGAAAGATACTCGGGCTTACTATGGTGGCCGAAGAGGGATTATTGTGCGGGCTTACCTTGATGGCCGCTGAGATGGGGTGGTCGGGCTTACGATTGACGGTCGGGGAAGTGAATGTTCACTTGCTGGAGGGAAAGATACTTGGGCTTACTATGGCGGCCGAAGATGGATTGTTGTGCGGGCTTACCTTGATGGCCGCTGAAATGAGATGGTCGGGCTTACGATTGACGGCCGGGGAGAAGATTCATTGTACGGGCTTACAGTGATTGTCGTTTGTCTTTTGTCCGCTGGGGATAGGGTGTTTGGAGGTATTTGACTGTCTACCTTAATTAAAAGATGGCTAATCTTACGAAAAGATGGGTAATCTTACGAAAAGATGGGTAATCACTCTAAGAGATGGGTAATCTTACGAAAATATGGGTGAATCTCACGAGGGAGATGGTTTGAATTTCACGAGGGAGATGGTTGAATATCACGAGGGAGATGGTTTGAATCTAACGAGGGAGACGGTTTAAATCTCACGAGGGAGACGGGTGAATCTCACGAGGGAGACGGGTGAATCTCACGAGGGAGATGGTTGAATCTCACGAGGGAGACGGTTGAATCTCATGAGGGAGACGAGTGAATCTCATGAGGGAGATGGGTGAATGTTGGTGAAAACCAATGGGAATTTTAACGTCTGAAGACGAAACATTAGTGAGAACTAAAGGGAAATTTAACGTATGGAGACGAAACGTTAGTGAGAACTAATGGGAAATTTAACGTCTGGAGACGAAACGTTAGTGAGGACCAACGGGATTTTTAACGTCTGGAGACGAAATGTTTAATGGGAATCTTACCTCGAGAGAGGAGTGTTAGAGATGTTTAACTGAGAATTTGGACCTCGAGAGAGGGGCATTAGAAATTTCTAACGGGAACTTCACCTCGAGAGAGGGGCGTTAGAAATGTCTAACGGGAACTTCACCTCGGGGGAGGAGCGTTAGAGATGTCTAACTGAGAATTTGGATCTCGAGAGAGGGGCGTTAGAAATGTCTCACTGAGAATTTAACCTCGGGAGAGGGGCGTTAGAATTGTCTAACTGGAACTTCACCTCGAGAGAGGGGCGTTAGAAATGTCTAACGGGAATTTTACCTTGAGAGAGGGGCGTTAGAGATGTCTAACGGGACACTTCACCTCGAGAGAGGGGCGTTAGAAATGTCTAACTGAGAATTTGGACCTCGAGAGAGGGGCGTTAGAAATGTCTAACGGGAACTTCAACCTCGAGGGAGGAGCGTTAGAGATGTCTAACTGAGAATTTGGATCTCGAGAGAGGGCGTTATAAATGTCTAACTGAGAATTTAACCTCGAGAGAGGGGCGTTAGAATTGTCTAACTGGGGAATTTTTAACTTGCATGCTTTGGGATTTCGAACCTTTAATATTCCGACTGGGACGGAAATATCTGAGGGAGATGAACCGTTAATACTCCGACTGGGACGGAAGTATTTTTAGGGAACGAAACATATCTTTGTGTTGATATATTTTTTGTGATTTCTGACATGTGCATGTGCATTTTGTGTATGTTATCTTGTAGTAACATACCCTTGCTGTGTTTTACCTGCAGGGGCGAGGAGGTAACGAGAAAGGATCTCACGAGGAGATAATCAAAAAGATCTCACGAGGAGATAACGAGAAAGGATCTCACGAGGAGGTAATCGGAAAGATCTCACGAGGAGGTAATGAGAAAGGATCTCACGAGGAGATAACGGAAAGATCTCACGAGGAGATAACGAGAAAGGATCTCACGTGGAGATAACGAGAAAGGATCTCATGAGGAGATAACGGAAGAGGATCTCACGAAGAGATAACGAGATGCAAAATCTCGGGGGAAGGATCTCGCAGGGAGATGACGAGATGTGAAGTCTCAGGAAAGGATCTCACGCAGAGATGAAGGAAAGATCTCTTGAGGAGATAGCGAGATGCCGAATCTCGGAAAGGAATCTCACGGGGAGATAGCGAGATGCAGAATCTCGGAAGGAATCTCATGGGGAGATAGCGAGATGCAGAATCTCGGAAAGGAGTCTCATGGGGAGATAGCGAGATGTGGAATCTCGGGAAGGAATCTCACAGGGAGATAGCGCGATGCAGAATCTCGGAAAGGAATCTCACGGGGAGATAGCGAGATGCAAAATCTTGAAAGGAATATCACGGGGAGATAGCGAGATGCAGAATCTCAAAAAGGAGTCTAACGGGGAGATAGCGAGATGCGGAATCTCGGGAAGGAATCTCACGAGGAGATAGCGAGATGCAGAATCTCGAAAAGGAGTCTCATGGGGAGATAGCGAGATGTGAAATCTCGGGAAGGAGTCTCACGGGGAGATAGCGAGATGGGAAATCTCGAAAAGGAATCTCACGAGGAGATAGCGAGATACAGAGTCTCGGAAAGGAGTCTCACGGGGAGATGGCGAGATGTGGAATCTCACGGGGAGATGGCGAGATGCGGAATCTCAGAAAGGAATCTCACGGGGAGATGGCAAGATGTGAAATTTTGGGAAGGAATCCCACGAGGAGATAGCAAGATGCAGAATCTCGGAAAGTAGTCTCACGGGGAGATAGCGAGATGCGGAATCTCGGGAAGGAATCTCACGGGAAGATAGCGAGATGCAGAATCTCGAAAAGGAGTCTCACGGGGAGATGGCGAGATGTGGAATCTCGGGAAGGAATCTCACGGGGAGATAGTGAGATGTAGAATCTCGGAAATGAGTCTCACGGGGAGATGGCGAGATGCGGAATCTCGGAAAGGAATCTCACGGGGAGATGGCGAGATGCAGAATCTCGGAAAGGAATCTCACGAGGAGATGGCAAGATGTGAAATTTCGGGAAGGAATCTCACGGGGAGATAGCGAGATGCAGAATCTTAGAAAGGAGTCTCACGGGGAGATGGCGAGATGTGGAATCTCGGGAAGGAATCTCACGGGAAGATAGCGAGATGCAGAATCTCGGAAAGGAATCTCACGAGGAGATGATGGGATAGGCCTAACGAGGTCGGGTATCCTTTTGAACGGGTATTTATGCTGAACGGTGGTGGGAACCGGGGTCTCAGTAGCGCAGTTGGATGTCGAGGAATGCTCCTCTTATCTGACATTAAACCCGAGTCCTCCGGGTAACGCCGGGAGGTTCTAAGGGCGCGCGCTTTCCCATCCTTCATACGACTTCTTTCTCATCTTCACTGGGCTTCCACCGTCGGGCTTCCCGCTCGTTTATCGGTTCACTGCTTGCCTCCTCAGCTTCACTTGCTGCCCATACGAAGTAATGGCGAGGTCAAAACCGTAAGGCCTG